>JAJEKV010000031.1:10561856-10879356 GCA_021234155.1 Isoetes taiwanensis
TTAATTGACAAATGTTTTATTTACCAAATTGCATTGCATTCAGCGTTTCTTTATATAAAATGAAGACGTCTGGTGGCCGGCGCCTTCTTTTTGATTTTGGTAAATTAACCTTATAAAAACCTAATGGATGTTGTCTCATTGTGTAGCTTCTCTCCCGGAAGTAGCGTGCTTGAACCACTTTCAAAATTTCAGGTTGTTTTCCGGTGGTCGGGCTTCCAGCGTTGCTGTTCTTGATGACAACATAATTGAAGTCATTTTGTAAATAGGTGATTGTCTTTCTTAATTTGAACGCGTTTTTCTCAAAACGTATACGTACTCGATATCAAATGTAACACTATTTTGGCTAATGCATAACTTGGAAATGTTATCTATATGTCAGTGACCTGTAACAATGGGTAATGAAAGAACCTGTACCTCTAACCTTGGTACATACTATTAGCATGTGATACACGAACTTTCTTGGAACAACTGTCGTTCTCACCTTGGTATCGCACTTTGGTTCATTGCATTTTGGGAACCCACGGCTAAAGAGTTTTTATATTCGATGTCAGAAGGTTATTCTCGGTGTTTGGGATATGCATGCGGAATCTCCGAGCCCCTGGTTCTTTCGCGAAGGCGTTAGCTTCTCTTCTGTTCTTTGGAAGGTATTGGGCTTGATTGTTGCATGTCCACAATATGTTGTAAATCAGCATATACTTAAAAAAGAACTTTGATTCATTGCCAAACTGATGACGCATTGCGGTTTTGGTATGAGGTGTCGCCATTTAGAATTTGAATACAATATGCTGTGACCCATTTTGACAAATATTATCGCTCTCCGGTGATGATAATTGCGGCTATGGCGAAGGGCGGTGCTGCATTATTTGCATGGTACATGGGAGGCGTGGTAGATGGCATTTCCGCTTTTAACTTGTGCCGTAGGGCCCCATTTTTGGCGTTAGCTTGTGGAAAGCTTGTTGAGAGGCTCTCTCCGAGGTGCTCGATTTTTAGGGTTTTCTAGCAACCGGGTTGAATTCGCATTTGATTTGACCACTTTTGATTAGAGATGGAGAAACCCGGATAGATCTTTGCTTCAATCGAGCGTTAGCGAAATTCTTTGCTGCATCTTGGTGATAAAGTGCAAAGGGGCGATAAATTAGGTAGAAGTCCTTTGCCCTCGCGATGGTGGATACTCCGTGGTTCCTCAAGAAGGGAAAGTCTCCTGTTCTTTAGGCATTAGCGATGAATTGAGCTGAAATTAAATGATTTGCATCAAAGCTGGAGCAGTTAACCTATGTAGTTTCTCATTCTCAAGCTAATGGCGTTATAGCGAAGGCATACGATTACGTCACAAAGTTCATATCAAAATGTTGTAGTGGCTATGCTTAATGATGTATCAGATTACCTCTAGAAATGCAAGGGTACTAAGCTGCTTTTAGGTGGTATCGAAGGGAGCAAAGGAACGAGTTAGTGGCAATCCTAGATACATTGCGAAAAATGAAGAACAGGCTTTAATAACAGTACACCTCCGGATGACATATTTTACCAATCAGTATGAAATGTAGTTCAACTGACTGAAGTTCATGTTTGAGGGTGGACTATCGAAACTTCGCTGCTAAGTGTCTTTGAGAACTTGTCCTCTTGTCGCGATCTTTGGTTACTTTACTGAGTGAGCTGCCGTTTATAAGTTTACGTTGTCCTTTTTCGGTTCATCAAGTTGTTGGAAACTTTGTTCAATAATTATGATGTTTGATAGTAGTGATATGCCATTGGACTCTTTTGAGACACCACAAAGTTGATCCGCTGGCAGGAATATATAAACACTAGTATTACTCTTGATTTTACTCGAATATATATTATTGCTACGTGGAATTACCTTGCTAGTTCTCGATACCTGTCTTCACTAGATCTAATGAAACATCAATTTTTAATACCAATTGCAGAAATTTGGACTTGGGGTTTTATATCTCACACTTTATGTATGAATAGGGTGGGATTTGGCAATTTACAATACCAGGCTGGTTCCTTCTTTGCAGTTATGGTTGAAAGGTACTCATTGATGTAAGGATTGGGATATGCTGACTTTCAATAGATACGAAATTGGCCAGCTTATTTCGAATGAATTTTGGCTTTTGCCGGCCATTTTCCAGGCATCACGACCAAGCCTTTACGCCTACCGAAGTTCAAGCTCGTTGTTATTTCTTAGTGTTCATGATCAGCGGATTCTTTGCATTCCTACGACTGCCGGAAGATGCTCACAAGCTCTGGATTTAAGTGGTACCGTCCTTAGCATCATCAGCGCATATTCTTGTTATGGTGGTGGTCCTATTGATGCTCATAAGAGCCATGGCAGTCAATTGGGAAGAAGATAGTAGGGAAAAATGCGCTATATCATCTCATGGGGCGATAAAAACTCCTTTTATTACGTTGGCATGATAATTTGATATGCGACGTCATCTTGATGTGTGAGAACGTATTGATTGTGAAGCATCAAACGCCTCAAGGTGGACTATTTCCTCACAAGTTTTGAGTTGCGGTATCAAAGGTTGCTATAGCCGTCTTGGTTTTCTTGGTAATAGATTGTGAATGCCAAAAAAGAAAAACTCAATGGTGTCATCCTAATATTTCCTCATTGTGTCTGTTGGATGGAAAGAAATTTATGCACGAAATTTTACGAGGCTCGCTTTATAAGAAGAGAAGTTGGGCGTGCATGGAGGAGATGAGGCCATCATTAGCGGATGTGATGGTCATTTGACCCATGGACATTTTCTACGCATAAACTATACTTCCGTTTCATTTGTTTATTACTTATTATTGTGATTTGTGCCTGGGGCATGGCACCACGAGTTGGCATTTGGGGCTCGCCTCCTCTTGCTCTAGCTTTCCATCCAGCTTATTCAGTTACGTGGATGTAAAATCATTTATCTTTATCTTTCCTTTATCTTTATCTTTATCTTTAACTTTATTTAGTAGAAACCATATTTGTACAAATCTATGATGACAGATCTAGCAGCTCCTTCATATTTTAGCATTCCATTTCCCGGAAAAGGTGCTGAGGACTTCAAAATAAAGACATGGTTTATATGCTCACTTCCATTTAATTATCCTTGAAATGGTAGCATAACATATTAGAATGCCTTGCACTGGGCCAAGAGATCCAACAAATGCACAATGGGGTCTACTCAATCAGGATATCATTTTGGAAACTTGTTATCTATTTGAAGAAAAAACCAGAGATTTTAGCTACAAGCACGTCTGCATGAATTTTAAGGTACCAAAGTTGTAAACGATTTAACAAACGCGATGCACATGAAACACGATGAACTATATCGATTACAACGAAGTTCGGGGGATTTGAAACTCCTTGAAGAAGAAGTTAGATACCATACAAAAGCAAAACCTTTGCCACATGGCTTTGACTGAGAGGATGGAACCATGCAGAGGTAGATACCTTGCTTCTTTGGAAAAATGGTCGAGAAACGAGCTTTACGAGGCAACCCTCATTTCCTTGGCTTACAAAATACCTCAAGAATAGAGAACTTCAGGAACAAAATACCTCTAGCGGCTCCATCCCCGGTTGCTCTTCTTGCTCATCCCGTGACAAATGAGCGGTTGAATGGACTTTTATTTCATCATCTTCGTTTGCTTACACAATGCACCATACCGAAACGAGTTCAAGAGCCTTGGGAAGCGATCCATTTTACAAAGGAAGTACTGTAGAAAACCACGGATCACCAGTTACGTTTAAAATAGCGAATTTGGAACGAAGGTTAAAGACCACCACTGGGTGTCGTGGGAGAGAGCAACTCTATGTAACACAGCACCATGAGTAGCATGAAAAAGGGTTGAACCCGGTATACGGATGCTGAAAATTTCCCCTTTTGCCGAGGACGGCATGTTCATCGACATTATCAGAAAAGTGAAAACCACTTTGAGAAACATTTTAAGTAGTAGATAACATTAAAGTTACGTTAAAATGTAACCTTGAAACTACTTGAGTGACAGTGGCAGAACTGTGACTCCGGTATCCCCAAGCATGCGGGGTGATGGCTGATTGCATTGGTGTGAAGGGTGTCCCGTGGACCACAACATGGGAAAGGTGACATCACAGTTTGGGTTGGCCCATACATGGAGTGTTACTGAGTTTGAAGATCTTACGACTCAACAAGAATACCACAAACTTCTCGCGAAAATATTGCAGAATTCTTATACAGGCAATATTATAGGGGCGTATTGAAATGATCTGGGATCTTTACATATAAAGAGGAAATACTGGCTTAGTGGAACTTTGTTCAAACTTACTGAACAGCTACATGGTACCTAAATCGCGCTTCTTCGTTGCGTCATTGTTAATTTCTTGAAAGCCAATGAGACACGGACATTTGCCTTTTGAATTCTTGACCTGCAGTTCAAGAATCAAGATGGATGGATTGAATAGTGAATGTGTTTAACTATCACATTTCGAGAACACTCCAAGAATCAAATCAGGATGCACAAAATAATCCCCAATCTAAAAGTTAATCCTCCCACTTACATGATACACAGTTAGCATAAGCAAGCCGATGCACGTGGCAGAGCGGTGATAGCGAAAGATCTGGCAGTGCTGGTATCGTACTTTCTCATATCTAAATAGGGAAATAAATTAAGAATAACATTCCCTCAAGATAGTATGGTGATTGCTTGTGAGGAGGGAAATCTGAACCAGTGATGTTTATGGCGCCACAGAGGTTACTTAGGAGGTAGAACTGGAAGCCTGGTGAGACTCCTCGTAGTCCTTAGAAAAGTGTCTACAATAATTCTAGGGAAGTGTGTCCATGGTGGGTGAACCGACAATATATGTATATGGTAAAGGCTCAAAAACATTATAACCATATATTTAGAGGTGGAACATTAAAGTTCATTTTAGCTTTGTTCTCATATGTACAACTTTGTAATAGGATCACACGCAGCTTGAACTTTTCTTTCAGTTACCACACACCCTTTATCATACAAAAGAAAGATGCATAATGCAGATTTGCTTGGCCCCTCCCAACATATGTGATGTGGAGGTTAACCAACCATCGTCTAAATGAAAACTAATCAAGATGAAGGCATGCAGTTAAAGAAAAGAGAAGAGATTTTAAGGCAGATTCAAGGACTGAATCCCAGCGACAAAGAAATGAAAGGACTTTATATAATAGATACTAAGAAAAAAAGACAAATAGAAAGATGCAATGATAGTAATAACAAAGACTAGAAAGAGCAGATATACGAGATATGGGAGCAAAAAATTGTGAAAAAAATTGCACACATGGGGATAAAGGGATACAGAGAATGAGCATATATTTTGTCTGACAACTTTTGATTGCAGACTTCGTAATCAATTACTAAAACATGATAAATCTTTGGATGGCATGGTGTAGAAGGCCTATCCTGAGGGCCTTATAGGAAAAGAATGCGAGGGCCATATGGCCATGGCCAAGTGCCATTTTGGCCATGGTCATATGGTCCTCATATTGGCACTCGAGCCATTTTGGCCATGGCCATATGGCCCTCACAGTTTTTTCCCACAACGCCCGAGGGCTAGGGTGTTATCGCTCTTAACGCCCTCCTTCGAGGGTTTAGTCCATCAAATTATGCAACGAAGGCAAAGTCCCTAGGGCGTTATAGACCTTTGTGATAACTCCCTGAGGTGTTATAGGGTATTATGGGTGTAAACCCAAGAAGGAGGGCGTTAAGGTTTCATAGATGAATTCGAGCTATGAATGCATGTAAAGTTTGTTGCTTATTCACTGCGAGGAATGTTTGTTGGGAACACGTTGGCTTTTGATTTTCTGACTGGTTGTTTGAACGGAGTACCTTCGAGGGATACTAGGCCCCATCAATGATGGGCAAACTCCAGGGCAAAGAATGTTGTTTTTCGATTGAAATTGCGAAATGTTTGGTTGAGTTAGAGGGATACTAGGCCCCAACAATGATGGCCAAACTCCGGGGTAAAGATTTTTTTCTTTGATTGAAATTAATGTTCTATTGAGTTAGTGCATGGCAGGAAAATTCGTGTAGATTTTGATGCATATTTCTAGAAGGACTATACTAATTTCCGAGATAAATCTTGGAATATCTGACAATTTAGGGGGACATTTGGAAAACTTATACTTTGAAAAACTTTACAATATGTCTAAAAACTTTCCCGAACACCGAACACGGCCCCATGATATCTTATGGAATAAGAAAATGGAAGAAACATGTAGACTTGGGGCTAGGTCGTGCAAAGCATAGAATAGAATAAGATATAACAGAAAGAGATTAACATTCATTCTCTCTAAATAAAATAAATAAAATCTTTTTTATCCCTAAAAAAAGAAAAAAAATTAACATGTATAAGATTTAAAGGGGTATTCCTGAGAGAGAGAGACTAGGAGGTGGCGTATAGTTCATGCATGTAAAGGGCCATGTGAAGGGGGAATATTTGGAAGAATCATGTGATTTGGGTCATGTGAAACATTCGAAGGTTGGTTTCTTAACCACTGAAGTTGTTTTGCATTAAAAAGAAAATATCTAAGAATAATACAGAATATAAATTCCATTTAAGAGCTAAAAATATGACCACCGCAGGATTAATTAAACACCATTATCCAAATGGCCCGTCAATATATGACACATGTCATTAACTAATGACGGGCGCCCTTCATCATCGGAACGTAAAAAGGAAAAAAAATTCAAACTCTCTCTTTCTCCGAATCGAGGAAGGTCTTAACAGGCAAGCAGAAGCGGTGCCGCAATCAATCGTTTGCTCGAAATCCTTCCTGCCCATCATCTTTTCATGCCTTTCCATGGCCCTGATTATTATATCCGTCAATTTATAAATTAGCGCCGATCGGTTTTCAGTTTGCTGCAGATCTGCGGCTTTCACAGTTTTTAATGCAATTTGGGCGGTTTGGGTCGTCAATTTAGACTGGTAGAATGAGTTTTCTTCTGAGAAGATAAGGCAAGGTGCAAGCTTATCCAGAAGATAATAACAGGCTTTGAATACCTTTTTACTGGCCGCCTAAAGGCGTAGGCGGCATTGGGGCTTCCTTTTCTGGCACTCCTCTTGCTTTCTATCTTGGGTTTAGCTGAATCGATCTTTGTTTTAAGAACTTTTTTGTTCATTCGATTCGTATCGCTTTTGGGTTCAAACCAATTTTTTCTGATGATCCACCTTGAGATCGATCTTGCTAACTAATTAATTCTAGGAAGGAGGTTTTGATCCAGGCGTCTGGAGATCAAGCAAAATTTGAGAGATCATATTTCAATGCTCTCTGAATAGGTGTTCTTGGAAAGAGAAATATTGGACTGCACATAGCATATCAAAATGGGTAAAACCGCTGTCACAATTTCTGTCATATGTGCTGCAGCGGCATGTGGAGTGGCGGCTTATGTGGTTAGCAAACGGGTCAGGCAAGCCGCCAGCTGGAAAAGGGCAGAATCTATTTTGCAAGAACTTAGAGAAGGCATGGATACTCCAACGTCACGACTAAGACAAATCGTGGATGCAATGGTGGTTGAGATGCATGCCGGGCTTGCAATGGAGGGCGGGAGCAAGCTCAAAATGTTGCTTTCTTATGTTGATAACTTGCCTACAGGGTATGAGACTTTATTTGCTGTTAGGCATGCATGATAGATTCCACTGTTTTTGGTGTTTTTCAAGATATTTGATGTCAATAGTAGGTTATATTTTAAGCAGATATTGCTGCAAGGTTTTCTCTGACTCAATTTAGATGTCTAGTATATCACCGAACTTTTCGTTTGATAGGTTTGCATGGCATACGCATTGTTTACAGAGGAGAACATTTTAGTGTTTTAAGGGTGTTTGAAGTCCAGCATTCTAGCGTGGGAACTCATTGAAGTGTGCATGATATTCAGTTTTTTCAACCGTTTATCTTAGAAGAAAATCTCAACGTCTTTTGGGACTTGCAAGACTTTGAGAATTGCCATGTTGATAGAGCTAAAATTGCATTAAGATGTCTTCTTTGTTTCATTACTCATATATTGGTGGTTGTGCTAAATATTTGTATTTGCTGTCACCATGTACATATATGCATTTAGAACTAACTTAAATTGTTTCAGGGATGAAAAAGGCTTGTACTATGCTCTAGATTTAGGTGGAACAAATTTCAGAGTGATAAGGGTCCAGCTCGGTGGAAAGGAAGGCGGATTCTGAAACAGGAGTACTGAGGAAGTTTCAATTCCACCAAATTTGATGGTTGGCTCCAATGAGGTCTGTAATGGCTAGTTCTTGTTTCTCTATTTTGTGTTGTATTTTTTATGAATAAAAGATGTATGCAGGAGTTATTTAATTTTATTGCTTCAGCACTCAAAGATTTTGTGGACCAAGAAGGTGATGACTTCCATCTTGTTCCTGGCCAACAACGAGAGCTTGGGTTTACCTTCTCGTTTCCTGTAAAACAAACTGCCATTAATAGTGGGACCCTCTTGAAGTGGACTAAAGGATTTGCTATTGCTGAAACGGTCTGTTTCTTCTCTTTCTAAGATGGGCTATAGATTACTTTTTACGAGAAATTGGAATTAATTGGTTACCTATTATGCTTGAGACAGGTTGGCAAGGATGTTGTCCAGGAGCTGCAAGCTGCAATGGCCGATCAGGGGTTGGACATGAAAGTCTCTGCTTTGGTATATCATCATTTTTTGTTAATTCAATCATTTGAATCTCAAGCAGACAGCTAAGACTTGCACTGTTTCTGTTTAACAGGTAAATGATACTGTTGGCACATTGGCCGGTGGTACTTATTGGGATAATGATGTGGTGATAGCTGTGATTCTTGGAACTGGCACTAATGCGTGCTATATAGAGCGTGCTGATGCTATACCAAAGTTTGCGAGGGATATATCTAAGTCGGGTACAATGGTAATGTTCTTCATACTTGTTTGCAAAATTATCAGCATATTATTATGTTATTAAGGAATTGACACCTGATTTGGCGCAGGTCATAAATATGGAATGGGGAAACTTCTGGTCATCTTATCTTCCCAGAGTTCTATTAGATGAAGCTTTAGATGCTGATAGTGTGAATCCCGGAGATCAGGTAGGCACAAAATTTTATTGTGTTAACTATGTGATACTTAGGTTGGTCAATATTATAGGTTTTTGAGAAGCTCGTATCAGGAATGTACTTGGGTGATATTGTAAGAAGGGTCTTGTTGAGAATAGCCCAGGAAACAACGTTATTTGGTGACACTATTCCACACAGGCTTACAATCCCCTTCATTCTGAGGTATAATTCATCTGTTGCATTGAATCTGAAGCATATTAGCCTCTATTCAATTTACACTCTATTGTGTTTCAGGACTCCAGATGTCTCTTCTATGCATTCAGGCGAGTCTGCAGACTTTGAAGTAACAAGGGTTTTGAAAGTAGTTTTTGGGGCAAGTGACCTAATGTTGAAAAAAAAGTTTTGGTTTAGATTGACTTATGTAATATGTATGTACGGAAACTAATCCCCATACAACTTGCAGATTCAGTCCTCTTCATTGCGCACGCGAAAGATGGTAGTAGATGTTTGTGATATGGTCGTTCAACGGGGGGCTAGACTGGTTGCGGCTGGCATAGTAGGTGTTCTTAAGAAAATAGGGAGAGATGGTTCAACAGTCCAGGACTCTTTAAAACAAAAGAACCACTTTGTGGCAAGCAAAAGGACTGTTGTGGCAATGGATGGAGGCCTTTACGAGCATTATGTGAAATACAAAAACTATATGAATAGTGCCATCGTTGAGTTGTTAGGTAAAGAAGCTGCAGAGCAGGTGAGTGTAGATCTTGCCAAGGATGGATCTGGGATTGGAGCTGCATTACTGGCTGCATCACATCCAGAAGTCTAGTATTCTTGTGGCAGTTCATTGTGCTGCCCATTAAAAATAAATATTACTTCAGCTTTCGGCAAATTCTTTGTTAGAGGTTGGTAGAAATGAGTTTAATGGTCGATAAAATGCACGGCCATTACATGCCATAATTATCCAGCTTTATGTTATTGTTTGCACTAAAGCATGGCAGGCATAATGAGCATAGTTGGAAGTTGTCAAAGAGGAAAAAAATTCAAGCATGGAAACACGAGAGCTCCTGCAACTATCAGGTGCAGGGCTAGTTTTGTAGCATCTTTGAAAGCTGTTAAGCTTTTTTGGCTGGAATTGTACAATCCAATGGATATGTTGATTGTACTAGCCAATTTATTTATTTGAATGTTTTAGCATAAAACTAAAATAATCTGAGTCTCATTTTTGATGCATCGTTTCGTTTTTGTCATGTCATACTTTGCAACTGTCGGACCGGAACTATTTGTGTTAAACTGATGCGATGCATTGTGGTTTGTGTTCTGGTTCTTGTATTGTGTTATGTATTTGTATTGTGGGATGGGTTTTGGGAGGCGAATTGTCATGAATGGCACCGTTCTAATATATCCGAGAAAATCCCTGTATGTGGGCACTGCTGGGTAGGGGATATTGAGGTTTCAATCCCTTAAAGAACGTCGTGATACATCTAGCCAAGGATTCGAAACATAATGTCAAGCGTATACTAAGCTTCAGGTATGAGTTTTGCTACCCAAACATGGGTCTTTCCTGCCATTACGTTTAACGGTTACAGAATTGTAGCCAACATTAGTATTATCGGAAGCAGCATCACAGCCAGACGTAGGTTAATACAAAACGATTTTTTAGCAGGGTTGCCTAACCCCCCCTGCACACTTTCTGCCTTCCGAGCTATGCCACGGTCTTGCCACATTGGCTGTTTTTCTTTCTAGCCGTCCGATTCTTTATTTTCTGATCGTAGGGTCGTGGAAATTAGAAAATCAAGTATTTGCCTGTCGGAGATCTACCAAGCTTTCGTGGTTTTCTTTCTTTTCTTCCCCGCCGTTTAGGGCAAGTGCACATTGGCGGCCGTGTTGGGATGCCTGTTCCTTTTGGAAGTTTGCGCCATGAAACCCAATCCGGCTCCATCGAGTTCATTCTCGCTCCCACCAACCCAATCCGGCTCCAATGAGTTCATTACTGCTCCAATCAGACCCATAGCCTCGCCATAGCCATCCTTTGACCTAGATTTTCCATGTTTTTTTGCTTCGCTCTTTGAGATTTGAAACCCTTCCTTGAGTTTTTATTTCCATTTCTTCCTTTATTACGCTTAGGATTTGGCGGGTTCGGTCGGACTGAACTGGGGTTATGGAGTGGCTTCAATCAAGGTCACCTGATTCTGAGATTTCTAATAGGTCAGATGACCAATAGATGCGCAAGTTCAAAAGCTAGACTTTATTTATCATAGGAGGTCTTGTGTTCATCATAGCCACCTCCTTCCGTGTTGAGCTAGGATATCCTAAGCCAAATCCTATGGAAGTTATGAAGGGCCTGTTTATTCCTAGATTAAATGGAAGTGGTTCAACCTGCATTGGCCATCTCTTTGCTTTGGGTGCAATGATTATATTGTGCGGATTTAAACCACAACAAGGAACATATCACAGTCTAACCAAGGAATAAAGGTATGTATTTCGACTAAACCATGCATGTTTGGACACTTTTGCATCAATGATATTATTGTCCTTGTAAGATGTATGGCCGAAGCTAGCCTCCATGTTGTTGTTGACCTCTATTGCCTTCATATAATGCACACTAGTTAACGAGATGTTGTGAAATATTTTGCAATTATTTATCGTGCCATTTGGATAGCTATGATCTTTAGATAAGGCTCACAGAATGTTCCAAGCAAATGTCGGCGGGGAGTTTCTCCCGATGTTCTTAGCTATAACATACTCATTTCTTTGGAGTTTTGAGATAGACAAAGCTGAAGAAGCTTTGCAATTTTCCAACAATGCTTCAAAGCGGTTGTATTCGGTTGCATTTAGTTACAAAGACTTGTTTGACAAGTTACGCAAAATGAACAGAATGGATTGAGGTCAAAAGATGTTTAAAGAGATGAATAATATGGGATGCACTCCCAATGTGGTCACTTACAATTCACTTATTGATGGTTTACGCAAAGCAAAAGATATCACTAATGCCAAGAATTTCTTTCAAACAAATGAATCTAGCGAGGTTGCATGCCGGATGTTGTACTCTATAATACTCTTCTTAATGGGCTCTGCAAGGTTGGTGATATAGCAAAGAAAGCCCGGGCGATCTGATAATAAGCGGTCAATGTCTTTGCAATTAACAAAGACATGAAAGATGAAGGAGGAATCCCTCACCGTGGACCAAATAGTGGGTATTGTTTTTTGGTAATGTCCCTTACATTTCCTTTGTCTATAATTCTAGTGATCCTTCTTACTCCTTTGTCTATAATTCTAGTGATCCTTCGACAACGGTTTGTTCGGATGGAAATTTATGATTGCTTTCCTCTCAATACAAAAATGCCGACTCTATAGATGTATATATGACTGTATAAAGGTAGTTGTTAATGCAAGGCAACATTTCTTAGAACAACCAACATTTAGGGCATGTTATACTTTGATACAAGTTCACATACTTAAAAGTGTAGTTTCGGATACTAACGGCTACAATTTTTGCCTTAATGCGCATGCAAATTTCTTCTTCCTCGGTTGTATCTATATCAATATCTTCTTCACTAAACCATGCATGCTTCAAAGAGGAAATCTAAAGTACATGTTTTAGGAGGTGCTATATTTAAATCTTGGTTTTGAATTGTGATTCTAGGATTTATATTAAGAAGCCATCAGGGACTAGTTCAAGAAAGCGGGGATATGTTTGAATTAGTTCAAGGTTAAATGCATCTTGTAAAATGCCACAAACATGGTGGAGGCACATGAAATATTCCCGAACTTGTCGGGACTATGATGTCGTTTTATGGGCTTCTATCATTGCTAAATATCCACAATTGATGTGAGAGTACTTCGTTGCTCTTAAGTATTTTGAATACATGCGACAAGAGTGCATAAAACCGAAAGAGAATCAATCTTTTAAAGCATTACGAAATATTTATGTAGTATGATTGGGCACTTAGAGCAAGCGGGTTCCAATGGTTGCAGAGTGGCATGGGCTGCTTGAAAATGTTGCATATGCTATGCAATATATCCAATGCAATGATGTTAAGCTAGAGGTATTGCTTTCCTGGCGCATTTTGACATTCATGCTTAAATCTGAAACCTTTCCGCACCTCAAACTCGTAAGTCATAATACATGACATCGTCGTACTACTTGGTTGGTTCACGTTATTGGCATTTGCAGATTATCTTACCGAGGCAGAAGGTCAAGCTGCTATGCAACCTCAAGTTTGTCAATTAAAGACTCTCATTTTTTATCAATGGAACACAATGGTTACAAAATATGCACATATTGTTGTAGTTGTTTTGCCTGTGTAGAGCTTTGAAAGTATGCAATATTAAGCCATTGCATCAAATGCCATGATTTTTAGTGCAGTTCTTAGTGCAGGCAATTATGTCAGTTCAGTGGAGGAAGGTTATTGCCATTTGACAAATATGGATCATTGCTTTGGTGTGCAATCAAATCTAATTCATCACAACATCATGATTGAGATCTTAGGCACTTCTAGTTGATTCAAAATCGCAATAAATGCATTTAGAAGTAGTTGCAGTCCAATACACTTGGTTTGGTAGCATTACCTGTGCTTGTAGAGGACATAATGATGTAGGGCTAGGAAGCATATGACTTTATGTTCATAATGCCCTTGCCAACTGAGGTATGGAGAGAACACACGATATTAAGCAAGTGGGAATAGTTGGAAATATATTCAATTGAAACCATTCATTATTCAAAAAATCCTTCAAGAATGTGCCAGCAAATATCATCTCCTTTGTAGTTGATGCAAATATGTCTTCTTTGGAGAAATCAACTTGTGCAGGACAAGTGGCCATTTAGAGCAAGAAATGTCCATCCTTAGAAATGTGGTAACAATTATAGACGTAGAACTTTTCGTACATATATATGTCTTGCTACTTGAAGTATGAATACCATTATTAATTGAGGATAGACATTGCTTGCAATGAAGTACCATCCTCCAAACTATTACTGCCCTAGGTCATATGGTATATATTCATGCGAAGATTTGTTTATAGTCACTTGAAAACACATTGCTTTAAACGAGAGTTGATACAAAAAAACAATATATAGTCACTTGAAAGCGCATTGTTCAAAACGAGAGTTCACACAAAAGCACAATAAATAATGTACTTCTCTTGGCGTTCTTTGATATAGAATACATAATGTAGGAAATCTTATTCAACATAGCATCCTTTTGCCTCATTTTAGTAATGTTGGTTTGCATGTGGCATTCCCAAAACACCAATAGGCCAAAATGAGAAACCCCTTTATTGTTTTTAGTTCTACATAGTCCTAATAGCACAAATGCTTGATATACTTTCTCAAGAACATATTATAACATGTGCATGAACCTAACTTGACTATGAAATCCAATCCACCCCTTGCCCAAGCTTGCGTTACCGCCAAAACACATAGAGACCGACGAGCAAACGGGGCACAAGAGCCAGAGCTCCACGATAGAAGGCAACACGATCATGGT
Source organism: Isoetes taiwanensis (assembly GCA_021234155.1). Classification (NCBI taxonomy): domain Eukaryota; kingdom Viridiplantae; phylum Streptophyta; class Lycopodiopsida; order Isoetales; family Isoetaceae; genus Isoetes; species Isoetes taiwanensis. The sequence continues at coordinate 10,576,351 of JAJEKV010000031.1, forward strand.
CGTGAGGAGGGTGTTCACGCCGGGGCTGCTGTATGTGATGCTCTCGCGGATCAAGGAGGAAGTATTTGTCGATCGTGTCGCCGATCCACGACCCGGACTTCCAAACCGAACAAGACGCCGCAAATGTAGCCGGTTCAAAACGTGCCGCAATCAACAGGTCAATGATTCACAGCTTTGCACTGAATTTCTACGGTGTTACGCCATCGAAACACAACACATTCGAAAACATAATTTTGCTCCTCTTTGTTTTACTCATAAAAATTGGATAATTATTGAGCATCTCTATTATATACCCTTCTTTTTCCCGGTTCAAAACGTGCCGCAATCAAGAGGTCAACAATTCACAGCTTTGCATTGAATTTCTAAGGTAAAACACCATCGAAGCACAATACATCTGAAAACATAATTTTGCTCTTCTTTGTTCCTTCTGTGAACATACTAGCACACATTAATATTTTATAATTCTTTCCTTTGCCTCAACCCTGCCCTTCTGCTAGTTTTTTTTTTTTTATATATATATAGCAGGGTTGCCTAACCCGAGCTGCCCACTTTCCTGCGTTTTTAGCTATGCCACGTGTCATGCCATGTCAGCTTAATCTCATCTCAACTGTTAGATCTGTTAATTTATGAATCCACGGCTAGGAAAAAATAGAAAATCTATGGATCATCCAGGTACTTCCTTCAGCAGGTCGACGTCGTCTCGGCCAACATCTCGGGTTGATACCTAGAAAAGGCGATCTAACCCTGCTGAAAACTCGACAAGAAAGTCTTCCTTAAGTTCAGTTTTCTTTTCAGGCTGGGAAAGATAATACTAGGGGCAGTGGCGACCTCTGCAGTTGGGCTTCAAGAGCCCTGCCCTGCCATAGAAGGCTTTCTTCTTTGTGGTACAGATGCTGGCCTTTGAAACTACGGGTATTTTTTTTTTCCTTTTGTTGTTTGATGTTGAATGTTTACTTAGGCAACGACGATGTTTATCCTCTTGCTACTATAACTTTTCTGAGAATCTTCTCCAGCTCTGTCAAATTCCCAGTGGGAAGCACTTCTTTCAAGAATGATTAAATGCATAAGGTTTTTTGTTTATTGGTTGTAGTTCTACTGTCTGTTTGCTTGAAAATCCTTGTCAACCAAATACGTTGCTATGCTAGACTGGCTGGACATTTTTTAACACTTTAAATGAGATGTTGATGAGTTGTGACTGGATAGGGACTTGTAGCTAAGATGGTAATTTTTGGGAGTTAGAACAGATTAAAGAAAACTAGAGAACATAACTCTTTATGAGTATACCTTGCTATGAACAATAAGATGAGACACGTTGCGGCTTAAGTGTCATTTTTGATTTGAAATACCAATTGGCTTCTCGGTTTTTATTATCCGGTTATCCTATTTGACTCGGGTTGTAGTTATTTGATTCATTTCTTATGTTGGAACTCATTCCCCTGTTCATTGCATAAGTTGTCCATTAGATCTATCTCAGCATTTGGACCTCTGCTACTATTTCTAGTCTATAGTTATGAATAGATGTTAAACTTTTCTATATTGCTAGAATGCACTTAAACTCCCCTATAGGATATGATCTACCTCTGAATGCTTATTCATATTATAAATTACTCATTATCATCAGTTTTGTTTGCATGTTATGTGCTGTAATACACTTGAGTTCATTTAAATCCAGTTTATCTAACCTCCTTATTATGCACTATAATTGCAATACCCGTGTGATTTGGACTATTGACATTTTATTTCGCCACATTGTAATTTACAGAGCATACAAGCCTTGTACTAGTGTCAATATTTTCTTGTTGCTTGTTGCATAGTTTATTCTTGCACTTTAAAAGACTGGAATTGAGAATGTGTGCAGTATATTACCATGTTGAGCTTTAGATTGGATAATAACTGTGACATATCTTTCTTTTCATGGGGCTCCCTTGTAAACATTGAGTTCTTGATTCTAATCATCTGAAATGCCAATCAATTGGGTTGTCTGAACACTGAATACTTGGTTTTAACCAGTTGAGATGTAAATAAATTGGATGTGTATCCTTAGGAAGATCATACCATGGGAAGATGCTAAACCATGCCACATATCTTTGTTAAATGAAATATATGCGAAGATGGCTGATCTTTCTTTTGAAATACTGGTGCCTTGTAGCAGTCTGCAACACCAAGCCAGATCGAAACAGTCAACTCCTGAGATGTTCATGGATGATCTTAGTTATCAAATTATCAAAGAATTTTTGCATGCTGTTTGGCTGCTTTGCCAACGAGACAAGTGCTATCATTCATAATGAAATATTGCTGGATAAATGTGATCTGGAGCAAGTCAGCACCCTATTGAAACTACTTGCAACTCGTTTAAAAAAATTAGTCATTTGAAGCAGAATATTTTGAGCCTAGAACAAACGCACCCCATGGAAATTTAAAGTAATTGGCAACTTATTGAATTCTCTTGTTGACATATGCGGAAGATAACCCTACTGTAATTACGATGTTCCTAAAATCGATCACGCTAGGTCCATGTAGCCATGAAGTCTTAAATGCGTTAAGATATTCTATCTATTTTGCACTGGCCCAAAAGGCACACCTTGACAAGGTTCTACATCTGTTAAAAGGCTCACATGTCACACAACCACATCTGAGGATTGCATTCACATCTGTATACATGTCACATTGTCACACGACCACATCGACCACATCTGAGGATTGCATTCACGTATGTATCCATGATCAATTTACATTCATCTTCCCGATGACGATCGAGCCAGATAAGATGGGCTTCAATAACTCTAGAGATTTCAGGATCGTTTTTCTTAATTTTGGAAATACATCAGAAAGCTGAGAGAAGGTGGATGGAAGTATATCAAATATAAAGAAACCTTTGCAATTCCATTTGGCTTCAAATAATAGGAACAAAGATTTAGCAGGGCATACCTTTCGAGTAATCGACTTTTGAAGACACTGGTTTTACGATTCACATGAGGTATGTAGTCAACCAACCTAAGAAGCCTAGGCAGCGTGATATTAAAATTGTCTTTGTGAGCAATACATTTTCTCTTTTGGTGGACATGTTCCTCATTCATGTTGGACATGCTCTGTTGCGGGGTTTCTTGGAAATTGAAATGAAGTACACGTCGCTTGAATCTGGATCAACACAGAATTCAAACGCCAGATGAAGCAATGCATCAACGATACTACATTTCACAATAGGTAGAGGAAATATGGTGAGCATGATTTTCGCTGGATCTACTGACATAAAAAGCAATGGTGGCCATGCATGGTAGGATGCTACATAGATTGTGGGCTTATAACTTCCTAGCCAACAATGACCCAAGAAGCAACAAAAGAACCTGACATCAATGGAAGACATGATTCTTATAATTCTATAAGTACATTATAGTGCTGAATGGGAATCGTGGTTCTTATGCGGTGGTTATCAATAGAGCCTGCGTGAATTGGTAGTTAGTTCTTTATATAGGAAGTAGCAATTGCAACTATATTTCAAAAGTTTGCTGGAACCTTTTTTGCTAGAGACAAAACATATTCCCATAATGTTGTTCAAAGTTTGGTGAATGATAGAGTGCATGAGATTGGTGTCCCAAGCTTTATAACAAGGAGATGATCGGAATACATTGAATGACATATGCATAATGGCATGAAATGCTTCACAAATTACAATGTGTATTATCGACAACTTCATTGTTTTCTTGGGTGCCTCTACATCCATCTAACCCCTACAGGTTTCGAAGGTTTCTAATGACAACATTTTCTATGAATAATGAACAATTGCCTTTGCTCAGGAAAGTTATGCAAGGATATGCAATCTGAATGTTTTTCCTCTCTAGGTAACTTGATCTAGCAATATTTTATCATGATGTACATAGAAACATTGAACCAAGTGATTTTCAAGAAGTACCTAATTTCGAAGTAGTCAATGTGGTAAACTGAACTTAAAGCTCGTCTCAATAGATATATATGATATATTGCATTTATCTTTTGCAATTGTTGAAAGGAGCAGGTCTTAGGGTTTATATAGCGGCATGCCACTGAAATTCACATTACCACAATTAAAAATCCAACTCAAATCCATCTACCTAACCTTCTTTCCAACCTTGCAGTTTCATTGTTAGTTTGAAATTTTACGTTATTGGGGGGCGAGTTTGATGTCTTATTCTTTGGAAGTAGCTTTTCCGGTTTATGTTTTGAGCTTAAATCTTATCACAGAATAAAGGCAGCAAAGAAACAAAAAAGAAAAAGATGCAACTGGAGATGCTAAAGAGAGCTTTGATACGAGATGAAGCAGAGAAATCTAATGCAGATGAGATCAAACTGATGTTTGCGGATCAAGTAAAGCGAGAAGGCGATGAAGAAAACCTTAAGGATCAAATAAAATTTGAACGGATAAGACCAAGAAAGGATCTCGAAGCAAAGTCAAGAAGAACAAAGGGTTCCTGAACAAATTATCCCACTAGATATAAAGTGATAAGAGAGGTTCTTTTAGTCCCCAGCATTGAGGTCCTGAGTATACTCAAGTTGTAAGAAATTCATTGTTCAAAGTACCTTGCTATTTATGACGTCTATTACAAGAAATTCCATTCCGTTGTTCAGGAAGTGGAGGACAATTTCAAGCAGCAAGATGAAAATGTGACTTTCAATGACAAGTAAAAATAAACACTAAAACCATACGATTATACAGAATGAAAGCAACATGTACACAACAAATAAAACAACAACTATTGAGAAGCACTTACAATGCACGTCAACAAGGTTGTAAGCCCACGCGTTTATGTTGTAAGCCCACGTGTTAGCATCATGCATAAATGATATGCCACAATATACATACATATGGATCCACCATAGCAATCGATTATACACGAGTAGTACATCATCTAGTGGAACTAGGGATGCTCCCTACCTTATTTACTTATTTAGTTAGTACATAAATGAATCCACCATAGCATTCAAGGGGTGAAGATAAAGTTATCCTGGTTTTGGTGATTCCGTCGCGGTGACTACTCTCCCGTGGAATCACTAATCCTCATGCCCGTTATCCGTATCTGATTGGCCCCATTATCCGGTACTGGCAGCTCCATTTTATACCTTAAGTGAATCACATTTGCAAAAAATACCATCAGACGAGAATCACCACCCTTTTATTCTACGCACGGAATCACATGGAATTGATCCCGTAGGGTGGAATCACATGTAAAGTAATATTCTACCCTTGAATCACCATATACCGTAATATTCTCCGCCCTAGAATCACCACGTACGATAATATTCTCCCCCGTGGAATCACCATGTACAAACATTTCTTCTTATACGCGTACAACTTAGGACATGTAACAGGAGTTGCATGAGTTCACAAGAGGCCTGTATCTTTCTTACATTTCCCATGATCCTGTGTGCTACAACATGTCAGGAGCTTTGTTGAGAAAAACTATTTTGGGGCTATTATGAAATTACAGATATAATAGTAGAACGAATCATTTTCTTGCCATACATTTCTTAAAAATCAGCATTCCTACATAGTATTTACGTATGTTGTCCTAGCAAATATTTGAACATTTTTTTGTTATATAACAGAAGCTCAAAAGAGAAGAAAATAAATCAATGTTGGATACGATATCCAACCTTCCCATCCACAATAACTTTGCAAAGACACCAAGATGCACTCAATAGCCCCTTGTAAAAAGAATTAACTTTTACAAGAGAATTTGCTCCTTGACCAAACATGCATGGCTTCTTTGTCCGACTTGTTTTCTAGTTTGGACTGTGATTATACGAAAAAGTGCGAGAAAATTGGCCGCCGCGAACATTTCTTTTGTCCGACTTGTTTTCTAGCTTGAACTGTGATTATACGAAAAAGTGCGAGAAAATTTTAGTGTCAAAGATGCCTAGTTTGACAGTGTTAGTGGTGTTTAGGATCCTTAGATTCTATTTGGGTTATGCATTCTATGCAAGAATGGTAGACCATGGATTTATGTTTTCCTAGCTAGGCGGTATTATTTTGTAGGGGTGGGTTAGTAGGCTCACCTAAGACCGAGCGACCATGGACATGATAGTAAGAACAAAATTTAAGCATTGAAGTACCATGCTAGCAAGGGACAATAGGAGCCTACAATGGGTATCATCATGTAAGTTTGCTTAAAAAAAAACAATGGTTGGAACCATTTTTTAAATTGGTTAAAAAAAGGCAATGGTTCGAAGCACCAAAGACATTAAGAAAAAGGAGATACTGTTGTTCTCTACCCTTGAAAACTGTTGTTCTCCACCCTTGAAAACTATTACAACAAATCCAAGAGAACCAAGAAAAATGATAAGATAATGTTCTGTATTCTTGAAAACTATTACAATAAAACTAAGAGAACCAAGCTGATCAGCCAACAGAACACCTGGGAGCAAAAAGTTTTGATTCCAAGGAACAGAAGCCAGATTGTGCTTACCATATTTATAACACTATGTTAGAAATTGCAAAAGTTTTTGATGTGCTTTAACCTGTGCATTAACCAAAAAGAAAAGTCATTGTAAACACAGAAGTAATTCATGCACTTGGCCTTAGTGGAAAGTCATATTGTAAACACAGAAGTAATTCATGCACTTGGCCTAATGGAAACTACGATGAATGTTGCTAGGCGACACCGTTATTAGCGAAACCTAGGCAGAGCGGTGAAAGCTCTTTTGGAGGGACTGGCTTGATCTGCTTGGTTAGATGTCTTTGAAAATGAGCCTTATCCATTAGATGTTCTTGGGAAGTGTCACATGAGAAATTAGAAGGGAGATGGCATCCCTAGTAGTCCAAAATATGGAAGCACATTCTTCTGAGCCTCCTCTTTTGACTCCTGACCACTAATGTTGCATGTCTTCCCTTGCAGTTTAACTTACAAAAGCATAGATACTATTTGATTTTGTTTCCCATTTAATCTTGTCATGATGACACTCTGCTTCTATATATGATAACAGCTGAAACCAAGCACAACAATTTTGCTTCCACAGAACCAAGAACCACAATCAGTTGGGTGAAACGCACTAAATTGCAAGTGCAAAACAATTTACCCTGCAAAAGAAAGTGAGGAGAAAAATATCAACAGCATCTACTCTAATCAATCATTTTCAAGGCTTGTTTTTCTGTACATGTTAAATTGGATGAAGTAATAGAATTCGTCCACCAAAATGCGTAAGATGTGTTTCGCAAGCGAAGGCAATGCCTTTGAATGGTGAAGCAAATGCACGATTTTTATTTGAAGGAGAAGGTAGCTCCATTTTTTGGGTTCGATTAGGAACAAAACATAGACAAAAAAAGCCGAGGGCTCCCTGTCTTGGCCATGCCATTCACTAGTCCGGCAAGTGAACATTATCTCGCAAAAAGAGAGAACAAAACAATATAAGATGAGACTTAAGCGGACACGCCAAACTTGAGTTATGCCCAATCCCTCCCTTTCCACAATTTGTTTTGAAAAGAACTGTAGCCAACTGCGAATCTTAGAAGGTGCTATTTTTCTTCATAGCCCACGTCTTTCGAGTCACCCAAAATTAGGTCATCTTCAGATTTTGGCATTCATTGTGTTGGATGCGCAAAAATAATGATCGTCTGTAAAGCATAGGTACCAAGGTTGGTCGATGCAACAAAATGAATACCTTGGGTTGAATCTGCGAAACATATGGGTTACGGAAAAAGAAATAAATACCAAGATGGGTCTTTAAAAATAACGATTATGGTGATCGGGTGATCAAGTTGCCGCTCCTGCTTGCCCTTCTCATTGGGGATTTTGAGGCCTCCCATCTTGCATTGGTATTTTTTGATTCCTAAAAAGAGTTGTAGCCATCATGCTTTTGCTCCGGATAAATTTTCCACAAAGCGGGAAGGGAAGCCGCGTCCACCACTAATGACCAAGGTTGCATTAGCATTCGCCGTGCCTCTCCTACCTATGAAATCTTTGTGAAACTTTACAAAGACTAGAAAATAAGTATAGACCCTTTGCCAAAGCAAGCCCGGTTCTTAGGAGCATTTCTTTCGGATCTTCAAACCTCAGCGTGATTTTGCTGCTTAGAACAAGCGAACAGAGGGGTTTTCGACGCTGACCCGAGTTTGTTCGAGAGTTCAACAACACGCGCTCATAGTCATAACCCTCTTTCTTTCCAGGCTGCCGCCGGGCAAATTGAATACAAATCAGAGTTTCAACACTCGTGCATACCTCATAGTCACACCCCTTTTTTCGCATCTTTGCCATAGCTTCGCCCGCCATAGGGATTGAGCTGAGGTCGTGCCATACATCGCCATTAGCAGGCGAAAATCACGGGAGAAGATTGTCCAAAGAAACTATAATGCGGTATTAAATAAATATAGATTAGATTGGCCCCGAGAAAAATCCATGAAGTCGAGCAGAAATAAAAAAATTATACTCTGGATTATATATGTGAACAGGCAATTTGCGCGGCCAAGGAAAAAGCCTTGGCATTTTGCCCAACTTGTAGGCAAAGGAGGGTTTTGTATTAATTCAAAAAGGATCTCAACTATGGAGCTGCAAATTTGAACAAAATGTATCTAAGTTGGAGAAATCTAACCTCCATATTTTTCCCCAAAACTCAAAGCCAATGCAAAAGGATCTCAGCTATTCCATGCCTAATCAACATTTTGCCAATGGATGTCATAGAAAACACCCAAAAAAATGCGGTGTTGCATGCTTCTAACTCTGGCTAAAAATCTAAACATGATAGTTATTTGGCGAGAAAAACAAAAAAAAATCCAAGAATCAAGATTATCTAGCTATCTTTGCACATTTTACACACGCAGATGCCCCTCTTGCTCTAAGTCCATTTCAGGTCCACCTCTTCTACGGAAAGAATAAAGCATCACTTACTATTAAAATCACTATATATATATAGTACTTTTGCAGTTTCGGCGGCCTGGCTTAACCGGTCGGATTATTGTAGGAAGATCAGTCGTATTCGAGCTCTTGAAGGCCTTAAGAACCATTTGGGATTGGCGGATCCATGTTTTTTTTTTGAAGGATCACATTAACTAATATTAATCCAGAAAAAATACAAGAAGAGCGGTATTAGGGTACTCTTGCCCACACCCGAGCAAGCACCCACCTAACATGTGTACCTATCTACAACTCATGCCACAAATCTCCCCAAAGTGTCTACAATGTGGAGGGTCCTTTCCTGCATCATTTGCTTTGACACTGCTCTTTCAGAGGGGTGCCAGGTGCGAAAGATATAGTTTGTACCTATTGCGAACAAAGCGAGGATGCATCAGCCCTACGGCATTCCACAACACCTTCATGCGTCGTCGCTTCCAGATGATCCATGTTTTTTAATGGCCAATGTTTTGTAAGTTAACTAGCATTTTAATCAAAATGTTACAAAAAACATGAAACCATTGAACTCATGGGTCCACTTGGCTGGACTGGGTTGGTTGGGCCACAGAACACATCAAAATGTTACAAAAAACATGAAACCATTGAACTCATGGGTCCACTGGTTGGACTGGGCCACAGAACACGTTTAAGTTACGAACAATTCAGCGCTTTCCTAGCCAACATCAAAGAGCTGAATGCTCACCATCAAACATGGGAGGCAAGTATAACTGTTATCAGAATAAAGAACAGATTGCAGTGAAAATTAGAGCTTGAGAAAAATATATGTGGCTATGATCCTTACAGGAGACATTGCGGAAAGCTGATGAAATTTTTGGTCCTGCTTCCAGACATAACAGGGGCATTATAGTTCCAACGTTGTAAGATACTAATGCTATGTAAGAGCATGAAATGCTGTCCAAAATGCTTAACTCTCATCAAACTTCTGTATCGCAAAATAAGCTCCAAGATCTGTATAGAGCAACCTAGGCAAGTACAGAGTACAGAGAAATCGTAAATCGCAAAATGAACTCCAAGATCTGTACAGAGCAACAATCATATTTGGAGATAAATCATAAATAACATATAATTCCAATGTCCAAGATAGTTCTTTATGTTTTTAAGAAATGGATGGACACTGTCCAAATTGCGGAATGGGTGGGTATTAAACATCTGTACACAAACTAAGCTCAAGAAACTGTACAAAGCAAGATAATCTGGTATAATAACAAAGCAGCATTTTTTCGCAGAAGAAAAAGGCTGTTGGTTTTCAGAGAATCACATTTGTTCTTCAACATTAAACTGCAACCATGACACCTCATCTCTCTTCATCCAAAAGTATTTTCACCACTGTAGGTGAAATATAAAAATCCATCTTCATTCTTATGCTCAGAGTAGATTGCAGACATCATTGCCGCTGTTGAACAAACCAAACTAATGATTACAGACGCGTACTCAAATATTTCCTTGCTTCCAATTGAATTGTGTTTATTCAAAGGAATGTCATACATACTTCTTCTTGTCAATATCCGGAATATCACTTTTTTCCGCTTTTTCCACTATCACCTGCCCAATTACCTTTTATCAAATAAACTGGGAAAAAACTGATTTCTATTAAGTAGGCTCACCGGTATTCTGTCTGGATACTTGTCCCGAATTCTTGCAGCCTCAGCCTGGCGATTTTCTGCCCACAAAAATCCCAAGTGAGAAAGCAAGAAGCAACTCCAGAGGATATAAGGGCTTTTACAAATTTACTCTCACATCCACACATGCGAGGAGACATTACATAAAAGATAAGAACAGACTAAGCTTAGAATTTCTGGATATCAAATTTACAACCCTACCCCTAAATTCCTATCAAACCAACAGAAGCTCCTACGCTTATAGGCACAAACAAAAATAAACGATAAAAGCACGAAGACTTGTGATGCTGAAGCAAGAGAACCTACCCAGCGGATGCTCCTTCTTGAAAGATAACTTGCCCATGACTCAAATTTTAATGTCGAAGCTACGGAATTAAGAACCCACAAGCGAAAGAGATTTAATGATCAATTTGAGGCTTAATAAACAACTTTTTCAGCTCGTTCTAGGCTAACCTCTTAAAATACGCAGCAGAAGCTCGCCGGATTAAGGCGCCCAAAGGCATGCAGTATAAGTAGAAGTGAAAGGGACGTTCCTTTTTAGCTGCCTTAGTTGAATGCCTCCAAGTTTTAGGGCATGAGACATCTGCCAAAGTGAGGAAAAACATGGCGATGGCTGGGACCAGAATCCGCAGCCCTAGCTTCCCTGGACGTGTGGCAAAGGAGTCGATTTCTTATTTTCTAACACTGCCATAAAGCATTAGCGGAACGTAATACGATGCCATTGTGAAGCTTGAATAATGTAGCGATAGTTCGGACAACAGACAACAGGCTGCGCTAAACCTACACCCATTCATCGCCTTTTTTGCATCCGAAGATGCTAAAGCCTCGGCCTCCTATTTCAGTGCATTTTCTCTATCCACCACTGCCATAGCCACTGCCCACCGCCATAGCATAACACGACGGCTTGCATCACTGGACGGAGTCGATTCTTCCCAGGATAAACGTGGCACAAAAAGGGCGAAGCAATAAAACGTGGCACCAAAAGGGTGAATTGGATTGCGGCGCAGAAATATTCTGTGCGACAAAAACAGAAAATCAAAATATGAAACTGACTTATATATGTGTAGATAGATTGGCCCTATGGTGCAACACGATGTAATGCTCAAAATAAGAACTCTCAAACTTCAACCTAGGATGTTCTTATGTAACCTATCTAGTCATCCACAATCAAACAAATGGCATGATCACTTGTTTATGGACAAGTTTTGAAATGTCGAAGTGAACTAAATAGAGATAGGTTTTCATTTGCAGAAATTGTGATATCTCAATGCTATAGAGCAGAATCACCATTGTTTTGTCATAGGTTGCATGACCTTGTGAGCATATAAGGCATGTCGTAGAATACCACTAGAATCTGTAATCGTGGAAGGAACTCCCAAAGCTAAAATCATTCCACTTATCCAAGGTGCAAAGGAGAAGTTTACATATACTGGATGTTCTGCACAAATTCTAAGTAGGAGATGCACTTTAATATGTATACGAAAATGATGCAAAAAAATGCAAGAAGTGCCAAAGACCATAATACCACATGGATAGAATAGAATAGAATAGAATAGAATAGAATAGAATAGAATAGAATAGATTTTTTTAACATCCACATGGATAGAAGAAGGTACATGTAGAAACTTTGTGGTTGAATTTGATGTCAATTGTTTCCAAATGATGGCTTGGCCGCCAAGATCAAGACAAATCCATAAGAACTAAGGGGAATCGGAGGAGGAAAGGCCATGGCTTATCTTTTGGTAGGAGAATATCCTCTAATCCATGAACCAAGTTGTTAATGTTAGAGAAATTTCTACTAGCTTTTAAAATAGTCTAACTTTGTACTTGGATTTTAGGTAGGCAATGTTAAAGAGTCACCAATCAAGTTTCATACCATCTATGCAGCATATGCTATGATGTAACTTTTACTTTTTTTAAAATGCAGACGAACCTTCAAGCTCAGCTCCCTATAGAGCATCAAAATAGACACCTTTAGGTAGATTACTTGGAACATCACTCATGTCTTGGGCAAATATAGTTTGGCATCTAACTTTTCCCCAAGATCTTTATCTTCCAATCTAGACAATTGCTTTTCTAATGCAGGTATCAAGAGTAAAAAACCTTGTTCTAAAGTGTAGCGAACGTTTTGTTGCCTCTAGATGTTCCACGATCTATCTTCGAAGAAAAACTTGGCTCTCTAATGGAACAAGTGCTTCTTTCAAACTAGTATCCCCTATGATTGCCACGTCCCCATCTGAGCATTGTACTTATCTGAGTATCTAGAACCATTTTATTGTCAAATGGGCGTGCTTTATTTGTCTTATATCCTCATTGTTAGACATAAATGACATAGGAGGTGATGACGAAGATCTTGGAGGTATTGTTAGGTGACAAGCTTCTGAGGAAGGGACAAGTAAAGTGATGGCAAATCTATGTCCATTCTATAATTATCTGGAGGCTCCTTAGTATAGTGTTCATCAGCCATGTCTAACTATGTCAGCAACAAGAAACAAGCAATCAGATAGTTTGAATCAGATAGTTCGAGACTTACAAATTCTGTATTATTCCTTTGGTTTATCGGGAATCATGTCCATTCGCTTCCTAAAAAACGGATACCATGTCTCCCATTGCCTGCTTCAATCCTACTTACATCCCAAACAATTTTAAGCTATTTATTTACTCAAGTTCTAAGGAACAAATACAGATTGAACAAAAATTGTAGGCAGGTCTGCATAGAAATTTGGTAAGCAAGAAACCAAAAGATCTTTGGCATGTGAATCCATGTCTTCATACATTGTTAGCATATGTTTCATTGTTTGAGTTTGGCTGCCCTGTTTGTTGATTGTTTGTTTTCAATGTTTGCGTATGTTTGCTTGCTTGGAATTATGTGGTTCGGAGGAGGGAAAAGCAGGGTTGCATGTGCATTGTGCAAGCAGCAAATTCCTTTGTGCATGGAGTGTTTTCGTCACTCCAGCTTGGTTAAGCATGGGTAGTATTTTGTAATCCTATATAATACAATGTATTATAAATCTTAAAAAGTATCAATGTTTTGCCAACAACTTAACTAGAACTACCAAAAGGCACAACAGAAAACATCGAGTTGAGAATATAATGCTTTTGTTAATTGCTATGTTGGTTGATTTTTAAAGACCTAGAATCCTGTGCATTTCTAGAAAATTATCACCTTGGGATCCATTCACGACAATTTTAATATCCTGCTTCGCGAAGATAGTCTTTAACACTCCAACAAGGTGCCATATCTGAATCCACAAGTCAAAAATATCACAGGAGGCAACCAAACGCATATTTGCTTAAAGCGTGTTAGCATCTGCAACTCATTCAACTAATTTAGAATTAATCAACTACTAGTAACGGTGCCCGGCGTTGCCGGGCATAAGTACAATGTATTTGTATTAGAATGGACGATAAAGTAATTGATGTTGTTACGCATATAGGAAAAATGTGGATGCCAGGTGTGTAGAGTTTGCGTAATATAGCAAGTGGTTGCGTCATATTGAATTTGTATGTCTGTGTTTTTAATAAAGTTGTAGATGCTCCAATAAATGCAATACAGATGTTGATGCTAGGACTATTGCATTGTCTTGGTATAGGAATGCCCACCTAAAGAGAATGTTCTAAAACATTGACCAAGATGCATGGAAAATGCATTTGCTTGTGGCAATAACTTGTGGATTTGTCAATGATAATGATGATGCATGAATGGATAAATGATCTTGGAAGGTTTGTGTACAGATGAAGCTCGATCCACTTGTGAGTTACCACATCTAGAAGTGGAAAATGAAATTATGGAAGCAAATTGGTAGAAAGTACAACCTTCATTTCTGCTTGTTGAAGATTAAATAACATAGAATTAACATTTATGGACGCAATGATGTGCACTGAAATGCTCCATTTTTGAAGTATCGATGAGAACTGGTGCTAGGATATAAATAAATCGAAATCATAAATGTTTGAAAACATGAGATGCCAAAAACTCCAAAATAATATGTAGAGGTTACTACCTGTTCTACATGCCTTCTACATGCCTTGGATGATTCAGCGCCCAAAATATATTTATATGGGACATTGCTCATTCTATTTAGAAGGGTAGCAACCTTGAAATAACATTTGTAGCTTGATAGTTACTGCAGAGTATGGATATAGAGAAAGCAGTTTGGAAAGCAAGTCTTTTTAGACATTAAAAGAAATCAATAAAACATCATGGAAGACTTGTTTCTGCGAAATCATATTAGGACTATCATTAAATAGATTGTGGAATATTGTTTATCATTAAATAGATTGTGGAATATTGGCAACAGTAACGATACCAAACACCCAAAATATGAAGTTAGATTCTTAGATGTTCTGCCTCTGCCTAGACGTAGTCTCAGTTCACTCGTGCTATAATGTGCAGAATGCTTCTGAAGAGCGCAAAAGTGGCTCCAAAAGGGGGTGGAAAGTGGCTTCAAAAATCTTGAGTTGGCAAATCTGCACACAAACAAACAACTGCCTAGAAATCAATGGATGTGAGTAATTCATGTTCCTTAATTCCATAAGAACCAAAAGAGGACCAAATGACTAACTGCTCGATCATCTTCAAGCTTTGATGGTGCAAGATAACTAGTAAATCCAAGAAAACATACAGAAACAAAATCCTAGCGAAATTAGGTTAAGAACAAAAAGAACATATGGTATAAGGTGATATTTTCTGATCTGTCTGAGCAGACCTTAGAGACCTGAATTCTGAACTGGCAAGAGTTTTGTCTGAGTTCTATACTGATCCAACGAAGTAAAGGCGACATAATATACATTTCCCTCAACATGTGTGTACATTCCTATTAGCATAGAGCCTTGTGGCAAATGTGGAGTGCTTTATTCTAAAGAGAGGATACCCTGCTACAAAACCTATCAAAAACTGTGCCTTTGCTGCACTTATCTCTAAGCTACTCTCAGATGGAAAAAATACAGAGATCACAATTCATTCTATTTTACCAAACCTTATCCATCACGATGTCATTATGATTATATAAATAAACAGTGAGACCTTGAGAAAAATAATTTGCTAAGCAATTTTAAGGCATTATTCTGTACATATCAGTAGATAGGAGAAAAAAATGTCACTGCACTCCTGAGCACGATGCTTAGTTCAAAGGACTTCACCGTTATGGTCAGGGCTATTTTCAAGAGACATTGCCAAATTAACTTGAAGCATGTGGAAACATTGATGCATTGGATAAATGATCTTGGAAGGTTTGTGTTAGAGATGAAGGTCCATCTACTTGTGAGTTACCACATGGATGGATACAATGATGGGACAGAAATGCTCCATTTTCGAAGTATCCATGAGAAGTGATGGCAGCATATTAATTAAATCCGAAACATAAATGTTTCAGATTGTGAGATTCCAAAAACTCCAAAACAATATGTAGAGATTAATACCTGTTTTACATGCCTGGATGATTTATTGGCCAAAACATATTTCTCTGGGAGATTGCTGGAAGTAGTTTTGAAAGATGTTGCCATGCATCCTAATCATTCTATTCTGAAGGGTAGTAATCTTGAAGTAACCTTTGTGTGATAGTTTCTGCAGAGTACGGACATAGAGAATAGCAGTAAGAAAAAGCACGTCCTTTTAGACATTTAAAAAAAAACATAGAGAATAGCAGTAAGAAAAAGCACGTCCTTTTAGACATTTAAAAAAATCAATAAAAACATCATGACAGACTTGTTTCTGCTAAACCATGTTAGGTCCATGGGACTAAGTTGTTTCATGCTACATCACATTACATACATTGTGGAATATTAGCAACAACCACCATGCCAAACATCCAAAGTACGGCGTCAATGGTTCTTAGGTGTTTTGCCTCTGCTAAGTGGTTCTTAGTTGACAAAGCACTTAGGCCTCGGTTCAATTGTGATGGGATCCGGCAGGTGCTTCTTAAGAGTGCAAGACCGGCTCCAAAAGAAGTGGAACTTGACTCGCAAATCTGCACACAAATAGATAATTGCCTAGAAATCAAAGGATGTGAGTAATTCATGTTTCTTATCTGCCTGAGCAGGCCTTGGAGACTTAAATTCTGGACTGCAAAAGTTTTGTCTGCATTCTATATTGCTCCAACGAAGTAAAACCCACATAATATTCATTCCCCTCAGCATGTTGGCATAAGCATGTTCCAGTAGGCTGCTTTTAAATTCTGGACTGTAAGAGTTTCCCCTCAGCATGTTGGCATATTTTTGTTAGGATGGAGGCTTGTGGCAAATGTGGACTACTTTATTTTAAAAGGGGATACTCTGCTACAAAACATATCAAAACCCTACCTTGGGCTGCACTTATCTTTCAAGCAATCTCTAATAATATAGCTACTGTCAGATAAAACAAATACAAAGATTCTGATTCATACTCCTTAGAATGCAATTGATTTGGTGACCACTCACATTTCATATAATTGAGTAGCAATAGGCTTCCATTTCAATTAACTGGCAGTCTTTCATTTTACCAAATCTCATCCATCACCATTCCATTATGATTAAATACAAACTGTGAGCCCTTGAGAAAAATACTTTGCAAAGCAATTTTAAGAAACAGACGTCCATGGGAGATCCTTGAACTGCTAGTGACTAGTTTTCTATCGAGGAAGAAGTACAGCCAATGAATACCAATCATTTTTTAGTACATCGCATCTAGCTTGGAAAACAAATCTTGCATTTAAGGGGCGTCCATTGAAGCTTCTTTTATCTATGGTTATAACAGAAATGCAGAAGTTAGTAGCATCAGATGTACACTATATGAAAGATGGGAACTCGAATTGAAAAAACAACCTACATGGAACATGCAGTAAACTTCAATTTCAAAGGTTGATCTGTACCCTGCTCAAAGACAAAATATATACTCAATGCCTTCCAGCTTGCCGCTTTCTTGGATCCATCTAGAGATGTATTAAAGTATCAAGTAGTTACCCGACTTCCATTGCCACCGTGATCAAAAGGGCTTGTATAAAAAATATTTTGTTGAACTCATCGTTTGTTATATCCATCTTTGTTCACCAATTTAACAGCATAATGAAGAAAAACATAGTAGAGAAATGCATCATAAAAATCTTTTCCTGAATCATTGCTTTATATCAGACACCACTGCTAGAATATGTAGCATAATAACAGGGGGTTGTTTTTGTATTTTTGTATATTTTTCCCTATGGTTTTTATATGATTTGGTGGCCGTATTTTGCAAGGTGTACTAATGCGTACATCTAGAGTGCGCACTGTATTTTCACTTCCTAATTTCATATTTGTAATGGTTTAGACCCATGTTTGTGCCATCATGTTATGTTAATGGCCAAGATGGAGTGGTGAGTCCTTAATCAAGGGCTCACAATAAACACCCTATTTCCATAGCCCATGTAATTGTTTTTAAAATCAAAAGCCAACATGCGGATGACGAGCTCATGTATTCTAGGGTTTCCATTCTTTTGCTCTTCCAAATTTTGCCGATCTTTTGCACTCGGCCAACACAGAGCAAAGTCCCCATGCATTTACAAGGGGAAACAAAGTAAACTTCGGTTTGTGGTCCGGGTTCGGTGATAAATCAGTATGGGCCCCTTTTCTTTTTGGTTGCTTGGTGGTAGGGGTAAAAGCGTAATAAAGAGGCTTCTCTTGTTGGGTCTTCCAGCTCCAGCTCTTCCAGTTCTTTGCTCTCGGTTCGGCCACATTTCGTCTCCTATAGCAGCTTTGTTCAAGCTCGGGATCATCGTTGCCCTTGTTGCACTCTCTTCATTGGCCTCAAAGAATTTGTCACCTCGGTTGCTCCATTTGCATCGGTAGGCGGATCGACATTCTACTTGGCTGTTTAAAGCCTCTCCTTTCTGCAATGCATTTGTGTTAACGGTGAGTAATTTATATCGAGCTCCATATGAACTTGAACTCGAGCTATCCCACATATGGGCATGTGGGGGTTTCTCATTTTCCTAATGCGGATCGCTTTTTATTTTGATTTATTTTGTGTGGGCATTATTATTGATTGGTAGGTTCTGGTATGAGAGCATGGCGCTGATATTGCAAGGGGTAAATCTCGACTTCGCCGCCAGCTAGTATTCAATGAATCTACGGGAGAAAATCCTACTAAGTAGATATGGCTTCCCCAGCCTTTCCGGCGCCAGACAACCTCGTAAGTCCTAGCTTCTCAAAACAGTCTTAATTTGATTCTGCTTTCGCCGTAACACTTGTGCAATGCAAAAGATGTCCGGATATTAAAAATTGGATGAATTATTCGGGCAGCTGTTCTGAGCTCTTCAGCTTCTTCTACCTCAAAATGTTGGCCTCTTTTGGGCAAATGCATCGGCTCCCATCAGTTTGATTTGGCTTGCATCGGTAATTAATTTCTATTGCTTCCTAAACCCTCAGTGCCCCCGCCCAGAGACCTTATGGCACTTTCCAAAGCCTCATGATGGGGCTTCAACCGAGAGCAAAAGGTAAACTTATGATGCAAGAGGCCGGGGGATTTATGTACTAGCGCCAAATGAGAAGGCTTTTACATAAGTAGAAAAACTCTCATTTTTCCTTTGCTTCTATGCAGACGGGACGATTTACAACTTCGGTTTGCGGATATTCTTAATGCAAATGTACTATATTGTTGAGGTTGCGGCATTCTAGAAGTCTCACGTAATTCATGGGTTATGCTAGATATTGCGATCGCGTGAAGTAAGCATTTGTTTGCATTGAGTTTTTATTTTCACCATGCATACGCCTTATTACCGTGTTTCTCAAGATGCCTTGAGTTTTATTAGTGTTCTTGTCATACTTGCAAGCTTGTTTCTCCCATTCCTCATGTGCAATGCCATATTAAAAGCTTTTTGTTTCTAGAAAAAAATGAAAGAATACTTTTAATTTCTCAATCAATCTCATGATGCAGAAGCAAAAATAAAGCCGCAGGAGGAAGAAAGAAAGTTTACAAGGAGGAAGAAAGAAAGTTTACACGCTCCTTGTTAGAAATCCAATTCACCACAAGGTTGTAAAATAAGGAATACCTTTTGTTGGTTATATATACATGTGCTTCAACTTTCTCATTTTTAAAATCTTGTGTGCTAGTTTCATAGTTGGAGTTTTAAGATCTCATATGCTAGTTTGTTAGTTGGGACCCAGATAGAAGAGAGGACTCCACATGAATCTATTCTTAAAAATAGAAATCTAGCCTAGCAATAACCAAAGTGGTGAAAGTGATGTCATGTCCTTTATCCAGATGTTATGTTCTTTATAAAGAATGTTAGATATTCCTTCCTCAAAGATTTCCAAAGTGTTGTGCATGACTTCATAAAAAGAACTCCAAGTCCATACCAACATTTTTTGTAGCATAGAATGTGGATTATAGAATTTATTTTCATTGCAAATATCTTGCCACATGACTACATAAGAACATTATTTATAGCGCTGAATGTGGAATTATGGCATATGATGTTCATTTGTGGCAATATGTGTATATCCGAAGTTTTATCCGCTTTAGGATATGGTCCAACCACTATCCTTTCCTTTTTATGCAATAGAAAACCTTAAGAATATGATTATAGCACAAAATTTATGTTCTTATTATATGTCGATCTTTTTCTTTTAGAAATATGAATAATTTTTTTCCAAGGCCCCCAGAACAAAAAAAAATTTCATAATACAAACCATAACCTTCACAATTATAATTAAATTCCCCCGAGAACCCCTTTGGTTTGGGTGCATATTCACACTGGGTGACGAGGGCAGCGAGAGCCCCTAAAATTATGTTTCACATGTACAAAATGAACACCATATAGTACATTACCTTAAATCTTAGTATTTTGCAAATCTTCTTATACAAGATGGCAAATTTTGTACATGCATACCCCCACAAACGAGGGAACTTTATGTGCGGTGTAGATCAAGGAATAAAGGGTGCATATGCCTATCCAATGCCTCTCGATGTGCCGAGTCACCGTATGAATATGCACCCAAACCAAAGGGGTTTTTCAGGGGGAATTTAATTATAATTGTGAAGGTTATGGTTTGTAAAAGAAAATGTGTTGTTTACTTACCTCTAGTCTCTTGAGAATTCCACGCTAAATAGCACAGAGCCTCGAAGTTATAAAACAGCAATAGCCATGACAACTGAAGTAACAGGAAGCTTCATGTTATGAACAACCGGGATGGCATTTTCCTAAACCAAACAGAATGCTATTTGTACATGTAAAAAATATATAGGGCAGGCCGCAACAAAAAACATACCAAATCTGGCTTTAATTCGTGGATAAGATAAGGATGTCAGAGATGCAAATCTGTGACTTGTACAGGTAAAGAGTGCTACATAAGATCTTGTGCTCCATCACGTATGCATAGCTCAAAGTAGAAGTATCAAAAGTATATAGAGAGTAAATACACCTTATATTTAAAGCTTATTACAACTGTACATAATGTTAAACAGGCTAATGTATCCAGCATAAATTATCCTGACTTGTCTCTAGTATGGCCACAAATCTGTGCATAATTTGAGTAAAGCAACTACTTGTGTGACCAAAGCTCCAGTACTTGAAACCCCTGAAGGCTAAAATCTGTTGCTTTTCATATCTTGGAAAAACCATCTCTTATAAGCACATTCGCAGATTACGTACCATGTCAGTTCTTATTTTCCCAATATAGCGATGTACTCTATCACAATGTCTCAAGATTCTGAAACGCAAATTCTCAGGACCGCACGCAAGCAATGATTCATTAGCTGAAGCACCCTCAGTACATCGGAATACAAAGTAACTTTTGCAAAATCTCAATTAGATTTTTCACCCGGAACAATAATATTCATGATGTTACTTAATAATGAACATCGTATAAGAAGCTTTAGGAGATTCAACATAGCTCCACAGAAGACGTCTCTGCTCTGAGATGAGATGGGTCTCAAAAGAAATCAACCGGAATTGCACAGAGATCGTCAGAAGACCAACTAATATTTGTGTCAGAAGACCAACTACTATTTGTGTCTGTTACACGCATCTCATGCCTTATCAAAATCCATGCCTCCATATCGATGAAAAACCCATAACCTACCAATAGCTCTTTTTTGGATTTTTGGATTATCGAGAACATTTCCCCGTAGCCAAAACCTTTAAAACCTTGGAAAATCGATCTGCTCAAACGTGGGCGTTTACTTATTTCTGCTCGAGTTTACTTCATCAGTGTGCTCACAGAACATAATCATGTCCAAAAAATAGACAGGCCTCCATCATTCCGGTTAACTCCAATTCAACAGATGCATGAACATGAAAAATTTAACAATTTGTTGAGCGCGTCCTACAAAAAGAATGTGTTCTCACTCTTAGCTAGACACATTCCTACACCGAGCAGTAGAGTCAGAAGAAATGAAATAAGAGGATGATTTTTACCTGCCAATCCTCCTTCTATGCTGTTAAAATCGATCCGAACTAAATTTGAGAGAGTATAAAAATGATCACAAAAGTTTGTATGAGCCTGCATGCCGAAAAATCTTGAACTTAGCAATCGTGGCGTGCATCCAGTTGCTATCGGATAAGGAGAGAGCCAGAACCTAAATCATACGAAACAAATTTCTCCCGATTTTGGGAATATCGGAAATTTATTCCGACATCAGAAAACCTCAAAATCTTAGTAAAATGACTTAAAAAAAAATTCCAAAAAAGTTTTCTTCCAAACCGGAAAATCCAAATTTAAACAATAGATATAATTAAGACATGCGAAGTACTCTTAAAATGACCAATCGCGGGGCATCAAAAGTACCCATTTTCTTGATTCATTAGTCCTTAATTACACATTTTCTTAGCTCAATTAGACAAGCAATGTAGGGTCTTGGAGCTACTACGTAGCTCTGCACAGATTCTAGCAAACCTAATCTGAGAATTGACCATACTTACCCATGGCACTAGTCTTAAGCCTTCTCATATATGGGCATTCCCTTTTATGTGTTTATCTAAATGATCCAATTGTTAACAAGGACAAAAAATCATGACAAAATGAACAAACAACGAAGAAACATGAAAGATAAAACAACGACAAACCAAATCAGAGCTTTTTTATGCAGCATCGATCGATCTCTGTCTTTTGAAAAAGCTTAATGTGAATCAGCCTTGTGCAATTTCGACCCATTTCTACTTGAAACCAAGCCTTTTCTCATGTAATCCAAACACTTTGAAAGCTCCCGAATTTCCACGGGAGAACCGACATGGTTCATTGATTCTACTATCGGGTTCCTTGTTCATGCAAATCTGGCCCTCTAAGCCCCAGATCGGCTCCTTCTATGTAGTTTCCAGCTCTAATCTGGACATATGATCCATGGTTTTCCATGTTGCCAACCGACTCTTGATGGAGCAATCGCTTAGAAAACTCTTTCGATGGGCACCAAACAAGCTCAAACTGCATTTGAGCACGAAATGGGCCCTTTCTATCTATGCACATCTGTTGGGAAAGAACCCATCTGCCATGATCCAATTTCCTCAATTGAATCCTACGCAATAAATATACCTAATCATGGCTGCAGCATAAGAATCTTGGCATGCAATATAGAAATCAATAGAAAATTCCATCATACCAACCAAGCTATTAGGGCTTTTTTGAGATTAAAAAAGGAACTAAGCCAAATGAAGATAAATGAACTACCAATCAAAAATCAGAGCCTGACGGGTCCAGTTAACAAAACTATTATAATTAACTCACTGGATCACATTTTCTAGCATAACTTTTGATAGAAAAGTCCAAATGAGCTTTCGTTTAGCGCAATAGATAGGTCTCATTGAGATCTTTCCAATCTTGGATGCTTTGCACATATTTTAACCACTTGTGATTGTCAAAATTCAAAAAGACTTTGTTTGAAATGATCTCAATGAGATCTATCTATTGCACCAAACAAGAGCTCATTTGGACATTTCTATCAACACTTATGCTAGAAAATGTGATCCAGTGAGTTAGTTATATAGCTGTTTTGCTGACTAGATTACCAGTTTTGGTTTCTGATTGGTAGTTCATATAGCTTAGTCAGCAATTCTTAGAAAGCCCTTCTATGATCTCAAAAGATCTCTAATGAATGCAAAGCCTCCCAACCCGATGCTAGCTTTTTAACCATGTATTGCCGGCGGATCCAAGCCCTTTGCTCTTACAGAAAGGCAAGTGCAATCTAATCATGGCAATCTATGCACCTCAATTAGATCGATAGATTCAAGTTTGGCCCTTACCAAACCTTTACAAAAAGCATGCACAGATGCATAGCATATGCAACCTCAGGTGAATCAAAGAAAAAAAAAACCCCACCTGAGAATTTATTCATGCATAGACCTTTGGCCCGTTGCCATTGCTTGTGCCTCAAAAGATCAGCTTTTAGCTCGAAGAACCAAACTGCGAAAAAAGATACAATTCTGACCCAGCATCACTATTTCGATCATAACTTACTCATACGGGCGAATTTTGGCTTGTTCAGATCCAATCCGGAAAGCTCGCCCAAAAATCTTTCAAGAAAAAATCACTTAAAAAGGATCTCTAGTTGCTGAGATATGGCGCTCCAAATTTTGGTCACGAAAATAGCCCAGAAATTGCTCCTTCTGCCTAAATGCTCCACAAAGGTTCTTGCAAAACTTATTTTCCAAAAGGGCAAAACCCTTGCTTATGTGCTTCGCATGCATGCCAAGCATATACATATGCACGTAAAGATATATACTGGATCATATACTAGACCGGCAAGTGGCCAAGACCGTTACAGTCTCCCCTTCTAAAATTTTATCTTATGTCCTCATGGGGTCTATCATAGATATACTGAAGCATTCTTTGATTCGAACTTCTCAAACTATCATAGCCCTAGCAAAAAAATGAAAACTTCATTTGGTATAGCAACTTAACCTATCAAGATCAACTTCTTGATTCTACTAACAGCACCTTAGAGGTACAACTCCTATCCATGCTAAAACAAACATGCTACAAGGAAACCTTATCTTAGCATGAACACTAGCAATTTGCTTATATGTATAGTTCTCCCTTAGCACCTTCATACCACCAAGCCTCTAGATACTAATCGTCCTCCTGAAGATAGCATCTCCTGATGTCTCTGAAAGAACAATCATTAGCATCATAATCCACAACCTCAACTTACTCTCTGATTTGCCATGTCAACTCCTAAGGATCCAACATTACTCTGATACCAACCCCCCCAAGCTAATCCTCCCAGCAACTTGGGATCTTGTCAAAGCTTGTACAAATTCTAGGTTGATAGTATAAGTGAAGAATTGAATCTTCCTTTTGCACAGTTGTATGCACTAATTCTAGGTTGGTGTGTTTAACCTTGACAGAAAAAATTGTAGATGGTGAAGAATTGAATCTTCATTACCGTTGAACTTTTATACTCCAAATTAAATGGACAAATGCTTATAAATTCCATGTAATCATGTAATGTTAACATCCAAAATGTTCATTAATATCAACACATATAACATCTAACTGTGAACAATTCAACCCAGAAGCTTCACTCAACCACGATCCTCAGCTGCACTGCTGCCATCGTTTTGGTTATTCACTGCACATACGCTCAAGAGGGTTAGTCCTCGTGACTAAATGGGGATTCTAGGCCTTTGCATGCATGGAAACTTTTGGAAATCTTGGATAACAAGAACATTAGCATAAGCATAGACGGAAGATCCTATGTGAATATAGTGCTAGACAATGACAACATGATCAAATGAAATACAAACCACAAAGCATCAAAAGCAAAGAACATAGCCAAAATAGCAAACCATCACGACGCACAACTTTGGGACAATGGGAAGCTCAGCCGGCCTACATGCAGGCCCTGTTAGCAGAGAAATGCCTAGCCAGCTCATATTCTAAGCCTTCTAGCGGGAGTGGTGGGGTGAACCCCGTATGGACATACCCTGCCGAGCCCACATCTGGCACTGGAGGACCTCTTGAGTCACAAGCGTTGACGTGCATCACCTTCCCCGGATGCCACGCCCAGTGTCACAAAGCACAAGAATATATCAAAGAAACACAGATGACATGAGTAATGCTGGAACAACCCAGGCCATCGAACCTGGAAGTATGACCCTGGAGGATCCAATAGACATCAAATACCAAGACAACAATGGAACAATGCAAACACTGAGACATGTGATATTCGTTAGATTATTTATGACTACAGGTGCCTAAATCATTGCCGCTTGTTGAGGTTTCACATACATGTTGAAGTAGCTTATCAAATG
Source organism: Isoetes taiwanensis (assembly GCA_021234155.1). Classification (NCBI taxonomy): domain Eukaryota; kingdom Viridiplantae; phylum Streptophyta; class Lycopodiopsida; order Isoetales; family Isoetaceae; genus Isoetes; species Isoetes taiwanensis. The sequence goes on from JAJEKV010000031.1 coordinate 10,602,046, forward strand.
CTCCTTACAATAACATCAAGGGTTCAATACTTAGCATTTTCCCAAAACTCAAAGCTTACTCTAAGGCAATTCCCCCCATAAGGAATACACTGCCAATAATCTACTAGCCATGATACTTCCCTTTCAGTATTCTCAAGTTTATTTTCTTATATAATGCTAAGAATGCTCCATGTTACCACCACGTTCACCAAGCCCCCATAAGCTCATGATAGTCCTCTTAGCCCAATTGCAATCAGATCCCGTAATTGCTTCTACCCAAAAGTCATGGTCCAATACGATCACATCTTACAATATTATTTAATACAAGAGCACTTAGGTAAGGTTTTTAATATTCCATATTAAGAACCACTTTCCGTAGCTAATTAATTTATTGGTGCATCTAATGTAAATGCTTGAAATCACGTGCATCCAGCTTAAGAATCTATAAGTTCTCATGACCGCAACCACTTGTAGTCTTTCCCAACTAGTCTCTAGCCTCTCCAGCGTCAAAAGTACCCATTTTCTTGATTCATTACGCATATAGGACCGAATCAAAGAGACCAACAACACATATGACAGAATAAAAAAACTCGCCTCAAGGGTTTTCGAGGGAAAAACCATGGCAGTAATAAGTATACTGATAAATTGTACAATGATACATTTATACATTTCAATGTCGTACTTGAGGATATAACTAACTAGGTACGCATATCCATGATCTCCAAAATATACAATCCAATCACCCCATTTTTCCTCAACATATGATTCCCATATTCTAGCTACATAGAATATCAGACGAAATGTTGTCAACAACGCGAGGTATTTGTATATTGAACTTAGTCATATGGGAGGTACTGCAATAAATCTTAGGTTCTATTATTACATGCTACCTCATGTATAAATATTGGTATTGGTATAATATTATATGTCTAATTCTATGCAATGTTTTCGTTTTCAAAATTTGAGCACCTCTAGTTTGTTCCATCATTAGAGTATTAGGTAATGTCTATATCTACACCCCTATCCTTAAAGGCCAGAAGGCTAAAAATTTTTTGTTAACACAAACCATTAACACACAACTAACATTATTAACACAAACCATTGCATTTGACACATTTTAAATTAAAATCCCCTTAAACCCCTTTGGGTTGGGTGCATATTCACGGGGGTTACCGGAAACTTGAGTGCCGGATGGGCATATTTGCCCTTTATTCAAGATCTGGACCGTACATAGCGATCCTCGCTTTGTGGGGTATGCATGTACAAATTTTATATATCTTGTATATTAAGGTTTGCAAAATACTATAAGGTTTGAGAGAATGTACTTAATGGTGTTAATTTTGTACATGTATTTTTATTTTTGAGGCTCTCATTTGCCGCCACGTAACCCCCGTGTGAATATGCACCCAAACCAAAGGGGTTTAAGGGGATTTTAATTTAAATGTGTCAAATGCAATGGTTTGTGTTAATAATGTTAGTTGTGTGTTAATGGTTTGTGTTAACAAAAATTTTTGCCCCCTAGGGGCCTTAAGGATGTAGGGGGTAGATATAGACATTACCTAATACTCTAATGATGGAACAAACTAGAGGTGCTCAAATTTTGAAAACGAAAACATTGCATAGAATTAGACATATAATATTATACCAATACCAATATTAATACATGAGGTAGCATGTAATAATAGAACCTAAGATTTATTGCAGCATTCTCCATATGACTAAGTTCAATATACAAAATACTACAGCGTTGTTGACAACATTTCATCGATATTCTATGTAGCTAGAATATGGGAAAAAAATTACAACATTGTTGAGCGGACAGACTTAGCTTGTGCTTGTATGCTTTACATAATATCTATGTGCCGCCTGCAAAGCTTTTGTACTGCAAATGTAAAGCTTCCACAGTTCCATAAATTAGTCATCGAGTTAGTCTACTTTGCATCAAGATACATATGCTAACTACATCCTAATTCAGAAGATATATAAACTTTCATCACTGAGTTTCCTTGGAATAGCACATCCAGAGGTATCTTTGGAGTCACAGAACAAACTATAGCCCTTCTTCTGCAATTCATTCTCCACAAAAGATCATGTTGCTTGCTTTTATAGTAGAACCTATATCATGAGAGAAATGAGCACTGCAGTGAGTGGCACTCCATGTACAAAAACATGTTAACACATGTGAAATCTAAGGATAGAAACTTCTTGACTACACCAAGTTTGGAACTTACAAAAACAGTATTTTGTAAAATTTAACATCAATCTAATAATGTTTAGACAGACGTCAATGCAACTTAGTGAATAACCTGAAAATGCAATCTCTGTACCTTTCCTCATGCTTTCCTCATGCTTGTGAATGGACGAACAAGGCTAATGATCTATAATATCATGCAATGATAGGAAGAGCAGACATAAACTATTCAAAATGTTGAAAAGAAGACCAACATGCAAGAAATGCCCCCTTCATTATTTCATGTCCTGGATAGCGTATCTTAAGGTGCACAATCTCACTTTCTCCATTCTTTTCTGATAATATAGCTTGATTTGACACCAGAACATAAGCTGATAAATTCCAAATCTATATTATTTGTCGGTAAACATCCACACTAGTGAACCTTCTTTCCTTGCATTATAAAAACCATATGACGCTTGCACTCCTCAACCAATGGATCAGGCACAACAGCATCTGCAGACTCCACGGTACTAGTAATTTGTCCTGCGCCAATATTTGAACTTGAGCTTTGCTGTGGTGTAATGACATCGTCATGTATCTCAACAATTTGAAGGGGATTATAGACAGTAAGATAACCCAGGGTAAATAACCGGAGCCATATTCACAGTTTTAAAATTAAATAACCGAATACTTGATGGGCTTATCTCTGAATAGCACAAAAGCAAGAACTCCGTGAGATCTTCGGCGGACTAGGAAGGGTTCTTCCACGATTCTTCAAGATCTTGAAAAGATTCGGCATTTCCATTCAATCTACTCTTCTACTGCTCGGAATGCCTAACGGCCTATTGCCGGATACTCTAAACCATGCCTTGAATGCTCTGGAATGGCTAGCTGCTCTTCTATATTTGCTCCTCCATCTGGTCGACCGCCTATCGGTCCGATCGATCCTCGAATGCCCTATCGATCCAATCGGCCTCCCTCGCTTCCGATGCTCAAAACCCTAAAATAACCCTAAAGAAATAGAAATAAAAAAAAAAAAAAAAAGAAAAGAAATAGAGGAATAAAAATAAAAGGGGGTAAACCATTGGGGATATGGAATTTAGACAATAAAAATGCGGGGTGCACTCTAGATATACTGATTAGTATGCCTCGCGCAATACGCCCATGAAATCATATAAAAACCATGCCAAAAGTGTATAAAATCACAAAAACCCCCCTGTTATAATGCTACATATTCTCGCGGCCCAATCAAATACCGTATTTTATAACTTAAGATTTGTGAAGGTTTTGCCGGTATTCAGATCAAAGATCTATTAAAAAAGCCGACGCGGCATCCGGTTGTGGCAAGCGCCAGATTTTTTTTTTTCCCCGAGGTGGAGCGGGCGGATAGAGTGCCGACGCCGGCTTGTGCATATGGCGGTCGAGAGCTCCATTCTAATTTGGTTCTCATGTGTGTTCCGCATGCCCATACGGATGAGATGGGGATCGGCCAATTTGATTCCGTTGGTTCTGCAGCAGAGACCTGAGGTTTTTTGGCAGACAATGCCTTAACAAGATTACAAAAGTTTAGAAGCGAGCTTTGCGATACTCGAAGCCAATTCTTAAGTTGAAACGGCCATAGGCTTAATGAAGGCAATAAAGCCGGTGCATGTGGTCGCCCAAGTGCAAAGAAAATCCCTGCAATAACATGACAGAATAATGCGCAGGAATCATGCGGGCCCCAATTAGTTTAGCATGCCCAGAATTCAAAATCGGTAGATTAATGGTGGCCTCTGGTGAGATCGATGCAGCGAAGGTCAAATTCATATAGCTTTGATTCTTTAATTTGTTTTTTCGTCATGTACTTTCAGGCATCCAGGAATGACGAAACCAGGAGTTTTGGCCTTCTTTGCTTCATTCACGCCCAATTGGAACGAATTATTGGAGCTTTCTTTTCAGAGAAACCTGTAATAATCAATCTCCATTTCTTTCTGTTTTACATTGAATCGACCATATCGAGCTCAGGTCGCATGTATCATGTCGTGAATTGCATTTGGATTGTGAAGCTTTCAGATAAAGGTCGAAGACGCCCTCTTCATGGCACATTCTTGGCTAAGCCCTGAGCATTGGATTGGAACTGGGGTTCGATTCTCCAGGCTCATGTCATGTTGGAATCTCGTTGTTATGTTTGAGTTGTGCAGTATTGGATTGTATTAGTATGGTACTATACTGTACATATGCTAGAATACTATCTTAATCCATGGTGTTTAGTCAAGGAGCGCCCCTTTAAAAGCAGGTCAGTTTGGCCGCAGAAAGACCTCACACGGGTGAATTAGATGTATGCAGAGGGAATATCCTATGAATTATGCCAGGATCCGAGGTCCCATAAAGGTTTAGCTATAATACATGGTTTCCTCCCAATAACCCCATTGACACAAGAGCTGCTTAGGTTTTCTGCATGTGGGTGCTGATTATGTTATATGTCCTTGTGGATGTCGTGTGAGGCGTTTGCGCAGTGGTCCATAATTTAGTATTCTCTGGAATGGAGATATGATTCACCTGTGCTTGTGATCATGCCGAGTGTGAAGGGGTTTTGTTTGGTCTTTTGTTGCACAGGAGCTTTTGTACTTGTTGATCTCGGAAGTTTGTGGCTCCTCTCTTTCTTTACAGAGGACTTTTGTTTGGTCTGAGGTTTTCTTCTTATGTTTGTGGTTGGCTCTCTGGTTTTCTGGGCTTAAGGCAAAAGCCAAAGAGCTTAGTTCTTCTTTTAAGGGAGGGTGGCCACCTTTGGCATAGGTTTCCTTATGGATCAGCCCAAATGGCGCAAATCTAAGGGCTGAGATTGTTTCCCGCCCTTTTTGGTATTTCTTTGATAAAAATAAATCTTTTAAAAGGAGAGGCGAAATTCTAACAAACCAAATGAGTTTGAATCTGCTCATCAGGAGCTTTGAAATGGATATAGGCATCCATATTCTGAGGTGCCCTCGATGGATTTCGATGGCACAGGGCATGGAGTGCTCCATTAGGGGCCAAAAAAGGAGCCTTATTTGAAGCCATGCAGCCATGGTAGACGCTTTTTTAGGTACGCTATAAGGTACGGTACTTTAGGTAGGAGAACCTTGTGACGTTCCACGTATTTATACGGTATATGTATAAATATACTAACACGTCACGTAGTAGGCATACGCCACCATGGGGTATGTCAACCTAGGGGGTTGACCTAAAAGGGATTAAATTAGCCATGCTAAATTAATAAAACCTAATCAAGTGTATTTTTGTCTTAATTAACCTAATTAGTTAATTAATGACATGCCACCTGGCCCAAATCGATTGGGCAAGGCAGGGTTTCCAATTTGGGACACCCAAATTGGGGCTTTTGTGCCCCAATTCGAATTAGGAGCAATTGGAGATGGAGGAGGAGAAGCAGCCGCCAGGCGCCCTTCAGTTAGTCGAGATGGAGTAGCCCAAGATCGATTTGACGGTTAGTCAATAGGTTACCTTGTTGATTTATAGCATAGCGCCTCTCTGTGGTGTGTTCTCTTTTTGTTTTTCTTGTGGTTACCCGTTAGGCTAACCCTTGATTGATATGGTGAGTATTCTTATCTCTAGTCTCCTGTGATGTGCTTTGGTTGATGGTTTAGTAGTTTTTTGCTTAGTTAGCACTCCGGAGATGGGGGATTACGGGGGGTAGAGACCTCTGAGCCCATGTATTATTGTAGTATACTCCTAGATAGAGCCTTGTATTATTCCCATTAGATGCGCCAGGTACAAGATCCCAATCGGAGTTTGTGGAATCTATGGTATCATTGAAGCACCGAGGGCGTAGTGATGAAGTGTGGGGTGGGGGTCTTGCCCGAGCATAAAAGGCTAGGGGACTCCTTCAGTGAGCTAGGCCTAATAGTTGGCTAGTGAACCCCGCCGGGTATGGGTCTGACACTCCCTGGGTATAGTTGTGTGAGCACCCTGTACTTTGAGTAGAATTAGGGGAGTAAGTCGGGTACGGATGCGGGGATCGCTGATGCGGCACACATTCTCTAGCTCACCCATGGATTCACTGCGACTCTGGGAAGGGACACTTCCCTGACCTGCCTCATCTGCAGGGGAGATGGGCCCTAGGAGTAGTCGAAGGGTGATGCCTTGGGATTGCGTCTCCGGAAGGCTACAATGGCGCCATAGCTTGATTCAGCTCATCTGCAAAGTGTGCACAGGAGGGGCGGATGGAGTGGACAACCCTAGCCACTGTTCTATGCCAGCCAACGCTAGGTTATACCTCTGTCTGCTGATCTCTTGAGACCGAGCTGTCAGTCCATCCTCATAGGAGTCTGAGCCGGGGTAGAACCTGGGGTTTGGGGTGGTTTCCTTAGCATTAGATGTATCTTCTCTGTTATCATCAGTTGGATGGATGTGCCACCCTTCGTGGTGGTTATTTATTATATGATTATGATGTGTGCTAACCTTGTATTCACGCTTCCACGACATAGGAGTCCCATTGAAGGCGTGTAATGAATGACATCCTCGTAATTAGTAGGTCCAGGTGTTTCAATCGGATAACAAACATCGGAAGGATTCAATTTCTCGAAAGTAACCATCCAAAATAAGGATACCTTACCACTCCTTATTCCCAACGTTTAGCACTTCTACTTCAAGCAACAACCCAGGATCTGCTTAACCTTCATTATATAATAGCCTCAAGAAGCACCGGGCATGCTTTTGATGCTTCCATATCTCTAATAAATGTATAGATATAACTAATGAATTAATAGGTGTGCTCATGTGAGGCAAAACTCGTTCTACCTCCACAAAGGTTTTTACCCATGGTTACTTAAAGCCAACAATATAGCAATTCGTATTTAATTAAAGTGGGACTCATTCCATTCCCATTTTTTTTCGGAACCCTGTTAATTTACACAAAAAGAAGCACCCCGACCCAAAAACTGGCCATAATTGGAATTTTTGTCTATTAGTGTGCATCCAAGCTTTTCTTCCAGTTTTCTTGGATAACGTGTCGAGAACAAGAACAATGCAACGCAAACATGCATTAGACCTATCAAGTTCTAATTGAAAAAGATTCTTAGTTGAACATTTTGGCTCTATTTTCTTAGGTGGGTAGACAATAGATCACAAATTCCAACAAAAATTATGCAAATCATTTACTTAATCACCCAAAAATACTAGTTTTGAGATACCTTATATTTATAAATGGGCTCATTACAATATATATTACGATTGGGTGAAGAGACCATAGTGGTTGTATGGGCACAATCATTACACCCTCTTCACACATGAACCACCTAGTGCAAAGGGCGCGTGGAGCTCTCTCCTAGTCACGAGCAACTTACGCAGGGCGATAGAAATTTGTATGAGGAGTTCCTTTATGGGCCACGTGCTTGTATGTCCAACTGATGTCACCACCCTCTTAAGCATGATTTCATTAATTGGATAAAATAACGCAATTTTGAGAATTTTAAGCACACCTTATTTGCTCAAACGCAGATACTTTCACCTAGTTCTCGAGCCCAACAAACATGAGGTAATTAACATACACATATACATACAAATTATGTGTTATACTTGTACGTGTACATGATACCTGTAGAAGCCCAATAATGGCCCTATATTCTACACCAATAATTCACAACAATAATTTCACTTGACTATAAAAAAGCATTCGATTTTAGGGGGGTAGAGATCATTCATCTTCCATGGCTTCCACGATGCCTCGTCGAGCACATCCGATCTTTCAGGTGCTACTTGAGCTACAACGATCTGAATGAATTGGCAAGAAACGGTGTTAGTCTTGATCCATGGCTCCAATCTAAGGCTGATGGTCACGCTAGTGCTTGCGGGAAGCTCACTTCGTGTTAAAGTCCACATTTATTGGCTTCCCGATCAAGAGATCTATGAGCTGAATGGCATCACGAGCTTTGATGTTGATGATGGGTGACTCAATGTTATTAGTGATGTATGAGTACCTATGAAGTATGTATTACAATTAATGTTATCAAGTGATGACTACCGATATAATAATCACCTATAAACCGGGTCAAGACCTATAAACTATGTAAGGATATAATACCACAATGAATATTGTTTGATGTATCATGCACGAATGTAGTGTAAGGGTGTGCTATTCGACTTCAAAGATATATACGCAAGCGGTTCCTAATTTCAACCACACCTGAATTACTCAAGCACACGCTTTAAAAGCATACATATATCCATACCTAAAGATGTATTATATTTGTATTTATACAACGGTCTTATACCGCGAGCAATAATGGGTAGAAGTCAAGCCCAATAATTCACCTCAATCATTCTACTTCACTATAAAAGCTTCTCGCCCGAGGGCCAAAGTTCATTCTTCTCCCATGGATTTTTTAAGCCTTCATCGGTTCACCACATCGAGGCGATCAAGTGCTCAATGAGCCACTCGATCTTGTTGGTTGCCTAGGCGGGCATCTTCTTCTTGATCCCTACCTTCTTTTTAACACAATGCTCTCATATGGTTTTAATAAAAGGCTCATTATTTTGTCTCCTTTAAATTTGCGAAACATCGGCGCCAAGGCTTCTTCGCGAAGTTTGAGCATTCCCTCCTACTACGTTCTACTCGCGATGAACCTTTGCATTAGCCGAAAAAAATTATATTTCGAATAACCTTGAAGCATTTGCAGAATTTGTGCAAAAAAATGCCAACTTTTACTCAGTTGGTAGTAGTTTTTGCACTATATGGCTACCCGCTAACCTATTTCATGCTAAACGAAATTCCAAATTTCTCTAATTAATGAATTCATGCTTTCTTCGGCACCTTTCTTTAATGAAATGATCTTTTCATTGCTCCCAAGCATGTACTATTTGGTCGAGATAAGGGGCAAAGAGACAAAATCAAAATTAGTCAGTGATGCTACATGCAATAAAAATAAATAAAACATAGTTCTTAGGGCCATTTTTGAAAAATCTGGGCATGAAAGACAACTCAAAGGAAAAAAGGTTTTAGGGTCCGAAGTGCCTTTCTCGACTTCGCTGAATCGAGAAAGGAAAGTAAACTTTTAAAAAATGCAAGTTTTAGGGTCCGGAAGGCTTTCTTCGCCAGTCGCCGAAAAAAGTCGAAAAGGCCAGGCCTTTCCTTCGCGAAAACGAAAGCCTTAAAGGCGGGTTTTATGGGTCGAAAGAAAGGCGACTTCGCGAGAAAGGTAAATCAAAGTTTAAAAATGCAAGTTTTAGGCCTTTCGACTTCTGAGTCGAAAGGCAGCTTCGCGAAAACGCCGGTTTATGGGTGAAGGCCTTTCTCGGGCGAATGCTAAAGGCACGAGTTTAAACACAGGTTTATGGGTCGGTTGCCTTTTCGACTCTCGACTCGCGAAAGCGCCCCTCTCGGACCCATAAAAACTGTTTATACTCGCCAGTCGAAAGGCCTTCCTCAACCCTAAACGTTCTGAGCGACCTTTTCGACTCGCGCAGTCGGTAACTCGTTTCGAAAAATGCAATTTGAGGTGGCCTTTCTCTCGCAGCTCTAAAAAAGGCAACTTCGAGAAAAAGGGCAATTTCAAAGATCCGGTCAGAAGGTCTAATATGAATAACCTTCAAACATCCTTATGTATTTTTTGAAAAATTACCCACTATAAATTTCCCTACGTATTTTCCATAAAAATAGACCCTTCCCATGTATTATCTAATGGACACATATCCAATGGACCCTCCCCTTTGAGAAGAAAAGTGGTGGGGCAGGACCCATCCGGGTGTGTTGTAAAAGTGTCACATGTCCGATGCTGCCTTTGTATGTGGCGTTAAAATCTCTTCTTCTTCTTCTTCTTCTTTCTAATGGACCATACCATATAGCTATATGAAGAGGGGACCATTGGGCCCATATTTAGCTATGTAAAGAGTAATGCCTAATGCACATGTAAATAGCAACATATGCACCTATAATGCACATTATACATTAAATCTATTAATAAGCATTAGACCTATATATTAATATATACTTGTCCCCATTTTGTGTCTTGAACCTTCAAAATGGGTTATACAAGGTGTAAATTATATCATGATCTTTCAAAAGTTAAATTTTTACCTTTAGAATAAGAATATATGCCTAGAAAACGTGCACCATGGCAACATAATGTTTAACGTGTGAACATAGTAGCAATACACATGAAAAAGAGGAAATTGGGGACACGCCAAAATATAGTTTATTGTTTTATCTTATGTATTTTTTCCAATGGACACCATATATTTTCTCTGAAAAAATAGACCCTCCTTATGTATCTTGGAATGGACACTATATGCTATGTATTTTCTAGGTATACATATAGAAACAAATGGACCCTCTCCTCTTTACCCTTTTTAATATATTAATGTTTACCCTGCTTTTTTTTATATTAATGTTTACCCTTTTAATATATTAATGTTTACCCCCCTTTTTTTCCTACTATACTTGAAATTTAAAATTTGGTACATACCTTTGGGTCATTCTTCAAAGTGGCTCTAATCCCGCTTCCTGAGTGTTAGCATCCCTCGATACCTTCAAATCTTCAAAGATAAATTCGTTGATGGGAGCTCTCTTCATCGATCCGCGTGGGGCCGATTTAAAAGGCGACAAACACCTTTGATTTCAGTATAATGGGCTTTTCAGGCAATAAGCAATAAGCAACTTGTACACAATCTTGGGAAAAAAATAGTATGATGCCTTGCATGCATCTCGCCTCGACCCATCTTCCGACTTCGGCTTCCCTTGCCTTGCATCTTCCCTTGTTTCGCCTTGCATCCGAGAAAAAGGCGCTTTTGCTCTTTTTTTCGTATCTCACGAGAAAATGCTCTTGGTGAAATGGTGGAAGCTTGTTCGGACAAAGGGATATACGAGTGAGCCGCTTAAGGGCGTCGTGGATCGAGGCTTTACACGCCTTTTACCGTCGAACCCATGGAATCGCCGGTTTATTTTTCATTTTGCGAAACAAAAGAAATCGCCTAGATCAATTTGGAAGGGCTTTTTATGGTATTTTGAGCGGAGTTCTTGAAAAAAGGAAGGCCTTTGGATTTCTTGAAGAATCAAAAATTTGGATGTAAATGTGTTGGTGATTATTTAGAATAGTCTCTCGATTTGCATTAAATATTGTATGCCTAAGCGCAAGACTTGTAAAGTAGTAAATTTGTAAAGGAGAAGGCTGGCGGGAAAGATCTTCAGTTTTCTAGACTAGTTGTGGTATGATGAGGTTATGATGAAATCAGGCCCGGCATACTAGAGGATTTTCAAGCAAAAGCTAGTAGATATTATTCTTGAGAGCGACGCGAGGTCTCGGATGTGGCGCTTCTAAAAGTAAGTCTTCAAATCTTAGTTAATCACGAGCCGTCTTGTTGCAATGGTGATTCAAAGGCGGAACTTGATCTGCACGAGGATTGTAGTTCTTCACAGGGCCAGGATCACGGTACACCAAGCAGCGATTCTTCCGATCTTTATTCTGGCCGGATCTTTATTCTTGCCGTTTATCTTTTATCGCCCAGAGGGTAAGTCCACAGAGCTCTCTAAACAGAATGTAGCAAATAGAAAAAGAAGAAGAAACTGACCGGATCAAAAAAGCGAAACAAGGCATGAAGCGGATGGATCAAACAAAGAAGCGAGATGAGGAAGCGAAGCGAGACCAAAAGATGCAAGACCCGCCACTATTTTGGCATCAAAACATGAAAGGCCAGCTTGTTTTAGCATCGAACATGAAAGAGCCCTTCTTTAGCAAGTTAAAGCACAAGCGATTTTTCGTGTCGCCACATTGCTTTTTCAAGAAAATAAAAATAAAAAGACTGGTGTGTGAAGCGGGTAGGCTGGAGTTACGGTCTTAGGACCATTTGATTGTGGAAATTTTAAGCGTATTGTTACGTCTCGGAACATTCTTCTTCAGTGTCTGTTTTTCGCGGACCTTTGTTCTTGACATTTGCTTTTTCTTGACACACCGCAATAGTTTACAATTCAACATACGCGTCGATGATCCATGTACATTCTCGCCTTGCACATTCTCAACTTGGCTTGGGTCCATGCGGTCTAAAGCAAAATTAATGTCTAGGCTAAATTAATTAATTGTATATATTGACTCGTAAATGTTTCTCTAATTTATATATTTAATTACATTGACAAACTAATTATATTAATTTATATATTTATATATGTCCTCTAATTAATTAATTTGTAATTTATTTATTTATTTATTTATATTATGAATATTGTATTATTATTTTTATTTTGGGTGGGGGAGACTCTTGCCCCTTGCCCTCCCTCTCCTCCTTTCCCTTTGCTCTTCTCTACCCTTCCCCTCCCTTGCCACTTCCTCCCTTCCCCTTCCCTTGCCACTTCCCTCCAACTTATCCCATTCCCTTCCCTTGCCACTTCCCCTCTCCCTTGCCCCTCTTCTCCCCACCCTTTTGAAACTCCTCTTTCTCCCTCCCCTTGCACCCTCCCTCTCACCTCCCTTGCCCCCCTCTTCTCACCCCTCTTTTCGAACTTCCTCCTCCCCCTTCTTCTAACTTAACCCCTTCCTTACTTCTCTCAACTTCTCCCCCAACTTCTCCCCTTTCCCTTCCCTCCCCGATCTAACAAATTCATTTAATGATTTTTTTTGTCAAGATGAGTCCCATTTTCGGTCGGAGTCCCAAAATTCGAGATTTGTCCTAATTTTTAATTAACACATCTGACTTAATAGGAGTTTCACACCTTAGAACTTTATTTGAAATCAAACCAACATTTCTATCAACAATGTGGTCTCATTTTTCTAAGGGTCTTTACCCTCAGATATCAGTGGGCTAATAGTTATAGCTAAGTACAAACTAGCGATCGAGAGTGTGAGTCCGTAACATTACAGATACTAAAAAGGAGAACGGCTATTTAGCCATATAGTCAACTATAATAGGAAATAATTATGTATGTCTTACACAAACTCCTAAAGGGAATGACGGGCTTAGAAAATGTTATCACAAGGTTATGAATAATAAATGATCAAGAACGTAAATGCGTAATTAACATTAACGATATATATACATAAAATGGCAAAACACGATTACAATATATACTTCTATTAAAGGGTAAGTATAAATGGGAGGGGCATGTAAACATTGACGATAGCAATATACGAGTTGTTAAAACTGTAACAAAATAGGAAAACAAAAATTTTGCTACAAAATTAAATTAGGGCTGGCTGTAATAAAATGAATTACAAAATCAAGCGGGAATATAATACACATATACACAGAAGTTAATATCATTAGAATGACTTTCTACTAATGATGCAGAGATTAATAACTCCGTATTTATAATATCTACGAACAAATAGAACTTGCTTATATCTATACCTGTCTATAATATATAATCAGTTACACGTATGTATAAAAAAAGGAATGAAATCTAAATTAAACAAACTCTGAACTCGTCACCACGAATGAAACAGTGAGACTTTCACAAATCTTGACTGTTCAATTTTGACGGTCCTAAACGATCATCATGTCGGACCTATACCTCTACCTTTGATATCCCGAGTTATAAATTCCACATTACAAGCCATTTTAAACTTAATCACTTTTAAACATGACAAAGTCCTGGTTCGACTTATAATATCACGCTATCTTTAAGGAGGAGACTTCCCCCTAATGCACGATGTGTTGCTCTGCAACAAGAGTAGTCTTGATGCTGAGGACATCATCATTTCTAAGGTGGGGAGAATGTGACGTTCCACGTATTTATACGGTATACATATAAATATACTGACACGTCACGTAGTAGGCATACGCCACCATGGGGTATGTCAACCTAGGGGGTTGACCAAAAGGGATTAAATTAGCTATGCTAAATTAATAAAACCTAATTAAGTGTATTTTTGTCTTAATTAATCTAATTAGCTTAATTAGTTAATTAATGACATGCCACCTCGCCCCGTCGATTGGGCGAAGGGGGTGGTTTTCAATTTGGGACACCCAAATTGGGGGAGAAAGGGTGATGCCTTGGGATTCGTCTCCGGGAAGGCTACAATGGCCATAGCTTGATTCGCCAGCTCATCGCAAAGTGTGCACGCGGAGGGGTAGATGGAGTGGACAATCCTAGCCTTTGTTCTATGCTTGATAGCGCCAGGTTATACCTCCATCTGGCGATCTCTTTTGAGACCGAAGTCCATCCTCAGGGAGTCTGGTAGGGGTAGAACCGGGGTTTGGGGTGTTTTTTCCTTAGCATTAGATGTATCTTCTGTTGTTATCATCGAGTTGGATGGATGTGCCACCCGTGGTGGTTATCCATTATATGATTATGTTGTGTGCTAACCTTTTGTATTCACGCTTCGCACATAGGAGTCCCATTGAAGGCGGGGCTAATGACACCTTCGGTCCTTCACCGGACATCCTTCTATAGATGGCCCGAAGGCGGATCTGGAGGGCCCCGCCATGATGAGCTAGTTGCCATGGGAGGGGAAGTCCTCGTGATGTATACGTCCGGGCCGTGATATATTCAAGGGAGCATCACAAACCTTACAGTTGCCTAAACATTTTGAGGCACGCTCAAGAAAAAACATCCGGGCCTCTTTTCCTACACTAATAGGATACATGACGCATGGAAAAACCAAAGATTGAGTTGAATTCCGTGAATTAATGATTGCACAGCCATAATTATATGAGAAGAAACCTTAGTGGACTTCATATCCACATGGAAACAGTACATTCATTTCATTTTCTAAATTTGCTACAGAATGCAAGAAACAGAGATGCCTCAGAATGCAAGAAACAGAGGGGCAAAAGTATGCTGGTGGATATCAAAAGCACGCGTCCGGACGCATGCTTGCGCGAGGGGTGTTAAGACCGCTTTAAAGCACCCCTCGCTTTGTTTAATATGTAGTGCTGGTGGGCTTTTGAATCGCCTTCATAGATTCCACGCCTTCATGTACGCACGTACCACCTCAAAGAACCAACCGCATAGCAAATGATTATAGGATTCGGGCTGAATTTTCGCGCGAGTGGGTTGTACGTTGCAAATTCGAGCCCCCAACAGATTCAAGCTCATGGCCCGCGCAAATTTCTCCCTCAATCTATCACAAGAAATCCATGGCGCCCCGATGTCGGATGGAGGCAATCACTCGCCCGGCATTGGATTTTAGGCGGATGAATGCACTATTCCAGATTTGTTGGATTTCACCAAACCCAGGAGATATCGTGGAAGATCCAGTTCCTCTGCCAATTACAAAGAAATTGGATGCACAGAGAAAGAGAGATGCCAAATTAAGGAATAAGATAAAGAAAGCAGTTGTTGAACGAGAAGATCTGAGCAGCAGACGCAGGCAAGAAATAGCCAAGCTTACAGTAGATTACTTCAACAAGCTTACCAAGAAGCATTCATTCAAATCAAAGGCGGATTTTGATGAAGAGAGTAAGTTCATCACCACCAAATGGAAATCTCAGAACCTCGGAATTTTGCCCAATCCGATGAATGCAAGGAGGGTTTGCTCAACAACTTGAAACCGGATAAATGGTAGCCACAAAAGGCAAAGGAACAGGATATTTGGCAGCGTAACCTACGACCGGGTGATGGCCCGGTCCACAAGATCGAGATGCAATTCCACTATGGCAGGCTTAGGTACATCTATTTCTTGATGCTTCTTTATGCTTGTAATGTTGTCATAGGCCGAAGTTCTCGCTATCCCGAGAGGTTCATTTAATAATGTGCAATATTTCTTATGATAAGTGCCACAAGGACAACAATTGCAAATTTGCATTAAGCAAAAATCGAAGCCGTCCTTGGAAATGGTCCATGGTCTAACTTTCCAAAGGAGGTTGTGCCAGATTCTCTCACCCCCGCTGTAAGCAAAGCGTGCAATTCGGAAACGAATAGCGGTAGTCTCTTTTGCAAGAAGGATGTTGTGAGCTCTGTTGGAGACTCGGGCTTCCGAATTTCTTATCCCTTGCACCTTATGGAGTTCACACAGGTATATGTTTCCATACAAAAAACTCCTTGCTTCTGTTGCAGAAATATTTCTAACCAGAGGCCACAATTCACCAAGCAGGCTTTTTTCAAGAATACACAAAAAAAGGCACACCCTGAACAGACCCCTCGCTTGCTTAAAGGCTTTGAGAAGTTGGAAGCCTCTTTATGTAAAGAAAGTATCGTAAAGGGAAACCTGATGTTGCATATACCATATGAAGTTGGAGTATGCGGAGTAGGCCCTAAATGCTTTAAGATCAGTGAAAACTGGATTTCATGGTGAAGATTGCAAGTGCTCTCTTGTGAGGTTTATGGACTGGGTGACGTGTGCCGCCAGCCAAACACATATGACTCAAGGAAGAGCTCTGGAGGGTTGTGGTTTGCAACAAGAGCGGAGGGTGAAGAATCGTGACGATCCGGAGACATCGGATCGCCATTCTAGAATGGGGACGAGCATGCATGTCATGCATGCATGCAGCGGCGCATGCCCGCTTTGGTTGGGAGTTCGCTATTTCAGCGCCAAGCCGATCCACGCCTCATCGACGCTTCCTCTTCTAGCATCTTTATTCTCTTTGAACCCACCCCCCCCCTTCTTTGTTTATTATATTTTGCACAAGTTCTGTTTATCATGTTTTTCCACCCGTGGGTGATGCTTTTTTTCACCCCGGGTGATTTATTCTCCGTATGTTTTCTCGCTTGTTGTGTTGGTGATGTGCGTGCGGGTTGGCGGCGCAAGATCTGTTTTGACTTCTCCATGCGGGGTTTTGGGAGCGATTCTATGCCTTATGTTTGTCTAAGCCCCTGTCCGGCTTATCACTAGGTTTTTTCCTCGAAAACTAGAAGGGGGGGTTTTTAATCCGTGGATAAGCTTTCGGTGGGGTACATCAGCCACTCATCTATTGGCATTGTATCTTTTTGGGGTCCAATGATATAATTAGATTTTCCTTTATTTTTCGTGGGTAGTTCGCGTGTGTGTGCGGCTACCCTCAATCCCACCATTGTAGAAAATCTATGAGAAGCCTAGTCGGGCGGTTTGTTGGTTTCTTGCGAGTCCCATTCTAGAATGGTATAAACATTAGTGCTTCATGCAAAAATGTCAGAGCTGTGGCATAAAAAATCTTCCTATATGTCCAAGAGAAAGAGAAAATCATGAATTCTTGTTGGAATAGAAAACGTTTAAGAAGGTAAAACTCTCATTAATGCATCTTTGCATCGTCGTCTTTATTCTTCGTTGTCCGTTGTATTCTGCTTTCTGCTTTCAACTTGCACTAAAAATTATGTTTTATCTGCTCAGACCTTGCTATAGTTTCTAGAGGAGGCAGAAGATGCTGGTGGAGTTGCAGATTGTGCTACTAAGGAAGTACCAGGTGGCAACAGATTGAAAAGAGCCAAGGTCACCAAGAAGGGGAACAAATGTAAGAAAGCTAAGGCAGCAGATGGAACACAGTCTAAAACTACAGCAGAAGACGAGACCTCAACCGGCAAGGGTAAAAAAAAAGAAAGAACCAAAGTCAGTTCTTAGATTGTCTTACAAGAGAACAGCGCCAAAGGATTTTGTTTCCTACCTGTGTTCGACATTGAAGACATTTGTGCCACATAATTACAGGGTTAGATGACAGGCTCAGCAATTCAGGAGTTGCCTGGACAATATCCAAGATGGCACCATTGTTTACGTAATTGATTTTGCAGAGAATTCTGAAAGATAAAAATACAAAAGGAGGTTCAGAGCCAAAGATCGCACAATGACCGGATAACAATTCTCGTCCACATCACGATAGGATAGACAAAAGTTCCGTACCATGAAGCTATTGAAGGAAACCCATTTTACTTAAGTGATGACAAGATTCATGACACTCTTTTTGTCAAAGCCTTTGTCTTACAAAGCACAACTCATGGCTGGTCTCCAATGGAGTTGAATTCTCCATAGGCATATAGTTTGGTACGATGGTTGTTCTAGCCAATTCAAATCTTCCCGGCCATTCTGTTTCCTGCCAAGATATCATAATGAGCTAAGGAAGAAAATAATATGGAATTTCTTTGGGACAGCCCATGGTAAGGGAGAGCACGATGGGCAGGGGGCAGTTCTTAAGGGTGCATTCACTAGAGAACAGCTCAAGTATGATGGAGTGAGATTTAGGGTGATGTCGATCGTGAATTCGCTACTCGTTGGAATGAAGGTGCCAGAAACGGGGACATCAAAAGGTAATATGCTTTTACGTGCTTTCATCCGCTTATGTGTGTGTATCTTTGTATTGTGCCTGTCTCAGATCGCTGTGAGGCGCAATACTTGTTGCTGGCTTTTTTTGCACTTCACGGTTAGTGGAAAGGATGATTTTGATAGGATAGATCGGCTGGATTGTGCCAGGGTAGAAGGGACCAAGGAAATACACAGCATCAGGACATACTTGGCCAAATCAAGCACAAGGGTGGCTCATAGAGGTTTAAGTTGTTTTTGTGGTAACTGTTTGAAAGGAAACTGGTCATCTTGTGTGAACAAGCACAGGGTTGAAGAATTGGAAATATGTTACACTAAAGCGGATAAGTCTGCGGTGAAGGAATGCAAGGCGAAATCGATGAGGCATTTTTGAAGGTGTGAAGAATGGATTAGTGGAAACATAGAGGAAGGTGATAACTTTGTTGTTGTAGCCGAGGAGGAAAATCAGGAGAATGCAGATTTCTATGTGGTGAAATGTGTTAAGCCGAGGCATATCCTTGACAAAATTGTCAAGGATAGCTGGGGTCAGACCTTCAATGTCGATGAACATGTGTTGGCTGGTTTGTACTATGTTGTCCAGCCCGATGGTAGTTGGGAGCTAATTGAAGACAAAGGCACGACCTTCCGATGCGGTCATCACGTATCGACAATCAAGTTTGAGATGAATCGATTCACAGCACCAACAGTTTTTCCTTGAGCGAGGCTACTCACCGGATGATCCTTGATGGTCTACCATATGAAGGTTGAATATGCTTTGACCTAGTTGTTTTATCATTTTAACAGGTCTGTAGTTACCTGTTTACTTGTCTCAAATTTTGATGATTGTATTGGAGACAATGCTTGTGAGACAATGTTTATAGTATTGGACTACTGTATTGGAGTATTTTAGTATTGGAGACAATGCTTGTAGTATTGGCGACAATGCTTGATATATATTCTGTAAAATTGCCTGCTTTGAAATTCATAACATAGAGTCGGAGGTATGCCCAAAGTTTGCTTTTGTACCTAGGTGGAGCATTGAGGACATAATAGGTGAGACAAGATAGTTCGAGAGACAGTAATCCAGCACAAGGATTGTCTCTGGTTCCAAACCATGCATCGAGATGTCTAACTATGAAATGGTATCCTCAACCGTATGATTTGTGTAGTATTCCAATGATGGAACCAAAAATCTCGTAGGGAAATTTTCCTCTTCCCCCCTTGAAAGGCATAACGGGGAAGGGTTGTGTGTGCATGGTTTAGAAACCCTTTTGTGTAGGCTGTCATCTACCAAGAAAATTTGACCATGGTATCTAGGAAAGTCCTCAAGTACAACCTTCAACTCCTTGAAATGAAGTCGCTTTCTTCTTCGAGTTGTTTGGGTGGTTACATGTGTAGTAATCGATCCCGCCATAAATCTTTAGAAACTTAGTCTTCAAATTTGGAACAAGGGCAGCTACCATATCCCTTGTGTTTGAAGAAGAAGAGAGGCACTCCATATTACAACTTCAAATTTTGCAAAGCCCACTCCACAAACTCATGGTAACACGGGTTCCGAAATCGGTACTTGTTTGCGATCTCTTTCACTACATGGTGCGTGTCGGTCGGCAAAGATTTTTCCCCGGTTCTCCTCTGGCTGTGTATGTACTAGCACTCCATTTTTATATCGAGAACCATGAGCTTCTTCGGAGGTTGCCATCCCTCACCCCCTTCTTCCATGTGCTGAACAGTGCTGTCATGTGCTGTGGCTTTGCTGGTCGGTGATGGCGAATGCTGACATTCATGCTGAGATGCACCTGCCCCATGATCTCCCCGCAAAAAAAAAGTGGTGTCTCGGCTATCCCAGCCTTTGCGAGGACTAGGTGGTTTATCAACCACGTCCACGGAAACTACTTTCCTTGTTCTCCTGCAAAATCAAAAGTGGTGCTACAATTACCAACTGAAACTTGCAGAACATTGTGCCAAGTGAAATAAGACAAGAAAAATAACTGCTTGAACTTAAATATTGGATTGCACCTTTTATAAGTAACAGGTTGTTTTGGCACTTTGGTTTCTTCATTATCTGTCTGGTTCTCTCACTATCTTCATCTTCAGATTCACTAAGTACCACTTGTGTCTACGCCTTCTCCTTCTGCGCCAGCAAATGCATATTGATCCCTAGGTTGAAACTCCAAACAAATTTTACAAGGACACAATGGGGAAAAAATAAATATATTACGGTATTAAACAAAACCTTTTAATTGCTTTCGTTTTGGCAAGTCTTGTGCAATCAAAATTGGGCTGAAACAAGTATGGAAAAATTACATTAGATTGGGGTTTTTTCCCTAGTGCGGCGTCTATAGGATGCGTCCTCATCAACCGAATCATCGACTCACCCTCACTCTCGGGTTACGCCCAACATTTTTTGTCCTTGACCTTGTGAACCTAGTGATTCGGGTCACAAACTTGTTGACTGCTTCTCCCACATCTTCAACATCCTTGTGCGCCTGCATCAGCGGTGTTAGAGGAGGCCTTTGTAGAGGATCTTTGCGTAATTTGGAACTATAGTGTAATTGTCAACGTCGTCGAACTCATTGGAATCTGCTTTGGACCGTGTTGGTGTCTTTAGCACTATGCCTTCAGGTGCTACATTGTGCTGCTGACTGCTTCCATCTTGATGTGCACTGTTTACTGGCGCTTGTAATGTTCCCAATTCAGAAAACAAGCGTGTACTTTTTTCGTTCTTGCTTGTGGAGTTCGAGTCCTTGTAGACTTGTGTCCGGGGTCCTTTTACTAAGAGGTGTTCTAACATGCTTCTTTTTCTGTTCTTGTCATGCGGAGTTGTAGCTATCACCTCATCTATGTCAATTGTCTCAACTATGTGTTTATGTGCCGCCCCAGCATATAAGAGTTCCTGCTTGACTGTCTTCCCCAATTCCTCCACTAAGCCTGCTGGAACTGTTTCTGAGCATTCGAGGCAGTGTGTCTTCTCCATAAGCAAACTCAGGCAGCTGACATGATATACGTGGCCACATTTTCAGCTTCAGACTGAGGGTGTAATCATCCTGGAATGCGAGCCCGCATGTGGAGCGTCTCTCCTCATCTCCAATTAGCAACTTTGAATGGCACGGGATAGATGCTCACAAGCTGGCCTAAGCCTGTTGACATTCTATAAATGCTCTTTGGGCTTTTGCAAGTCAGCACTTCATTGTTTGCAACCTCGCAGCCTACGGTGGCCACTGTTGAACTATCCCGTCATGTCTTTGGGCCACCCCCATTTCAACAAGGGCTTTGAGCATGTACTGCGCCATGTCTTTTCTCTCTCTAAGCTCAGTATTTCGGCAGAGGCACCAAGCATTAGGACTGTCGTGGCTTGAAGGCGTGAGATGTTGTCTTTTATTATCCGCAATTTCTCTTCCGGTAGGAGAAGAAAGTTCCCTTAGCCGGGACTAGACAACTAGCTCCTTCTTGGAGACTAAATCACTGCTTTGCATGTTTTAGGGTTTTTGCAAAGCTTTGCACATGACTTCCGTGCGTGATATGTTCTCCCCATAAGTCGTAAGTTGTTGGGCACATTGCAACGCTCCTAATGGATGGCCTCCCTTCTAATTTAATACGGTGCCTCCCCAAACTTGCCTTTACGCTATGCTTTCGGTGCCGTGGTTTCCGAGATTTGCTGGTCTCGCGCTTCCGCTTTGTCGGAGCAATCGCTGTGGGTTCACTTTTAACCTTTGCCGGTTGTAGGGCTCTACTCTTTGCCGTACCGCCGCCCAACTAACCTTGAACTTCTCGGATCCTTTGCTCTCCGGCGGTTATTGAATGCAAATGGGTATGATAATTGCCTTTCTAACTTCTCTGTTCTTCAATCCGTCCGGGTATATTTTGCCTTAAGTTCAATTAGAGCTTCTTCGTGCTCCGCCTTACCTTGTCAATAGAAGTTTTGCCAAGAATGACCCCGTTGATATCCTAAACTTCATTGTACTCACTTCGCAGATATCACATCCATTCAAATTGAGAGGGATGAAGCCCTCGTTTGGGCGTAGACCTGCGATACGCATGGAAGTCTTCTTGGTTCGGCAATCAGCCGTCGGGGTCTTAAGGAAACGTTTCTTCCGCCCGGAAGAATGCAAGAAAATCGAATTAGCGGGGGACCCTAAACCCATAGAAATTTTGTTTAGTTGCTTTTTGCTTACCCGGCCGCATGGTCTCCGCTTTTAATTATCCTTGAGCGGGCGGATCAATCACCTTCTTTACCATGGTTGATCTGTTTGTTTAGTGTGGAACCGAGCACTAATTGGGGTTGCTTGGCGGAGTAGAGAAAGTTGGAGAAGAGAGATTTGGAAAACACAAATTGAAAAAGTTAGTTTGTCTACTCGTTGGTTCAGCAATGGTCGTGATTCATTTTCAAGGGACAACAAATAGGTAATGATTGTATAAATGGGTAACGGGCTAGACGAAGAGACGCGTAAAATAGGTGGTACTATATAGGTGAAGGGTGGGAAAAAATGTATGAAGGGTGGAAAAAAATGTATTTTGGGTCTTTGGTGCTTTCGTCTTTGGGCTCGCGTTTATTTGCTACCCACTAGCATACTTTTGCCCAGAGATGGCCATGGAACACCCTAAATAAGATAATTTGGTGGCGGTTTGTTTTTCATTCGTAGGGAAGAAGTTCCAAATCTGTTGGCAGCGACTTGGTGAAAGCAATTTATTCACTCTCGGCATCATAGCAGGTGAGGCGGTGGCTCTCCCCTTCCGTTTCGCCCGCTAGCGTCGGGGAAGCTCTCTGTCCCTTTTTTTTGTTAACAAAAAAGCGTATCTTGGGACAAATCGCTGCATCGTACTTAAACGTTCCTTTTGGTACCTATATTGTTAGGTACGCATACCGATTCTACCATGCATGCAGCTCTCCAACGACGGCTCCAACAGGTTCATTTTTGCAGCATCGTAAAGGGCCATATCTAATGCATCTAATGAGCCATTCATGGCTATGTTACGAGCATGGGAAGGCAGTCATCAATCTAATCTTCTCTTAAGTGAACCAAAGGTGGGCACCCTCCCTTAGCCAAGTCAGGCCACTATAGTTGCGAGAGCTGCCTCATTTACCAAGGATTCTATGCTCGATGCAAAGGAGTTGTAGGTTTAGAGACCAGGAGCCAACTTCGGCCCTTTTTCCACGACCCTTCTGTCTTAAAATTATTGAACTACGATTGGGCCACATCATCATATAAGACACCATGGCTTTTCCATGGTAACTTTTAGGACGTGTCTCATTTCAAGTCCGTACAAACATGATGTCACATTTTCTTCCGTGGGAAAACCCCCGCCACAAAATGCGACAGTCAAACATGGCCAATCCCAGGGCTTTCTGGCCGCAATTTTAGGATGTCTTAGAAAAGGTATGCCACGAGCTGTATTGTGCTGTTTATTGAGAAAGAATTCTTAATTTTTACTTGATTATATTCTTGACCACGCCAAGGAATTGCAACATGGAAATCGGGATAAGCTTTTTATACCAATGCCTTGAAAATTTGATTCAAGTTTTGAGCTCTACTGCACATAAAAAAGCTGAAGAAGCTCTTATCCAAGCTGATGAAGATGACCAGTGTGCCATGGATTCAAAAGACTACGGTTCTGCTTCAAAATACAAGGGAAAGGCAGACACGAAATTGCAAAAGATGTAGAATGTGGAAAACCTAGACTATAAGACACGTCTCTTGCTCGATTATGGCTTTCTCAAGAAAGAATATTCCAAGTATTATGGGTTAGGTTTGTGAGGTTGAATCCCAGCCGTGGATCTGGAGCATATTCTAAATATGATGCCAGATCAGTGGCCAGCATCTTTTTGGAACAAAAATGTCCTGGTCTCCATCGAACTCATGGTGACCCAAGAAAAAAGCTCCGCAGACCATGTATATGCTGGATAGGTCGGAATCGCCCCTCCCCTGTGCCGCGCCGCGGTGACAACGGGCATCCATCCACTCCCGATCCATCAACAGCAGCAGCTCCAGGCCCAAGATTTCTATGGGATACAAGAAAACAACAAATCCCACTCAATCAGACCTTAGAAACCCCAAATCCGGCTATCGCAGGGTTTCCACTAAACACTTATAGCAAAGTCGTTCACCACAGGTCATGACAGGGCGAAAGGATTCCTAAGGAACTCAACCAAGGTCTCTGATTCTAGAACAGAAGAAAACAGATGCATTTATAGGCTGCAAGAACCTATTTCTGAAATCACCTTTTTCGATCCTACATATCTATTCAAAAGATCAAAGATCCTAAATAAGGATGATCCGGCCAGAAATATCTAGATTCTAGTCTTTGGTTGGACCAAATCGGCCTTTTCTTCTAGATTCCGGAACCTCTGATACAAACGAGCTCTGATACAGCAGACACCCCCCTATAACAGGGCCCTTGCTCATTGGGGAACCTGTTAAAGCGATGGCTGCCTGCTGCCTTTCCGGCCAACCTGCAAAATAGAGAATCCATCTTTGGGAAAAGCGGCCCAAAACACCATCCACACCCTACAATTTAGGATGAAAATTTGCCAACCATGGCAACAATAGACTTGGAAACAGATCGAAATTAGAAATTAGACATCTAAATGCCAACAAGCTCCTCAAATCCCTTAAATTATACGGTTTCACATACTCTACACCAGCCAAATCTTAGGCCAGACCACTGAATTCCAAATACAAAACAAAAAACGTGGAAGTTTATAAGACACGTCTCATATTCGTATGACATGTCTTATATTTGAGCAATGAAAAAGTGATTTCTTTGGGACATGTCTTATATATGACATGGAGCTTAAAACGGTGTCTTATAAAAATGTGACAGCCATAAAATAGGAATGCTGTGGAAAAAGGGCCTTACTTTGTTGTCGTGTGAAATTACCTGTGTAGGTTTCTTGATTCTAGCAAGGGCTCTGGTAAGGCCACTATGCATGGACGTTCAAATCCATCAGCCCCTAGACGCCATAGCCAGCTTGTATATGATCTGGATTTTGCACCATTGCTCTTGCCAGCTTGTATATGATCTGTATCATATGAGCAACCCTATGGTGTGCGTAAAAAATATAATATATATAATCTAGAGAGTAATAAGTTACTGGACATCTTGCGTTCATTATCATTCCCACTTCTTTTATTTACAGCTCCGACTCTGGGTTTGTATGATCACATCGTTGTCTGTTTTGATGAACCTTAGATCTGTTCAAAGTAGCGGACCTTCTCCCAGTCTGTAACTGCTTGGGTAAACGCCAAAGCTTCGGTGTTGTAAAAATGAGCATAATGATAATGAACATCATCTCCTAGCATGGATTTAGCAAATGCGCTCCCTTTGAACACGTGCACAGCCTCATCCTAACATGGTTCAACAATTTAGCATTTAGTACAAGAAGCAGGTTAGCATTTAGCACAAAAGTAGTTCTCAGATGAAGCAAAAGCAATTAATTACCAATGATTTGGGTATTTGTGGAAGATCAGTTTCTAAATACACATTTCCTTCAATTGATTTTGGTGGTTCAATCTTGTTCTTAATTCCATCCAATCCTGAGGCAAGAGCAGCTGCAAATGCCAAGTATGGATTGCAATCTGCTCCAGGTAATCGGCATTCTATTCTCAAAGACTTCCCTGATCCAAGAACACGAAAGGGTGCAGTTCGATTATCGTGACTCCTAAGAACCAGCAAAAATATAAAGAACTTTTAGTAAATGTCAAAGTTAAAGCATAAATACACAAAATAGACACGGGACCATGCAATCTGTGTTGGTGCAAAGCTTCCAGCTGTGTAGCGTTTGTAAGAGTTAATTGTTGGAGCATAAAATACCATCATATCTGGAGTGTGCTTCATCCATCCACCAAGAAACCAACGGAATTCATCGCTAATAAATGAGCGCACCATCAGGGACACGAGTACAAATTAACAGTACAAAACATTTGTGCATTTCACCTGCAATGGACTGAAGATAGTCTGTGTGATCCACTAAAAACATTCTGCCCATCATTCCACAAACTTAGATGAATGTGACAGCTCGAACCAGGCTGGGTAGCTTGGGGTTTGGCCATAAATGTGATTGATACCCCCAATTTCTGTGCAAGCTCTCGTAAACACTGCCCAGCAAAAGAGAATTAAAATCCGTCAAAGTTTTCCCATGTCGTCTAGGAGTCATGTCGGCAGCAAATGTGACAATACTCATACTAAACAGATGGCCAATTTAGTGTGGAATCAATTCCACATTTTAGTGAATTTTAGTAGTGTATTGAACAATGAAACCTGAAGAAAATGATGTTAAGAGACAAATACTAAAATAAAATTTTCCTTTTGAGCACATGATGCATATAAAACTGCAAAAGAAGGAAATAAGACCTGTTTGTAAACAACATGCCGATCTGCCATTTCCAGAATGTTTGCATACCTCACGTTAAGCTCATGCTGTCCTAAACCATACTCTCCTTTGCTGTCCACAAGAACCTTAAATAAACGTTATTTGACAAAAGAAAATTCTCTCATCAAATACCTATTCTCGACTGGCACTCCGGATGCTTCTAAATGACGCCTTGCCTGCCCTGGGAATTATACATTGCTCTGATGTTAGTTAAAAACAAGAATTGAACATTAAAAGTGCAAGATATTGATTGCAAACAAGAGACCTGTTTCTGTCCTAAATTATTCTGAGAGAATGGATGGAAGATTCAAGGAAGATAGAATAAATTTATGATAGCAAGTTTATCATTGTACCATGCAGGTATGAAACATGTCATAATTTTACTCGATATCCGTGACTCATGGGATAAAGCAGAGACATGGAACTGGGGGGAAAACGTACATTGACATAGAACCATCCTTTCAAACAATAAGAAATCAATTAGCATTTTGTACCATGAAAGTACTCCTCTCTTGTCCCTTGCAAAATGTGGTAATCCTCTCTGATCCAACCGACTGGCTTCAGATCGATGTAATTCTTGGCCTAGCTCAAAATCAGTAATATATGTTCGTTAAAATGACAAGTCATTTTTATAAAAAGTGACAGAAAAAATGCATCACATTTGCTTTCTCAAGATTCTCTTGGTACAAATAATACTCAAGTTCAGAGGCTGCCATTGGAAATGTAACTGCCAAGTTCTTCTGCTTTCTTAATTTGATCTCTCAGAATTGATCTGGGAGCATGAGGAGCTAGCTCGTGGCTTTTCTCATCAACCACATCACATAGGACTAAAGCTGTTTTTCCAGCCTATACTGAATCATTAGCAAGAACAACATATTAGGAAAAAAGAATACAATGCTCACCATGTTGCAATGCGAAGAGTCTTAAGTTGAGGAACCAGGTGAATATCCCCATACCCAAGCTCCCAACTGGCATACTTATACCCTGAAACTGCCTCCATGTTTAAAGTCGGTTTGCTAGTAGATACGAACAGGAATGAGTACCATCAGGTACTGCGCTTTCCAGAAAGAAATGCCCAGTATATCTGTTTTCATCAACAATGTAGAAGTATAACTCAAATATTCAAGACCCTAATATTATATTTGTAGATTTCAAGCAGATTAAGTGAATCTTGTTTGCAGAGATCACTACTTTTTTTTAAGACCAGAAACACCAACCTTAAGTTTTAAGCTCTCAATTGTTACACGTCCTTAAGACATTTCATCAACCAACAATGAGAAAAATGTCATGATCTGTACTTTGGAAATTCCTTTTGAATTGTCGTTCATTTTTGAACTTCATATCTACAGCCATTATGCTTGGGAAAAGCATACCTCTTTCCTAATAAGCGGCCGTAGCAATCCGTAAAGCCCACAATTACAGTATCCACCTCATCTGCTTCGACAAGTTCTTGAAGCCTTCCAACTGTAAGCATTCCTCTCAATGTGTTTTGTTCCAGGCATGTTGTTGTTGTGGAGGAAAACATTTTTACTCTCTGCATTCTGGTATTTGAATTCGCTATGAAACTCGGGTGATCTCTGAGTGGAAGACAAATAAGAGTTTACAAGACAAACGAGGAATTAGGATGAATAATTTTTTAATACTCACATTTCTCTTGCAGGTGACATCAAATTTGGGGACAAATTGGTCAAATATGGTAAAGACCTTCGGATTGCGAATTGGGTACTTCGGGCCCGACGTATGAACTGCAAAATCATCTTGCTTTTCAAAGAGCTTGCCTTCTTTTGATCTTAAAACAAGTGTCGTGTTATGAAAAGAAATTGAAATGGGATTATGACAAGAGCTCCGGTCAAGGGACCCCCGTTTTTCATACCAACTATTCCACTGTCATCTCCATTATTTATCACGAGCACAGATTCCAGCACCAAATCCATCTTATCCAATTCTTGATTCGGGCATTTCTTTTTACCCTGCCAGAATGGTGGTGTCAAACTAGGTTTTGCCAGGCAGCATAACATTGTCTCAAATGGTGACATCTGTGTATGCATATTCAATTTATCTTTCCTTATGGTTTTTTTTTTTGCATCTTTTATTTCTGACCATTGAACTCTGGAATATTCCGTGTTTTATGCCAGATCAAAGGCCGTTACATTTTTCATCAACAATTTGCCTGCAACTTCCAATGGTCCAAACCGAATATATGGTTGCAAGCAAAAAGAAAAAGCAAAAAACCTCCAAACTGAAAAAAGTAATGGTGCGTGGGCACAAAGCCTTCACCAGGCATTCCGTGAGTCTACTCCCCCCTTCTGAGTCTACTCCGGCCTTCTGATATCCCCCTTCAATCCTTGGGAATGAGTCTACTCCCCATTACGAAGTCTATTCACGGCCTTCGATATTCCCCTTCAATCCTTGCCCCAAACACCCAGTTGCTGCAAACACATAAAGTTTTACTCGCCTATTTGCTGCAAATCCATGAAGCTTCACTCGCTCCAGGAAAAGGGCTCACAATGATTAGGTCGGGATGATGTAGGCAGGCCATCGATTTGTTTGATCCCCTTGATCAAACATGGATCTCAAAAAGAATGACTTTTCGGATCACTCTCAGCTCAAAATCCCTCTTTTCCTTTTACCGGCACGCAATTGGATGGCGATTTGATTCACCGCTAAAAAAGATTAACAAGATCCACAAAATTTGTGACAATTGAGGAAAATGGACTTTGACATGGCCATCTCAAACTCATCGCCATAGGTGCTAATTTCAAGAACTGAATGAGCTTCGGTAGGAACCCCTCCCCGGAAGGGCCGCCTAATGAGAAGAAAGGGGCATGCATTTTTTTGTCCTTTCAATCTCAAACCATGCATAGAAACCAAAAAAAAAAAAAAAAAAAAAAACACACATCTCGAGCTGATTTTGCAATGCTACTTTGACTGGCCAACAAGCAACTCAAATCACTCAAAAAATATAGTTTGACTACAGTTTCGCATATGATACAGAGGCAAAATCTTGGCCAAACCATGCCAGAAATACCGCCCGCAAATACCAAACAAAATAATTAGAAGCTTATCTATTCTATTCTATCTATTCTTTGGAGGAGAGTTTCTGTCTTTTTTATTTGCGAAAATGCTCTTTGGCTGCAGAGACCTTGATAATCTGGTCAAAATTAGAAACGATACAAATATAACATAAGATTTTGTATGGTTTGAGACGATATTCATATAAGAATACTGTATAAGCTGATGGTGGCACCCTGGATTCCAAAAATAGGAAATAAGAAACGGTACAAATATAACATAAGATTTTGTATGCATTGAGATGATATTAAAATAAGAATATCAGTATAAAAGTGGTGATGGCACTCTAGATTCCAAAAATGGGAATCTAGAGCTGGAATTTAGCTTCTTGTTGGTCGGGAGTTCTTTGGTTCACGTGGGCAGGCCGCACTTGGCGAGGATGGCGCCTATTCCTGGCATGGTAAATGTCGTCTGATGTCTATAAGCATCTATGGCGAGGGATTGCATGGCCTTTTCGTGGGGCTCCAAGAATTGGTGCAGTGACTTGATTCTACAGTGGCGGTTTTGTGTTCCTTGTTTTATTGTATGTGGCACCATGTCTTTGAGGAGGGCAGCCAGGAAAGGGAAGGGGGTCGCCCGATCTATATAGCAATTTGACAATGCAATAACGTGTATCAATGAATCCTGCAAAGTATGGCTCAAAGCTTATTATAACGACGCTCACCCACATGACACAGATGTCAATAAAAATTGGTGTGCTGGTAAAAATGACCACCCAATAAACAGCCCAAATGATGGCTAAAAGGTCCATAAGCATTGCAACTAGTAGCTACCCTCAATGGAGGAGAGCTCATCAATGTTACACAAGTTCAACGACCTCACGGCCACAAGGACATAAATTGTAATGTATTCTATTCTATTCTATTCTATTCTATTCTATTCTATTCTCTATTCAAAAATAGAGGTTTTTTGTGCATGTTGAAGCACTGAGAGTTCATATAACTATAGAGGAAAAGATGTAGCTAAAAATGAAAAAAGGAAAATAAATAAGCTTATATTATTTTAAGGGCTTATATTATTTTATTGATTTATCGTTTTAAGGGCTTGTTATTTTTGAACGTAATAAACCTTTTTAGAACTTTTTAGCAAGTTTGCCTAACCTCTCCTACAACGTTTGCTGAATTTTCAGCCTATCCATGTGACAAGACAAGTCAGCTTGATTCATTCTCTACCGTTGCATCTCTAATTTCCAACCATGCAGCCATGGAAATTAGAAAAGTACTCATCTATATACAAGAGCTTCGTTTCTTGGATATTGCATGTTCAATGTGGCGTGTTCGGTCTCAGTATTTGCCACGATTTAGGCGGGGAGGAATTGCCGTGATTTTTATGACCCTAAGAGTCCTAACTACAAGGAATATTCAACGAAGAAACCATATCAGAATATATTAGAGAAGATGACATAATTGGCATAGAATGGCATTCTATGCCATTAGAACGGCAGAACGTCGTGTTGAGATAATAGCCGTGCTACTGTGCCATGTGCATGATAAAAAATTGGGATTTTTTGCTGTTGGCAAGAATGCCGTGCGGAACGGCCGTTCTGCCCCAAAATCCACCATTCTCAGGGTAAAAAATGCCAAGAACGGTGTAAATTGAAGACCACCGTTTGTTCCCCATTCCTGGGGAGGTATTTTTTCCACCTTCTATAATCAGACCTGCAATACCATTTGCTGGCACCGACTTTTGCATCTGCTGCTACTGCTCAAATTTCAGCCTTGAGGTAAGCGAAACTATGCAAATCTTCATTGCAAAATTTTATTACATAACAAAGCAAACTGGATCATTTTTCGTTATGAGCAAACTTGTTTTGACAATTTTTCTGACACACCAAAGCTGGAGCAAGTCGAATCATTTTCTAGAATCTATATATATTAGGGTTCTATATATTAGGGTTAGACTTAGAGATTTGTGTAGCTCCCTTCCCTATTACCACAGCGTCTTGGCTTATGCTGCTAGAATCACTGGTGCCTATCTATTGCTTCACACTCTCCTTGGTCTTATCTACTGTATCAGTGGAAAGAATATACCTGCTCACAGTACATCTTTTTGCTGGCTAATCTTCTTTATTGATCAGGTATAATTCTACACACAGTTGGATAATTTACGCTTATATGAAGTTCATGTTTTCAGTTTTATATTTTACTCCTAAAGAGAAAGGTTTAGCTTATAATTTCTTTTGAGTCTTTGTTATCACGAATTAACATATTTGGAGGTCATATTCTGAAAGATTTTATTGTTTCTGATCATTCTAACTAGTTTTTGAAGAAATGTCGTTCCGTTCCGTTCCGTTCCGTTCAAATGAGTTAGCTGTACCCGTTCCTTAAGGCTTGTCGTTCCTAAAATTGTTCCATTCTATGCCAACTATGGAAGATGATCATCTAACACATATCAGAGAGCTGAAGATGATGCTGGAGGAAAGGCAGACCCAACTCGCATGAAAATGGCTAGAATCACTATTGGATCTGTGCTCGAATTTAGGTTCTTGATTCAGCTTGATGAAGTTGTTGGGGCCCTCATTTCATATTGTGATCTCTAACACTTCCTGTGATGATGCGAAGGAAATCTCATCGTAAGTACCTTTTTATTTCAAGAATGTACACATGTTTCTTGCTTTAGATACAAGCTATTTCTCCATAGGCATAGACCATGGGATTGGACACCCAGAGTGTTGTCTCTCCTGTGGTCTTGTGACCTGCAATTGCAAGAAATGGATCTGCAAATGGGTTACATTTTCCATCCCTTATATGCTACAGACAGGTAGGTGTTTTCAAATAGGAGAATGATTCCATGGTATATCCTGAGTCAACATCAAGTGAGGGCCAGGCTTGCCAGCAAAGCTATGTAAGATTCGAGTGAAATCAAGCATGGTGTACCCTTCACTGAAAAATAACAGAATTGCTTATTGATGATCCCAATAGACTTAGCAGGCCCAGAAAACATGAATCACGTTGTCATTGTCGTTCTCGGACCAATTGCACACCCAGACTTCAACGAATATTGTGACTAATAGGAAAATCAAGACGTGGCCAGATGTAGTAATTCATATAGCAATGGTAGATAGATTGACCTATCAGATGGCATTTCTAACACAACTGAGTACTCTGATGTGAAATTTGTAGATGGAAACATATTAAACCACTCCATAGATGCATAGTTTTTTATAGAACATAGTATTATATCTATAATTCTAACACAATAGATAGGGAAGTTAAGCTTAAGCATTGAGGCCTTTGGCAAACTAAAAAAAAAATGCCTGTTGCAATATTTTCCCTTCCTTTAGAGATAACATTTCTCAAAATCAATAGTGCCATTTAATCTGTAATGCAGCACCAGATAATAAATCTGTAATCTCCATCAGATAATAAATTCTACAGTTCTACAACAAGCTTTCTCAACTCTTTGCCGCCTAGAGTCACACACAAGTCGTTCTTCAAGAACACATGGCTTCCTCCAATGCAAGTCCCTCTGACTGAGCTGGGAAATTAAAGTGAAATTCCCATCATTAAAATGCAAAATGGATAGATTATCTCCATGTCTGAACCTGAACCCGTTTCTTGGACCCCCATTATTCATAAATGCAATCCTTGATCCTGCTCCTCTTCAGCATTCTCCTAATATTGGGGATACACAATGGCACATTTTCTTCGGTTTAAGAAGAGCCTTTTGGGAGAAGAATCTATATTGCTCAAAAAAAACATTTTCCACAACCAAACCAATGAGTTTCTCTCTCTCAATGGACAAGCTTCATAGGACATAAACTTGCCACAATTTGTTTTGTATTGTGGGATGGCATCCTCGCAATGATTGGAACTAAGGTTCGTGTATTGTATTGTATTGTATTGTATAAGAAATTGTATACTTTAGGCAGATTAAGCAGCTTGTTTGTTTTGGTGGTCTTGTTTCTATTTTAGAGTAGTTTGGGTGGGACCGCCCGTATTTAGAGCCCGGGATGTGGTATTTCCGGACTTTTTGTGGTATTTCCGGCCACCCGTTATCAGCCACTGTAACTTCACAGTTTCAAGCCCAGAATCAACTGTTTTGGGGCATTTTTGGATCAATCCGGCTCTATCTGGGCTCAAATCGCTTCCTCTCTTCATCAAACTAATGTTAAAGAGGTAGATAAAGTGATTAGAAGGGCTTTTGAAGCAGTTCAAGCCGTCCACGGAGCTGCAAGAACGATCCGATCAAAGATTTCGATTCCCCACCACGTTTTGCGCTTGGTTTTGCGGAAATACCACTTTTTGGCGGAAATACCATTTTTGGCCGGAAATACCACTTTTTGGCGGAAATACCACAGGTTGATAACGGATGTCGAGAAATACCACCAAGAAAGTCGGAAATACCACACCTTGGGTGGGGTTTTCTTTGCAATGGTTCAAAAAGAAAGATACCTTGCAAATTTTGGAAACCGGATGAAGGCGGAACCGCGATGGTTTTATTGTGCTTTCATGCCAAAAGGCTCGAGGTTGCGTAGTTTCTGGCAGTGGAGGAGTTGTAGGTCTTGAGGTGAAGGGCTGGTGAAGCTTTCAGCAGATCCTTTTCTCTTGCTTATGTGGGACTGTTAGTGTCCTTTCCTTTTTGTTGTGCAAGGACGCGTGGTGGGGGATTGAGGAGAAGGAAAATTTAGGTGCATGTGGGTTCAATTCCCATCGCATGGGCAGTCCTATAGATGCTTTTTTTTTCCATCATTTCTTTTTATACACTACAAAAAAAATTTGATTCTCTAGTTGGAAAATTAAGGGAGAATCTACTTGTCATTCACCGTGCATTCACCTATAAATCACCTTTACCATGTGGAGAATTTTCTCCCTGAAAATCATGGAGAACTAGTGGAGAATTAATGGTGAATCTTGGACTCGATTCACCATTTGTTCACCTCTAATTTACCATTAAAATTTCTACATCACCACTTCATTTCTAAAAGTTTATGAGCCATATCAACATTTGTACATTGTCTATATCGGCATCTATACATTATCTCAAAGGTAACAAAATAGAGTAACAAAATAGATAATTATTTCGGGGCATCCTATGAAATATTAATAAGCCCCATCTCATTTGCAAATCCATGCACCAATAGATCAAATCGAATACGATAAGCTCCTCCAAATGCTTGCATATTAATCCAAGCGCATACAATCCCCTTATCCTCCACAAAATCTGGATCTAACAAACATGACATTACTTTATACATCAAGTGATTTCTATATTGAACATTCTAGAAATAAGGATCTTACCCAAAGATGCTTTAGCAAGATATGATCCAACCTTCTTTGTTCAAATTATGCGTGATACTAGTGGCATAGACATGGCAAGTTGGGTCTTCAAAAGCGACTCACGAGGTCCAATTGCACGAGCTATTTTACCATCCTCCTGAACACATAGTTTAGTGTTGGACAAAATTCACACTATCGTCCATATTCAAAATACTCTTTGTATGCCAAAACTTTAAGAATGCATTCCTATCCACAACAAATAGCTTCACAATAAATGTCTCATAGAACATCTTAAATAAATGCGAAATATACCTTAAAATACTTTGTGCCATTTTGTGCATCAAGTTGGCCGTGCTTAAAATATTTCTTGTAGATGGGGCTTCGCAAGTGCAATGTTTGAAGCAACAATGATAATAGTGGCAATCAAGGTTCCATATTCTTTGTTAAGCCCATATTTTTAAGAGAAAATAGTACCAGAGTGATCCACAAAGGTAGGCACCAAGATAAATGCATGTATAATGTATCTCCAATTCTTGCAATGTTCACGACCATGTAATTGATTATTTCCCCACTTGTGTGGCTTTATCTAGAGATATTAGAGAGATGCGTATCTTTCCAATGAACAAATGATGGTAATGCTGACCACACTTGGGAACCTAGCAATTGCACGTCAAAGAATCGTTGGCGCGGACTCAAATTTTCAGTAACCTTAGCACCAAGAAACAACAGTGTTAAGATGGTCATTGTACCAGAAAAAGATGTAATGTTCTTTACGCAATTAATCAGGGTGCCTGTCAGGATGTCAGGATTTAAGTACCATTGTGACAGTGGCAATGTCAAACTTCAATCTATAGAATATTGTCACTTTCCTTGAATCCTTTCTTGACAAAAGCTTGTACTGGTTGGTGCAAATCCTTGGCAGCATCCACGGAACATATATCCAAAAGAAAGATGCGAACATATATCAAGAGGCCACCTGCATGCATCTAGAATTGGAAATGCAAGCTGTACAGTTCATTCGGTTCCCAAAAGACATGAACATATATCAAGAGCCCACCTGCAATGCATCTAAAATTGGAAATGCAAGCTGTAAACACTTCATTCAGTTCCATTCGGTTCCCAAAAGACATGAACATATATCAAGAGCCCCACGCAATGCATCTAAAATTGGAAATGCAAGTCGTAAACACTTCATTCGGTTCCCTTCAGAAAATGCTAACACGTTGCACTCTACCTCAATTGATGATTCACCCTCTAACCGCGCAATAAGAGGCAAGCTTGTATTCGATTCATAATGTGTATCTTGATGGTGTGCCGATGGATATTTTTGAAGATGGAAACATGTTGACAAAAGAGAAGTTCCAACTCATATAACACAATTTGAAAGACTTAATGAGCTCATCTAATTTTCGGGTGTAGAAAGCGCGTTATGAGGACCATTATAAGCCAAGGAAAACTCTATTATCCAAAGGTCCACAAATTCCGACGCCGTTTAGGAAAAAGAAGACTTGAGGACTTGATATCAACCTTAGGCGAGATGCTTGTTTGCGGTGGATAATCATCCGAATAATTGTGAAACACTCCATTTGGGGCCGGCAAAGTATCGGATAATAAGGCCGGATAATATGGCCGGTATCACGAGAAGAGTAAGATATATACCAAAACTTACAATAGCCTTATAAAGATCCCCCTATAATCCTCACGAGGTGCAAGCGTGATCATTTTTGGCATTTTTTTTTTGAAGTAGGGCAAGAGCATTTGAATTATGCAATAGTTCATCTCCATATACCCAATACACACCGATCTTGCAGGGCAAAGTCAAAGTAAGGACATACATGGAGGAGAAGAAGTAAAAGATTTGAATTTTCGAGGCTTCCACATTGCATGCATTATTTCCCTGTTTTAAATTACCTTTGAAGACATGACCACCAAAGGTGTATAATATGTTGGTTGCTCGGTAAAATATAGAACTAAACTTTCGAGGGGGACGGTGTGTTCGACTCCTTCATCTTTGCAACCACAAAATTGATTAAAATTTTGAGGGCTGCAGGTTTAGGAAGCTAGAAACATAAGCCATACCCGTCCATGAATGAGAGCACCAATCGTCATATACCATGCGGGTGTATGTTGTCATTCCAACACCCATAAAAGACCCGGATCCGAAGTTGTGGAAGGAAGGCACAAATACGGTCATCATGCAACATCGCCAAATATGTAGGTCCGAATTGCGCTTGTCAAATTGGTCACTTCTATAAATATATGTTCTTTGCTAGTTCGACAAAATAAATTAGTTACAATTTTCTACATTTGGTGATCATAAATGTAAGCATATACAAGTGAAAAGATCAACTGGCACATGCAATGGCTGAATTATAGAGCCAAATAGCGAGGAATGTACGGTTAAGCGTAAAACAAATTTGCTTTCCAATATGACCCAAGGAGTCCATCTAAAACTTCAAACCACTTCAACGTGAGAACTTCAAAATCCTATTCAAAAGTGCTAGAAAATGCGAGAATAAAGTGTGCACCTGAATGACATGGTTTTGAAGTTGACATTCTCCTTTTTCCTTGCGGGTTCTATATTCTATGTAGAGCCCGATAACGAGATCTGTGATCCGGGAGCCTAACAAACCATATAATATTTGAAAGGTCACTCCCCATACTATTCCAAGTCGCGGAAAAGCAGTATGGAAGCGTCAAGAGCACCTAGGCCACTGGATTCATACAAAGGGCAAATATGATAATTAATACTTTAATAATGTGGCCCATGATGCGGATGCAAATATGACAAATCTCACATATGTTACAATACTTTGTTTAATCCGCAACTTTTGATAAACAGGGAAAAATAAATGGCCATTCAATAACCATGATGTACCTTATTATATCTGTTGTGGCCCTTACAAGAAACAACTCTTTGTTGTGTAAAGTCTAATGGTTTTGAACAACTCGTTACAACTTCTACTGCAGTACAAAATTTCGTTGCCCTTCATATATTCTAGCTTTCTCCCAAAAGGTAAATATAATTTGAGGGATTATAAATGCACATAGAAAGCACTTCAATGTTGCATATCTAATTTTAGCACAATAGACATAGACCGATGAACATGAACATCTTGGGCTCTGTGTGGTGTGCTATAGGAGGGCGGGCGGCGTGCACCTTACATGCCCTTTCATTTTATTTTTAGCACAGATCATGCAACGTACCTATATAGAAGGTCCCGAGAAGAAATTTTAGATTCTTTGTAGCTCTAGAACCAAACCTTGGAATCAACCAATAGAAATAGGTGAGTATGAAGAAGCCTCACTTACGGGAAAGAGTTAAAAGCGGAAGAGGAATTTGAAGCCGCTTTAATGGTCCCGGCCACTCCGGCAATATATCATTTTGAGTTTTTTTTTTTCTCTAGGGCTAGCGTTGGGAGTGAATAACTTACCGAATACTTGATCTACCCGCTCTTCGTCAAAAACGCTTTTCAAAAGGAGCCCCCGAGTCATGGAAGGAAAAGCGGCAAGAGAAGATATCGTGGTAGAGAACCAGCCCTTTTTTGCAAAGCATTTTCATGGACATCCTTCAAATCCGGGAGACTTCTAGTTTGGCCCCCCGGTCCCGGTGAACACTACGGCATGCAGCAGGTGAATACTACGTAACAGGTAGGAAGAAGACAAAAAAATCGTTCTTGATTCTACAACAAAACCACCAACAAAGCAATCAACCATGTCGCGACAAAGAATTCATGGTGCAAAGGATTCATGTCGCGACAAAAGACTTGTTGCAGGCCGTCGTTCACCGAGGACGGGGGCCCGCAAACTAGAAACTAGCCTCAAATCCGACCACTCTTCATCCACAAACCCGCAACTTCTAACTGACCATCGGAATAGACTCATACAAAAAAGCATACCGGGCTCCAGGAAAAAAGTGCAGGAAAAAGACGCAAAAGGAGAATTTCGCAAAGCCACGTTAAAATGATGAAGCGACACCTCTCTTCTCTATGCCACGTGACCAAATATGGATCGTCCATGGGGACGGAGGGGCAAACAAATAAATCTGGGCCGTCGATCGGGGGGCAGGGACATTGGGGCGATCTCGACCGTCGATCGGGCGCACAGACCGACGACACGGTTTTATAATATAGGATTATCTTTTCAAGGGACGTATCTGCGAAATCAAAGGAATCCGGGTAAGGCAGGAAGTCATTGTTAAGGATTAACAACCATCAACATGTTCAGTATGACAAATGGTAAAAGCTGGAAGCAAGTTCGGCAAATTGGTGGCAAAATAAGCTCAAATCTGGTAAAGGCAAGACTAATCTGAAGAATATGGCTGATCTGAAGCAAGAGGCATGTTTATAAGGTCTAACAAGTCCCTACATTTCTATTCTGGTTGATTTGAAAAGAGTAATCACCTGGTTAGAGGCACAGCTGAACCAGGCATCATAAACAGAGCCTCCATGCCACAGCAGCTTCTTCAAATTAGCCTTGACGGAGTTATCAACAAGGCCATCCTGTTGTTTTCGATCAAGTTCCTGTTGTTTGAATGCTGCGAATTAGACGTTTTCTTGTAACAGGGGGATTTACAAGACAAGTAATCCTGCAAGACTATCTTGCAATCTGCTAATCCTGCTGGACTCAACATAATGTAAAGGCTCTTCCAGAACTATGCAGATCGCTCTAATTTCATGATTTGAATCTACAAATCTAGAGGATATATCCTATTGCATGAATGTATGAGCTCTTGACCTGTTCAGAGCGAGCGGCAGTCGCCAAATCCGTCAGGCGCAGCTTCCCAATCCGTCGCCGCTTCGGCGTCAATCCGTCATCGGCCGCCCAGGCGTCAATCCGTCATCGGCCGCAATTAACGTTCCCCTTATTCTCCACCCTTTACCCTATATTCTCCACGTGGAGAATGCGTGGAGATAGGGGGAGAGAATGTTATTTTTTTTCTAGTGTATATTGTTAAATTTTGGGATCTCAGATCTGAAGCTTATGGCCGCTCCGATTGGGCTTCCGGGTTGTTTATTTGGTGACGATGTCAGCCAGAGCATAAGCTCCCTTTTGTTTTGCTTGAATGTGTGCAATCGACTTGGCAGTCAATTTGGCTCCGGTACAGGGCGCAATCAATTTTTCTTGAACGTGTCCAGTCATTCTTGCAGAGTCAATTTGGCTCCGGTACAGGGGCAGTCGATTTGGCTTTGGATTTAGGAGACGATCGTGCTCAGGAACCCTATCAAGCCCCAAATTTGTGCGATGGCCTATAGCCAATCTTATTTGCACACCATAGCCAAATGAGCTTTTTTTTTTTACTTTTCAAGCCTTTGCTTTGTTGTAGAAATAGAAATAAATGTTAAATGCCATAGTCTGTTTTGCGACATTGGAATGATTCAACATAAATGCAAGAATATTCTCTCAATCAATGGCCCTAAATAAAGTATGCAAGTATACCCATAAAGTATATGTAAAATAATTCTATGAATTACCACCCTTTTTTTTTGCTACACACCGAAGTCCCCGTCACATCACCCTTCCTCTCCACCCAACCACAACAAAGAATTCATAAATCGTTTAAACTGCAAACTTCAACATAAAACTTCCTTACTAAAGCCCAACAACTGTTAACAAAAATCTGCATGATATGCTAATCTTGGCATAAAACCCATCGATGTTACTGGGATATGCACGATATCCCCATCTGAATCGTTACAAATGACCATTACAAATTCATATGGAAAATGTCCACCACTGAATAGGAGAAAAAGAGAGAAGACACAACACCAATGCAACAATTGCAAATACAAGCTACAAGTGACTAACAAATTATATAAATTTCATAGCCTTCTATTTTGGAATATTGAATTTCAGAATCTGGTCACCCCAGATGAACTTCAAAAACCAGATTACTCTTGTTAACGACATAAACCATAGTCCACAAAGGGAAACAGTCACTAGAGAACGTTGGCAATGTGCATGGAACTAAAATAAACGATGAACAAGTTAAATATATTCTGAGTGTACAGGAACTAGTTAGGCATAATGCTCATTCATATCTCGCCTTAATGCCTGGCCCTCACTGACACTGAATAAATTCTGTTAGTATATAAAGTACATTCCTGAATGTCTTATTTTGCCAAAGATCTTGACCCAGTACT
Organism: Isoetes taiwanensis; assembly: GCA_021234155.1. Classification (NCBI taxonomy): domain Eukaryota; kingdom Viridiplantae; phylum Streptophyta; class Lycopodiopsida; order Isoetales; family Isoetaceae; genus Isoetes; species Isoetes taiwanensis. Next base: position 10,643,106 of record JAJEKV010000031.1, read on the forward strand.
CCAATCGATTTACAACTTTAGATTGAGAGCCTGTTGAAGCTGGAGCACCTGTTGTCTATGTTCTGAAGGCAATGACTCTATTTGCTCAGGGGTGAGCTTCATGACTTGTTGTAAAAGAGCTTTCTGCTGTTCCAAACCCATTGCTTGGATCTGAAAAAACGACTAGAATTCAAAAAACTCAATAGATGAATATCCAATAGATGAATAATAGCATTGATAACATAAATTCTAAGTACCAGAGGTGGTTGTGGTGGCCCTTGCATGGAAGGGGGTTGACCATAAGGATTGGAAGAACCCATGGGTGGTACATTTGGGAAATTCCTTTCCCCACCACCTCCTCCAACTGAGTCCATGTTTCCACTACTCAAACCCACAGCTCCGGTCACTGGTCCGGAAGCTGGACCCATGCCAGGACCCCTGATATGTTGAGCTTGTCCCTGAGGACCAACTCCAAGGCCACTTCCTAAAATACCAGCACTGGTCGACAGCCCACCCTGAGCATGGCTTGTGCTTCCACCCAAATCAGTGGCCATACGGGAAGCACTGTTGGCCATCATGCTCTATAATTGAAGGGTAAAAGACAGAAACATATATAATATGTCATTATTAACGAGAAGCATGGAAAGAACAGTGAATGACAGATGAATACCTGATATATTTGCTGTGATTGCAGTTGAGGTGGCGGTTGAGGTGGTAATGGTGGTTGCGCCTGTGGTGGGTATGCCATCCCCATGCTAAATTGAGGAACACCATGCTGTACAAAATTATAAAATTAGAACTAATCTACAGTTTGAAGACAGCATCAGGGAGCATACCTGAAATGAAAGTTGCTGAGGTGGAGAAGGTTGAAATCCAAGGTTCTGAGCTGATTGCAGATGTGGCGGCATTGGAGGTGGTACCGGAGGTGGAACAGGCGGCCGAGGCTGCTGTGGAAGGGGTGGATGCAATTGGGATTGAGGAAGGCTGCTAGATTGTTGAGAGTACATAAAGGGTTGAGATGGCATAGTCGGAGGCTGTGGAGGTTGTGGACCTTGCGTTTGTGACTGAGACTGCACCGGTTGTGGAGGTGGCAGCGGTGCCTGTTGACCAGCATGTACCTGAGACTGAAACAGAGAAACCCCAAAACATGAGATGCAGCAGCCTAAATAAAAATGCATATTAAGACCATAACTTACTGTTTGTGGTGGACGAACCATGCCAAGCATAATCTGAGCCTGAACCAAAAGACGAGCAACTGAATCAAGAAACAAGAACCCAAACATAGATCTTACGTAAAAGGTCATAATTAACCAACCTGAAATAGAGCCTTTGTCAGTTGAGGATTTGCAACAAGAATTTGCCGTGCTTGTTGCTGGTTTTGTTGAATCAGTGCCTTCACAACATAACCTTGAATGTTATTCCCGATAAAAAATATTGTACACTCAAATGTTGTAACAAACCAGTATAACCAACCTTCATTTGTGACATTATTCCATATAATTGTTGTTTTGACATACTAGCCAAATGGCTTGTAAGGGCATCATTTCCAGGCAAAACTCCACTACCATGACCATTCATTTGTGTGCCTTGCTGCAGATTTTGCCCTTGCCCAGCCATAGCAGAAACATGATGTGAAGACCCCAATGCCCCAGCCATTACTGCTGCGGCAGCTGCAGCAGCTGCGTAACCTATAGGTTGTTCAGCTGCACCCCCACCAAATGGCAAGGCTGGTTTCTGATTATCTGTGTAACACAAGAATTTCATAATGCCAACTATAAACCCTCGGGTATTTCAATGTTCCACAATATATACCCTTACCAACAGGAAAGTTAGTACTAGGTAACCCTGGACCTCCCCGACCCTGCAAACCCTAAAGTTATGGCACAAAACATCAATTAGAATTTTTGCCATTATTATGGCACTGTTGTACTGTTAAATACCACTGTTATAATGTCCAAGCTCTTACTTGTTCACGACTTCTATCCCCACTTCCCCTTTCTCGTTTGCAGCTATATCAACCCGAAGAGGCCGCCATTTATTTCATATCCTTTTTAGATTTTCTCGAGCACTTGCTGCAGTCTCCTCATCCCTAAACTCACAGAATCCGTATCCCTTTGGCTTGCCAGTTTCTCTATCAACTACAAGTCTGAGAAAGAAAACCTCCATAAGATAAAGGCCATTTTACTGAAGTTTTAAATGCATAATATCAAATATCCAGATTTCTGTTTCACTACATCTCATCCTACTTATTTCCAATTGCCAAGACAGACAATTTGTGAAATAAAAATATACCAGAACAACCTTAAATTGATTCTAAAATTTGGGATTGTGATAGCATTGTACTTCCATTTCCATGGACATAATCAAACTTAACAATGTAAACCACTGGTCCACAACTCGCATTCCATGATAATAACCACAGTATGCAAGAACATTCAAACACTTTTGAAACAAGAATGTCACAAATTTATATTTGCAAGTACTTTACAGAACAATTCGTGAAGACAATAACACAATACCATCGGTCAAAACAATATCAAGAAGCAAAAACTAACATCACTTACTGTAACATCAGAAATTGTTAAAAAACTGCATTGCGCCACAATTCAACAACTAGTGGAAGAAAAACAAAAGCCCATAGTGTGCGCGCTACAAAACTTAACAAGGCAACTAATTGCATAAAAACGGATAGTAATTTTGATACAAGGTTAAAATCTCCCCAGATTTATCTCCTTCACATTTTGAAGGAACAATAGCACCAGGAGCCTTAATAGTTTCCACAAATATAGCTATTTCTCCAAAACAATCCTACACGCACCGAAAGGACACCACTGGACCGACTTCTTCACAAATCTGAATAAGTTGCTCCTCAGTTGCGTCGTAAGGAATATTGCCAACTGCAGAAAACCAAATAAACTGAGCTGCTTTATTTTTAGGTATAGAGCTATGATTCTACAAGCCATAACCTATTTCGAAACCCTAATCTCCCGTAGAACAAAACAAAAGCCCAGGAAATGCACAAGAGAAAACACTTGAGGAGAAGGAGCCTATAACCGAGACATAAGGCATAAAAACGAGATACACGAAAAAGAGCGAAAAACAAAGGGCTTACCAAAGACACAACGGTGTTGAGATCCGCTCATTGCGAAAAAGGCTTTCCTAAAACAGTCTGGAAGGTCCGGCAACTACAGCAGCGGCTGGGCATTGACATAGTAACGAGCTCCCCGAGAGCCGAAGGAGAAGGGTTATTTGTTTGAGAATAAGTTTTTTTAAGGAAAACAAACAAGGTGCCGGATTGCTCCAACAAAGATACGAAATATTATTGGCTATAGCATTGTGGTGGGTGCTTTCTATTTTCTTGGCAACATATGTGGAATAGCTCCTAACAAGTCCTTACAACACTACTTGCGCACCCATTTGCCCATCAAGAAGTGCAGATTGACAGCTTCCACTCACATGTGAGGACATGATCTGTTATTGTTGCCAAAAGGGCGCCACTGAGGATGAATATCACGCCCTTCATACCTGCCCAGCATTTGAACATATCCGGGCACGGTATGTTCAGTTAGTTATGCCCGACCGGTAGATTTATGCGTCTTTGTTGAACACGGCCTCCGTGGAGCTTGTTGGGATCATACCTTCACGAGGTTATAGATGCGCACAGATTCGATTACATCGCCTGAGCGATTTTGAATTGTCCTATTCCTATACGATTGTACGGTCTATTAGCATACTTATACTGCTAAGGTTTTTCCCTCGAAAACCCTTCGGGGCAGGAGTTTTTTTAACCCTGACAGTAATACGCTTGTTCGCTATTTGTTTGGGTCACATGGGCCAATTGGTCTCCGTGGACATACATTCTATTCTATTATGTTCTATCTCCGTCTCGGCTTAAGGATTTTCTTGGGGAAGAAATTCAACTTCAGTGCATAATCATCCTTACCAGTATTAACCACCTTGTTCACAGGGCATTACGTAAAGGTCCCCCTCCCCCAAGTGGATCACTATGAGTTGTTCCCATCTACAAGGCAGGTGACCTGCATTGCCAAGCCAATTACTGAACAATCACGGTCAGTTCGGTGTTTGCAAAAGTGCTAGCCGGGATTCTCGAGCAACCATTCAGGCTCGGCCAAGGTAGCAGAGTTGCGGGCCCTCATACAGGTTGGATTCAAACCTCGGCACTCAACCATTAATCACATCTTCACGCTGCGGACTCTGGTTGAAGACAACAAGAACCATCGCCATGAGCTTCATGGACTTTGCATAAAGGCCTTTGATATTGTGCCTCGGGAAAGCTATGAGCAAGATTACAACGGTGCGTATCACGATTATGCGCAGGCTATATAAGACATGTTCAGGCTAGTTGCAACTGACAAACCAACCATTCGATAAAAGTATCGGGCTTCGCCAGGGATGCCCTCTCTCTCCAACATTGTTTTGGCTTTACATTGATCAGTTGGAAAGATGTTTTGCTGAAGATAAGGGCAATGAAGCTCACCTTTTGCACTAGATCACCAAGCAGCCTAATATATGATGATGATGTGGACCCCTAGCTTACACTCCGCGAACATGTAGGCCGGACACATTCTCGCTGTGTAACTGACATACGTGTCAAGCTGATCAAAACCAAGGTACTCCTCATATCATCCTCACGTCACCGAGGCCCCTCCCTTCAACCATCGAGGGCAAAATGTGGAGGTGGCATCAACCTACAAATATGTGGGAGTGGAGTTTCCTTCTACTATGCAGGGACACTTCCATCCAGCCTATGAGCCACGCGCATTGGAAGGCACTATATACAATACAGAACAACAGTCGTAAAGCGGAGCTATATGGTTGCTCTCATCACTCGCACATGTTCAGGGTCTTAGTGGAGCTCGTCCTTTTATAGGGAGTCGATGTTTGGACTCAGTGGTGTCCCTCACTACCTCGAATGACTTGGAGCAGGTGCAGAAAGCCTTATTAGCACACGCCTTGGCGGTGAAGCCCACGGTCCCATATCAAATCTTGTCGTTCTTGCCTCTTATAGGGCGGCCTTTGATTGCCGCATCGTCTGCTTTGGACGATGCTCGTCTCCGTAACCTAGCTTATACCGTGGCAGTGGGGCCATATCGCCTCAATGCCCGCTGGAGGGAAAAGAGAGCTCAGTGGCTGGCCAGATGGAATGTGCAGAAGCACAGGTGCATAAGGTGCAAAGAGGTAGATCGACATAGCCTGATGCAATACCTTGACGTTTGCTCCCGCCCATCACGAGAAAGGCATTGATTTGGGCCATCAGATTGACATTCTTAAGAGTATTAATAAAATAATTAGATGCATATCGTGCTTGCGAAACATGAGAAACAGTCAAACAGACAGATTTGGGACAACATCACATAAAGATGCACTCAGCCTACAGAGATTGTTACCAAATCCTTCAGTGCAATGAGATTGGGCCAAAGCCATAGCAGGAAATAAGATGAGCATAGGAGAATAATGCTGCCACACCAAGACATATATTTTATGTACGCTTTTCCTCTCTTTCAGGAACTCTCATGCCTAATGCTTAAGAGAATTTTAAGTGCTCTCCGAAAGCAATTCAATCGCTCCCTAAAAAAAAACCGAGCATGTACCTTTGAATCTATCTTAGAACAGGGACAACCAAGTTTAGGCATATAAGCTATAAGGATTTTTATGCTCAACAGGACCATTCTCAAAAAAAAAATCGGCCCTTACCTCGACCCTTATGACTCATGTCAGTGTGATATTCCTTCCCTAAGAGAAATAAAACAGTACAAAATATTTTTAATGCTTTCAAATATTTCGCAAAAAAAAATCCATTCGTAGTGTAGCTCCTAGTCATCCATTCGTAGTGTATCCATTCATCGTATAGCTCCTAGTCATCCAAACATACAAAAGCGTTTTGAAGACCCAAGACTTGGAATTTCAGTCTTTGTTATTTACTATATACAACAGCAAATAAAATCATTTTTTGGCAAGCAGTCAAACAAAATCATAAAAATCATTTTCTAGCACAGCCAAACAAAATTATTTACTGTATACAACAGCCAAACAAAATTTTAAAAATTGTGCAATATATTGAACGCCATGATCCTGACTCATTGAAACAAAGTAATGCTGGCCTTCATTGCATATTTGAACCTCTGTGCCTCTGCACTTGTATTCTTTTCCTACTCTCATATCCCATTCTCTCGCTCAGCCAACCACTTTTGGAAGACTGCACTTTTCAATACCTGTCCTTTTCTTGTTAGACTCTTCGCATTGAGTTCAAAGTCATAAGGCGACACATTTTCTACAGGCCTTGATTCATTTAATGTTAATCCAAGAGTGGCCATCCTACAAAAGTTATGCAGAGCACAGCAAGCCACTTTAACTTTTGATGCATTATCCACATCACAATTTAGGCTTCCTAAGATCTGAAACTTGCTTTTTAGTATCCCAAATATATTCTCAATTACCACCCTTCCTTGCTTGATGTGTATGTCAAACTCCTTCATACGAAGATTGGTGGGCTTTTTAAAAATCTTCATACAGAATTCTCGCGAAGGATAGGCTATATCAACTAGGATGTATGGTCGAACATTGATTGTCCGCACGCTTCTTCCTTCTGGCTTGTAATTATCACATTGCAATTGTAGTATTGGCTCACTACATTCAATGTTATACTTCAGCTTCCTGTACAAGGATGAATGAGCAAATTGACTGGCATCATGGACTCCACGAAGAAACAAGCAACATGCATCCAAGAACATCTTGTTAGTATCACATAGGCGTTGCAATAACATGGAACTTGTGCCTTTTCTATTGTGATAAGCATGTGTATCATACTTTTTTGATGATTTTTCTTTTAGCACTATATAAGATCCATCAGCTGCACCACAACAATTTGGAAGGCCACAAAGTTCTTTAAGGCTATTAATCACTCTTGTCAAATCATCACCTCTAGGAATTTGGATAAAAAGCCTCAAAAGTTTATTTCTATCAGCCAGAACCCCACATATCTTGTTGGTATATTTTTCAATGGTGGACTTCCCAACTTGGAACAAATTTCGCATCCGTTTAGTGCTTATGCCGCTACCCAACCTATATAAGACAATCTTGATTGCAGTTCTTATGTCTAATGATTGTCTTACCTTTCTGCCAGGTATGATTTAATAAGGAGAAAGGAGCTCCACGAATCTCTCAAAGATAGCAACATCCATTTTGTAATATTCATTCCACTTCAAATTTAGAACAATGAAGTCATATTGCCAAGAATGGCGTTCAATAATCTCATTGAACGTGGACTCCTGGAAAAACCCAAAAATCTCGACCTGGATTCATGATTTGTTGCATTGCTAAATAAATAAGCACAATAGATACAAATGTCATTCTTCCCATCCCTTCGTCCATCTTCCTTCTCATCTCAAGTGGTAGCTGCATGGTGTCAAGAATGGATTTGAGGAATGTTGAAAAGAGGATAGCATTGTTGGCTATTATAACAACAATTGTCTTTCGCAACATTGTTGGCTATCATAAACAACTGGGTTAGAAGTTAAAAACTCGTGATTGCCAATAATGTCCTTTGTTAAATCAACAATTTAGCACTTAAAAGAATCTAATACAAATAAATGTTCCAAATTCTAAAATAGCTATTTACATGATATATAGAAGCATAGTTACTATCGCAATTCATAGAATCATGAGGCAAATTCAGATTATGTTTCCATTTATTTATTGATTTATAGCAAATATCTAACATGCCAAGCCTGTATCTTTGGCTTCCAAACCTTCATCACAAATTGGTCATCTTGATATGCCTAACTTTATCTGTCCATTAACCTAAAGTATATCCTGAATCCTAAAGAATTAAGATTACCTGGTCTTAAGCAAAGCCAAAATTATTTCCCGCTTTCAACTGTCACTTCGTCCTCTTCTATTGGTAACAATCGAATCCAGTATATTTGATCGCTATCATCCTCAAGGCTTATGCGCTTGATCGATTTAGAATCATCGTTCGATCTATAGAGGTCTTTAAATCGGCAGCTTAGAGAAGGTAACCCCGGGTTATCCCCCCGCTTCCCAAAAATTGGAATATTAAAAAGTGGCCTCCGACGATATGGAGGGTCCCCACACCCAATCACCCTCAATGGCCTCCACATTTTTGGAGGAGGGGACATAAAAAGCGGCGAAAAATTGACCATGTGGCCACCCCTATTGTGATGGCCCGATTTTTTTTTTTTTTTTACGTTAATGCCTGCGAGCCAGGGCGCCCTTAATGCCTTGGTTCGTTTACACCGCTCTGTTCCAATGACGAAGCTCTATTGGAAGCTTCAAAGGTTGAAGCTTCTTCAGATCCGGCATTCCAGCAAGTTAGGTATTTCGTGTAATGGACCACATGCATTTGACACTTGGGCAGACTCCATTGCGGTGGATATGGCTGGACAAAAAGTATTGCCTAAATCTGGCCACAAGGTTTTTCCGCAGTGATTCAGAGATTGTGATCTATTCCGATTCATAGAGCTATGAATCTGCCCACAAGGTTTTCTTGCAGAGATTCAGAAATTTTAGAGGTTTTTCCACTTCTATGGAGCTTCAAAGCTGCTTTAGGAATTGCAGCTATGGACAACTTCATCGGAGAAGGGCTTGAAGTAATCGAAGGTCCCCTCGTAAGGAGCTTCCCTGCTTTTCCTTTCTTTTTTGGGTTTATGCCTTGTTTACAAACCCAAGATGTTGGGCAAATGGAAATCCCTAGTGTGTTATGAGATTTGCGGGAACAGGGCGAAGGAAATCCCTCGGTGTTATAAGACCTCTCTCAAAACTTTGAACCACGTCCATGTTATTAGTTGGTAACAGTTGTCAAGGCAACAATCCGTGATTAACTGACAAAGGTAAACAAACTATCAAGGCAACAATCCATTAAAACCGATCACAACGAGAGAACAGTGGCATTAAGCTAGGACATATACAAGAATTGCAGCCCAGTCTAAATTCCGTGGGGGAAAATGTTGCCGGCGCGTCAGTGCGGAGGCAACATTTGATCCCACGGACTTTAGACTGGCCTGCAATTCTCGTAACGTGAATGCCAGGTGGCATTTTTTTGGTATACATGGCAAAAATCTTTTTCTTTGCTTCAGTTCGCATTCCTCCTTTCGCATTGTGCTCTCGTTCCGGCGTAGCTATGGCGCTGTGAAGGCACTGTGGCATTTTTAAGCCTAAGGTGAGGCGCCAGACTGTTTTTTATCAGAATGGAAAGTTATTTGTGAAGAATCGGCAAGATAACCTTGTTTGCTTGTGTATTTTTGCAGTAACAGCGGCGGGTTGAAGGCGCAGGACCAATTTTGAGCCTAAGGTGAGGCGCTGCAAGTTCTTTTACTCGAATCTTGAGATTATTTGCAAGATTGATGAATCTGACCCATGATTTTTGTATATTTTGGCATTCTGCCTTTGGCGCAGGTATTTTGGCATCTGGAGCGACGATTTAGCGGCCTTTATGTGCTTTGCCGAGTTTTGTTTAAACTTTGGGAAAGATCTTGCTATTTCTTGGCATATTTGTGTGATTTTCGTGCTAATGCTATCTTTTTTTTCTTTGCAGATTGTTTTACTATAGTCGGAGGTGCGGGATGGCTTTTAATGGTCTTGAACCTTTTTTCTTTAGCTTAATGTTTACATTAAATACTGTTCTACAAGACCTGAGTTTTGGTCTAAGGTTTTTAGGAATGGATGCACCATCATTTGCCCTGAATGTTGATGTGCCTCTTGGACCTGTTTTGGAGGATGTTACAAATGCTCCAATGGACATGCATGGCGATTCTGATACAACGGATGTCATTTGCCTTATAAATGATGAGGTTATGGACATGCAGGAGTACACAGATTCTGAGAATGTAGATCCTGCAATGAAAGATGGAGAATAATCAAAGGGTACAAAAGATGTAAAGAAATGTAAGGATTCTGCTAAACGTAAGGGTCCTATTCTGACAGTTAATCCTGATATTGTTACCCCTGATACTAAAGACTTTGCAAGCTTTCTGAGTTCTGAGTCTTCAAGCCGAGGTCTTAGTGAATTTGAGGAAGATCTAGTGACTGAGTCTGGTGAGGATGCCATTGCCAAGTATTTGAGTGATCTTGATATATCTCCTATGCGTAAGAGTGTTCCAGTGCCTGTAAACCCTATTGTCTTGTGTAATGGAGCCAGAGTGCCCTTTGTAGAGCTTGACGAGGAGCTGCAGAGGGAAGTTGAGGCTGGTGGAATTTCCAGGTCTGCAGCAAAAGTTTTGTGGGCTAGAAATCGCTTTAATCTTTGGAGAGAGTACTGTGGTCTTCCTATGCACCAGAAAATTGAAGAAACGGATCTGCTCGTATTTGTTGATTTGCTAGAGAGGTTCATGCTTCAGGCTACTAAAAAGATTGGCAACTTCTATCCACTGGAATCGTGAGTGTCTTTTTGTATGTTTGTCTTAGTTTTTTCGATTGCTAATAGATTTGTTTGGTTGCAGATTGCAGGATATGTTTTGTAAGTTTGGGAGTATGGTTAGAAGGCAAATACTGGAATAGAGGAGCAGACTTTTGACATCAAAAAGTCGCCAATATTTGAGAGGGCTCGTTTGGCCTGCATTGCATCCATGAGGAGTGTCTAGAAGAACACCTGGAGTTTGCCAAAAGCGTAAGAAGGTAGAGGAAATTTCTTTTGCTGATGAGAGAGCATTGTTAGCAGATCTGGACCATCAAATTCATCATGCAAGAGGTCTGCAACGACGTTTTCTTTATTACTGCGTTGGTCGTTTTGCTATCCGTGGTCAGATTGAGTTGTATCAGTTGCTCATAACACTTCTTAGTTGCTGAAGAGAGTGGAAGTGAGTATGTGGAGTACAATGAGCGCTTGAGTAAGAATTATGATGTGGATATGACGGATCATCAGGAAGAGCAATTTAGATTGCCACGCAGGTATTTTGATTCTGATGTTGTGCTAACATATAAGCAGCTGGAGAGGCATTTGGGAGAATGGTAGTATTGTGAGATTCTGCTTCATTCAGCCTATCCAGAATCACAAGTCTGTTCAATGGTATAATTCAAAGAATGGTCAGTGCAAGGACACTTGCTTCATGGGTAAAATACATGTTATCTACTGTCCGGGTTGATGGAAAGTATTCTGGTAAGTCTGGACGTATGACTATCATTTCTAGAATGATTCGAGCAGGGGTTCCAATGTCTGTTGGGATGTGCATAACGGGACAAAGAACAAGTGAAGCTTATAACAGGTAAATTCATTCTTATTTTTTTAGTTTAATTGCTTTTTTTCTTGTCTTGTTTCTGATATCTTTTCTTTATATGTGCAGGTATGATAAGAACTTGAATGTGCGGTCAAAATGTGCAATGGATGTTGTAAGCAGGCCATCTGATGAAAATGGAGAGAGAAGAATATATGATCAAGTTTATCATGACGAACTTCAGAAAGTTGATCAGCTTGATCGTGGTGGTTGTGGTAAGACTTGTCCTTTGATTGATTCGACTGTCGATACCAGCAGTGTGACTGTTGCTGCTAAGGGTGCTATTCTTGTTGACTCTTCTGGTACTACATCTGTAGAGAATAGTGGTGTTGCTGTTGATTTATCATTACCAAGTATAGTTGAAGAGGATAATGAGTTAGTACAGTTTAATCAAGATATCGAGACCCTTGCAACATCTTCTCCTCTTATTCGACATGCATTAGGGATGAATCTACAGGTTGCTAATATTTCTGGTGGGAGTTTCCAGAATTGTAGCATTGTAATGCCACAAATGTCAGGCAAGGAATTTGGTGACTTCATGATGACAATGATGAAGTAGCTTATGCAGTTTGATTTTTCTGTTTTTTTTGACAATGTAACTTGTGATTCTCTTGAAATAGTTGGATCCATTTTTTACTTTTGAATACAATGAATTTTGTATATCTGATCTGCTGTGTAATGTTTCGACTGATAATGTTTTCAATGATAATGTTCTGTACTGTTTTTTAATGGTAGTGTTTAGCTTAGAGTAAAAAAATTGAGAATGTGAAGTGAAGTTAAGAAATTTGAGAATTACAACCTAACTGAGATATTTGCTTCTGAGCTTGACATTCCCGGAAAGAATGTGTGCCACATGGCATCCCACGATTGGACTAGTTGGCAACTGGCATTTTATGTTAAAGGATAAATATGACAGCATAATAAGGATAAATATGACAGCAAAAGGCACGATTGCACAACTACATCTTCATCTAGCTTTTGCTCCACCAGCAACTCATCCTGGTGAATCACATCAATGGGAATAGCAGATTTTTTGCCATTTAAGGCTGGCTATAACATGCCCACATCCAACATTTACTGCGATGGGAATCACATTGGCGCCTCGGTTAAAAACGAGCTGCCAAAAAGATGCATGGCATTCACTGCCCAAATAAAACCATAGGTTTACGTTGGCTGTCCACTTCATATCAAACAAGCGACCAATGCTACCCTAGAAGCTATAGGTTTAGACTCCATATCAAGCAGGCTAAGCCCAATGCTATCCAAACGGCTCTGTTAGAAATTTATGTACTAGAATTCCTATTCTAAAGATTCATTCATCAACTAATGCAGTCCTTTTCAACGAAATCAAGAACAGAAGGAAAACCAGTCAATGTGGTGTACATCGATCCAAAATCAGATGGAACATCAGTCAATGTGCATTCGTGAAGATAAAAATACATGGGAATCATACTTCCTCAGCTCTGTAATTCTCTATGCCAATCACCCTGAAGGGCTTTTTAGAGACTTTCGTATTCTAATATCCGTTGAATTCACTATTTCGACGCCCTTGACATACCAAAAGAATGATGAGAACAGCTCCTAAAAACATCGATCACGAAGCTGGCCATCTCTTGATGCCTGTACACGCATGCATCGAGCACAACGATGGAGTGTATTATCCCCAACAAGCATCCTTATTCTTTTAATGAATCCATGGCGAAGAACTTTCCCTGCCTGGACATAGAATTCAGATGAAAGTGTTCAACATCTGATAGACAAAAATAATACAGGGCAAACAATGCTAGTACCTTATAATCTGCATAGCATTGTCGAACACATGTCATGGTAGCTGCAGAAACTAATGGCTTCAGTAGCATAAACAGCTTCTCCATCCTCGAATGACACATAGACCAATTCTCTTGCAGAAACGAGTTCGAGGTTCCACAGGGAATAGTGCTCTTGAACTAGATCATATTACATTATATCAGATATGTCATGAAATATGGCATCTTATTTCACATTAACAAAAACAAATATGAAGCTAGTCCCTTTATGAACAAAATGAAAAATAATGTACTCACAGTTCTCAATTCCCTTCCAAACCAATTGGCATCTCCTCTGACAGCCAAAGCCCCCATAATTTCTGTAACATTGTGCACAGTTAGTTAGCAAATGTAATGTCTAGTAGAGAAAAGTCCCAGAAATACAAACCATGCCACTGTTGAGAAAGCTTGAAGCTGATAATATAGACTGGCAAAATGGATGGGCTCATCCACACAGTGTACAAAGTAGGAGTAAGGACATTGTCAACACCAGTATCAAATTCTTCACTAGTTGGACATAACTGCTTGGAACCAGGTCTGATCAGCTCTGATTTTCCCAAGATCACTTGGCATAGCAATACATGCTGTTCGCCTTTATCGTCCACGCTAGAATTCACAACACTGAGTACAGGAAAATTACCACCGAATCACCAATTGCCTACACAATCAGCTAAAAGATCAACTACAAGAGTGATACTGTACATAAAACAAATACAGAGAGCACTTGCAAGAAGAATTTAGGTCTCACCTGAGACGAGAATGGTTTTCTGATGCAAGACAAATTGGTATACCACCGGCAAAGCTGTCATTATCCACAAAACCATTCGTGGCTATTTTCAGTAAGTCATTCTTGGATCCTCCATACCAAGCAAGTTTGACATTAGCATCCCCCCTTGATTCTTGGGTTTGTATCATTTGCCTCTCAAAAGCTTTCTGACGGCTCTTCTCTGCAGACATGATCCTATATAATCCTGTAATTTCAGAACCAGGAACCAACAAACCGAGACCATTTCTAAATTTTTCCTTGACTGATCCTTCATCCAGCTTCTTAAAGCACATTTGCTCTGGTTCATTAAAAGAAAATTCCAACCGAGATGGAAACGCCAAACCTCTAGAATGAATTTTCCTAACATTCATATCCTCCTTATTCAAAATAGGGAAAGCAGAAAATTTACTAGACACTTCGGCTCCTGATCCCGAACGAGCAAACTGATCATCGCCATCGCTGGTGATCTCTGAAGAACTAGATTGTTCTATTTCCGTTCTGAGACGTTTATCTGCCCTAATTCCACACATATCTGCAACAAGTTTGGGGTTACGCTTCCTGTAGGATTGCTGGCCACTTAGAGCTCCATCTCGGCCCATCTTGGCTTAAATTTGTGCTCTGGAGCAGCAGCGTGTGGAAAGGATGCGCACAAACTCTGCTCGATTTGCGAAGGAAATTATTAGGGAAGATGAAATAGCAAGGCGGCTGCCATAGCCGCCCTTGAAAAGGTTTGTCTGAGACCATGTTTCTTGCCTACCACGGTACGCAACGTGTCAGCATTAAAGAGTTCAACGTGGAAAATTCAAAATTGATTTCCGCACCCGTTATCAGCCACTGCAGTGGTTTTTACCTTCGAAGCTTCGAACCCTAAAAATTAGTCGGTAGAGTTTACTCCTTCCAATGGCAGTTTAGGAGGCCCCTGGAGTTTTTCCCCCTCAAAAAACGTCGCCTGATTTTTTCGTCTTTGTTTTTGTGGAAATATATCATAAACTCTGGAGGGAATTTGACACCAAGGATGATTCATTAGAAGGTGCTAACGCATGAAGGGTTACCTGCACAGGGTCTATCGTCGAACCCTTATACTATGGCAATATTAGCATATTGCATGGCCTATGCCACGATATGCAATCCTAGATCCTAGCCATGTAGCCCAATGCTTGCTGGGTCAAACAATGATGTGGCTCTATTTTTTAAGGTCTTCACACCCTTACAAAAACAAGTTAATTCACATTTAACTTGGAAAAATAGAATAACAGTATATCTGCCTTCCTGTTGAAGTCTTGTAGCAACTTGCAGCCAAAGCAATGTTTAAGTGTCTTGCACTCAAAGCAACTTGCAGCACATAAGAGGAGGAGGAGGAGGAATCATGACCGGGGAATCGACCCTTTGGGCTTCACGCAGACCATAGGCATGCCCTCCCTTTAAAGGATCCGGGGCTATTCCCATGCGAAATGAAATGTTGCACAGTCGTGCATAACCAATCTGAAGTTGCAGTTCCCATGCCAAGAAGATATTAACATAAGCACACTTTTTTTGGCACGTTTGCACAAACACGGGTTGAGACTTTGAAGCAATTTTAGAGTGTTCATGTTGCTGCCAGGTAAGACTTTTGTTCACATGGATGCAATTACAAACGTTCGTTTTCATCTATGGCTATGGAAATTTAAAAAAATTCCAAGTGGGTGTCTAAAATTGGCTATGGGTTGTGACCAAATGCTCTACTGCTCGTAATCGAATATGAAGAACAAACACATGATCAGAATCGTCGATCATGAGGATTTTTCCCTATTCCTGTCGGCAAAGGATTCTATAGCTTTGATTCGGAGTAAGAACATCAGAATCAAGAAACGGGTTCATTTTGCATGCCTATCTCCAGCGACGGAGGGTTTTGGTCGGTCTTTGAAGTCCCTTGGACCTATTCCAGTTGCTTGCATTTCTCTCAGAATCCTGTGAACATGAGATGTTTGAGATCAAATCTGTTTGCTTGAAATGTGGAGGTCCGAACAACCCATATTTTTAATACTTATGGTCCAAGGATGTGCATTGATGATGGGCAGATAGTGAGCAATTTTGTCGCACATGCATTACGAAAAGAACCATTGACAGTTCGATTGTGATTGGCATGGTGCTGGCTACAGCAATTTTTTGTCATGCAACCGGAGTTTTTGCAGTCCGATCATAGGGTTCTTGATTTCAAGAGGAGGGGAAATACAAAGGTCTAGGAGTGCTATTGAAAATCCGTTGTCTTCAAATTATGAGACTTCTTTTTCCACATAGATAGATGTGCACCAAATTGTGGGCAAGATCCCGCAGGGTTTGAGAAGAAAAGTTCTGAGAGTCTTGGTTACAGGAGGTGCCGGATTTGTGGGCAGTCACTTTGTAGACAAGTTAATGGCCAGCGGGGACAATGTTGTTGTGGTTGATGATTTCTTTACAAGAAGAAAAGAGAACATGATGCATCATTTTCGCAATCCAAAGTTTGAACTGATCAGGCATGATGTAGTTGAGCCTCCGCTAAGTGTGTAGGCACTCATTATCTCTTGACCAGCACGTGAGGTATATGGAGATCCACTGGAGCATCCACAAAAAGAAGAAAACTGGGGCAATGTCAACCCTATAAGTGCGCGCAGCTGTTATAATGAAGGGAAGAGAACTGCAGAGGCATTTACCATGGATTATCATAGAGGAGCCATTTGTGGAGGAGGCAATTTTGGCCTCTACGATATTGTGAAGGGATCCTCAAAGTAAGTGTTGCACAAGCTGGTGAATTCCTGTATCTTTTCTTCAAACTTGGTAATATCTCATTTGATCTTGAAGGTACTGCATTGAGAGACGGTATATATGATGCAGATGGAACATATATATTAATGTGAAGGAAAGTATGGAGCACGAATAGTTTTTTCTTTGTCACAGGAAGCAGCTACAATAGTTGCCAATACATTGAGATCAATGGTAAAAAATGAGAGAATATTAGAAAAGTAGAATGATCAAATATAGCAATGCGATTGAGGATGGGATTTATATACTATATATAATCGTGGTTTTCAATGCCATGGAAAGAAGCATATCACGGCATCTTGGCTTATGTAAAACTGCAAAGATAGATTGTAAACGATCTTTCAAGCTTTGAACTTGAAAAAGAGACATGGTTTACCAAAGTTGAGAATATATGTGCAAATGAATTGAACTGATTATTTTTTTGCAGATTATGAATGAGATTTTTCTTTAGCTTGGAAGCAATCAAGGACCTGTGGTGGCTATCATTCAAGCTTTTGCAGAGTTTTCTTCCGTTGATGGTAAAATATAAACTCTCTAATATTATGTCTATTAACGTCAATTTGGTGTGATTTAATTTTGTCATCAAGCTCTTGGCTTTGTTCCACATATGAAAGGAGTATTATCTCGTATTTTACCTCTTCTTGGAGGCCTAAAGGGTGCTCAAAAGAGTATCTTTGCCGAAGGGATTCCTAGTCCATTCCTTGATCAACTTCCATGGCAGCTTGAATGGACAATCAATGTCCTGGTTTAATTCTAGCTTTTAAATGTTGGTGTGAGGCACTATCACGTTATGTCCAAGAACAATAGTCAGTTGTTTTTCTAGGTCCTGACATGCAGTAAGTCAATAACCACTAATATAAAGAGTTAATTTTCTCTTCTCAAAGAAGTGTCTTTACATTTAGTTTATTCTACTTCATTCAACATTTGATATATTTTTAGGAAGATGGATTTTCTCACGTGATTCCAAAGTAAGGATCAGACATGTACTTGTTTATTTAGCAAAACTTGAGAATGTTGTGAAGTTTATTGTCCAATTTATTTCAGATTTGTCTGGCAACCGTATATGATTTGGGGTGCATATTTAAACTTATCGATAGACTTCAACTCAAAGCAGCCACAATTAAGGTGGTTCCTGCATTGTTGCGAGTGTAAGCACTTTTATCCTGATGGGTTGAACATTGTTGTGAATATTTTATAATGATAATCTTTAGGCAAGACGTGAGAAACATCCCTGATGGACAAAGAAAACGTCCAGAGTAAACATTTTTTAAAAACATGCTTACATATTCGAGTTCCTAACATTTTCCTAATATTTAAAAGAAAGAAAGAACATGCCCATTTAAGGTACATTATTTTCACATAAAATACCCGGCAGTAAATCTTGAAAAATGAAAAGTGTCCTCCTATAAAGCGATTGAGCAGCCATAAAAATGGCCATGATATAGCTAAGCACCTAATAGTTTCGCATGCTAACATTTCTAAAGTTTCTAAAACGCAGGTTTGGTTTCCACCATGAAAACGTCAATTCAAATTGGCGAAGTTGCATGTGAACATCGTATAATGATTCCTCCCCCCTACACATTGCGAGGATGTCAATGTTTATCCTATACTTCTATGCCATAGTCTTCTATTAAGAGTTATTATTGATGTCCATGAATGTGCAAAATACAAACGGAATATGGAAATCTAATGTGGTTTTCCTTCTAAAAGAAGCTTGAAAAAGAAAAGAGGCATTGATTGGATAGCTCTAGTGTTAAACCGTACTTATTGATGTTTATGATATTGCTTTTGGGGACTTATGAGCTGAATATATAAAATCATTATAGGTACAATGGAGAGCTCGAAGTTTTTGTGGACAGTCCAGCGAGTCATTTTTATTTAGTCAAAGAATTGCATGTCAAAACAGTATAGAGAATCCCTGACATGAGAATTCATGTAGCTAGGCTGCATTTTTTATCTAGATAGACTTGTAGACTTGTTGTTGCAGACTGTACCAGGCAGTCAGATTGCACCAGACTATTCTGAATAGCGATGGATGTTGAAATTTCTGTGTTAAGGTGCATATTCAGAACAAAATGGGTCCGATGCATATGGATTTGTTGCACATGTAATGAAAATGTTAATATTAGAAGCAAAGATGTGTGTAGATTTTCTGAAGGCGAGTATGCGCAATTCTGCTATCGAATGCTGACTAATTATTGAGATAAAACAGGTGGCTCTGATTGAATTATATTTGGGGATAACTATTACACTTGAATATTATATTGAGCAACCTCCTCCCAAATGTTATTTTAGGCGTTGTTCATACATTAGCTATTGTGAGTCATGGAGTGAGCCTAGGTGGAACTTCAAAATTCCTTGTTTTCTTTAAGCTGCATTCGTGAGCAGGAAATGTAAACTCTTTTCTCTCAAACTGAAAATCCATTAGAGGCCTCTTCTTTGATATTAAACAACGTCCGGTGGATATGAAGGATGGTAGACATGGTAAACTGGAAGGAATAAGAAAAAAAACAAGGGAAAACTGTGAAATACCCTTATGTTTTGCTAAAATTGACAAAATGCCCCTAGTTTTGGGGGTATTTTTATGGAAATGATCATAACTTTTTTGTGATGATCCAAATGGGAATAAGTCTTTTAGAGATCTTGTAAATAGAATGAGATCTTTCCATCAAAGGTAATATCATATAAATCGGAGTCTTAAATCACAAGTTATGGTATTTTAATACACAAGAAAATTGTAGAAATTTCAGAGGGATTTACGAGACCATAACTTGAGATTTTGAAAACCGATTCAGAAGATCTTAACTTTTATGGAAAGATCTCATTCTCCTTTACATATCTCTAAAAGATTCATTCCCATTTGGATCATCACAGAAAAGGTATGATCATTTCCATAAAAATACCCCCAAAACTAGGGGCATTTTGTCAATTTTAGCAAAACATAAGGGTATTTCGCAGTTTTTCCCAAAGAACAAACAGAACATGGGTAAGAAGTTTTAGTTTTGGGAAGCATA
Organism: Isoetes taiwanensis; assembly: GCA_021234155.1. Taxonomy (NCBI): domain Eukaryota; kingdom Viridiplantae; phylum Streptophyta; class Lycopodiopsida; order Isoetales; family Isoetaceae; genus Isoetes; species Isoetes taiwanensis. The sequence goes on from JAJEKV010000031.1 coordinate 10,662,697, forward strand.
TTCATGACATGAAAACTTGGCAAGTTTCAATCTGCTCATATGTATCTTTTATAATATGCTTACTGTACTCTAGGAAGAATGGGACCTGTGCATTAAGGACCTCTTTAATTCAACATAATTAAATCATTTTTATAGTTCTATTTTAGGACACATGATCTGCAACAGTGAGCATTGAATGTTTATTATCAAATGCATATTCCTATGAGGAAGTGTAAGTTAAGTCTCTGGCTAGAACATAGTTGGGAAGGATGACAAGTGGTTGCGATCATGAGATCCTATGGATTTTTAGGCTGGAATCACGTGATTTCGAGCATCCACATTAGATGCAACAATAAATTGATTAGCTATGGAAAGTGGGTTTTAACATGGAATATTAAAACCTTAACTAAGTGCTCTTGTATTAAATAATATTGTAAGATGTGACTGTATTGGGCCATCACTTTTGGGTAGAAGCAGTTACAAGATCATGTGAATGCAGTTGGGCTATGAAAAAGGACAACAAAGGTTATTTGAATAGGAAGAACTTGTAGCTAGGGCAAAGAATATGATGGTGGTTGGGCTATCAGATAATGATAAGGAAAATACTAAAGAAGCGATGGGTCTATTTTTCCATGAAACTATAGATATATTAGATCCTCGATTCATTGCGGATATGGACATTTAAACACAAACTCTGATAATTCTAATCAATGGATTGCAAAAGTTACTTATAAAATTGAGGCTAAGGTTGCAAACTTCTTTGAAGAATGACAACAAAGATTAGCTGAATAGGAAGAATGTGTAGCTACGGCAAAGAATATAGTGGTGGCTGGGCTGCTAGAAAATGATAAGAGAACGACAAAAGTGATGGATTTATTTTTGTAGGAACCTATGCATCTAATATATCATGGATTCTTTTGTAGAAGGAATGCTTTAGATTGTTGCATTTTTGTCCTTTTGCTTTTGTTTTAAGTGTGTATTTAGTGGAAATAAATTATCAAGAATAGAAGATCACAATAACAGGCTATGTGGGCACAAGCAAGATACTAAAAGAAGCAAAAAAGTGTTTTCGTTATAATAATGCATTTGTATATATACCTTATCTCCAGCCTCACATGCAATGCAAAGTGAATGTGCACAATGCGTTGCAACTAATATGGAAGATTGCTGTGAGGGTTAAAGCAAGACCAACACGTGCTACTTCCTAAAATTACAGCCACAATTCTCATAACAATACAGAAAATAGTGGGACGTATTTTCACTAACAACCTCCATGGGTGGGTGCATGATACATTTGCTTTGCAGGCATTATGGCTTAAGCACAAAATAAAGCCCGCTTTATACAATTTCTTTCCACAAAATGAAATAAAATAGTACCATAATATGTTGGTCGAGTTGCAAAATGAATGTCCACATTGCACTTAATATGGAGATTGCTCCAAGCTTTGCAACATATGTTATCTAGACATTGCATCTATACAATTCTTAAAACATACAAAAAATAGTGGTTCACACTTTTCTATGGTTGGGCTCATCGTAAATTTGCTTTGTAAACTTTCTGGCCCGAGCACAAAGTAATGCATGTCATTAAGCTTGATGGATTTGTGCAATTTGTTTTTAAAGTGAAATAATGCTTGTGAAATGTCGTAAATACAATTGATGGAATCTCAAATTATGGATTTGCACACTTGCTTTCTCTTGAAGGGACTTTGAACAAGGCTAAACTTCCATTAGCAGAATGTATAACTATGTTCTTCTTCATATGGGAGGGATAACGGGTGTTATACCCTATTATAGCAATCGAGTGGTGGAGTCCTGAGATTGTTATAATAGGGCATAACACTCGAGTACTAGGGTGTTATCTGCCTTAACACACGCAACTCGAGAGCTTTTGGTCCTTTTTTTGTCATCCCGCATAATAACCTAGATGTTTATGCATCATCGATGTGTTATAAGTCGGTAACACCACTGCATCTGATGGCGGAGATAGGCTGATAACAAAAAATGTGTGACCAAGGCTGTATGTCCGGGGCCAGATATTTGGCCGTAAGGTTGAGACCAGCTAGGGCCGGAGGCTGGGCCGAATCCCTTATGTGCCAAATATCTGACCGAGGACGTACAACTGAGGCCACGTATTTTTGGTTATTAGCCGAGGCCAAGACCGAAATCCACCTTATCGAGCTTATACACGTGGAATAGTACTGACAATTAGTTGTTATCAACACTCCACTAGTCCACTAGTGCAGATAACTAGTTAGCAGCCTACATAAATAGTGATAACCAAAAGACAAGGACTCTCAATTTACATACAAGAGTCTCACTTTACGCAAGGTTTGATGCAATTTTGGATTGAAAAACAGTAGATAAATCTCGGAATGTAGGGTAAAGTTGAAGAATGTCACGTAGATATCCAAGAATGAACAGTAAAAACTTTTGAGACAACAAATTTGAAGTTCCAAGAAAGATTGCATGCTACGTGGCAAGATGAGTGGTCCTACGTGGAAAGATGTGATTGGTCACGTGACAAGGCGTGATGGGAGAATTGCACCGAGCCGAACCGTATTTTACGACAATTTTAAGATGTCACTTGGAGGACGTAGGAGTAATGAGAAATCCTAGGAATCAACATGGCACTATCTGCGAAATAAGGACTTCATATTCCGTTGACCATCCAAAGAAGGTAACATGTAACATAACTTGCCTCCATATCTAGGCCCATACCAAGTCGCAACGTTAAAAACAAGGTGCTGCGCATGGAGGGTTGCCTTCCATGGCCGGAGGGTGAAGTGGCTTAAATCATAGTTCAAGGTCATATTTGACAATTAATTCAAAACCATAACCCCGAACATTTAGAAACGAAATCCTCTGTAGCCAACGAACTACCTTTATCTTCCAAAATGCAGCTAAAGACTTTAGCAACCTATGAAATAAAGAACCTGTGAGTTTAGATATCAGCCATGCAGGGAGGGGAATTGTATAAGACACTCCACCCATGATTCGTTGTTAATAATATTGAAGACTACGGTGAGTTTTGATCTGTTCTTTTAGATTTATTTTAAGTAGCTATTTGCAGGACCTGGGTTATAGCTCCTCATACCAGTTGTCGAATATATTTTGTTGCGCATTTCAATTGATCATCTGGGTTAAGAATTGAGACCAGCAGTGACCCTTACTATATTATTATTGTGATATTCGATTGAGGCTTATGCATTGTGGAATGCCTCTACAAATATTTCGTCTCCTTTTATGAATGAACTTTATCATGTAAAGCCCCAAGCTATGAGTTATTGTTCTTTGGTCGTAAAAGACTATGGAACGGTTAAAGAAATCAAGCAAGGAAGAAAAGTTGCATTAACTTTTTTAGGAGACCACCTAGGCCCATGAGACAGCTAGGAGCTTAGCTAGATACCTTGGAGCAATGACAACAAAGAATGATATTTCCATCTTGCCTTTTATGAAGATTACATAAGTAAAGGCAAAGGAAAATTTTAGAAACAGTAAGAGGAATAGTTACAAATTGAAAATTAAAACATAATTATCCAAGTGAATAAACAATCAAATTTAGCGAGCATGCCTTATAATATATCGGCACCTTGCCTCAACTATGTAAGATGTGCACCACAACTTCACAACATGGCTCCCCTAATTATGGGTTGCTTTGAATTCTACCTTACAAAATAGAAAATCCTAACTATTTTTCTTAGCATTATGTGATTTTAGAATTTAGGTTGACCATTTTAGACCCTAAATTTTTCAGATTCTATAGCTATACATGCCAAGGTGTATTTATATCTTCACCAGGGGCAAAAAACGACTCTAGCCCTAAGCTCTTGCTCATGCATTAAAAGGGAGGGCTACCACATAAGTGAAAGCAAATGTGAAGCACAACCGGTTTTCAAGAGAAGGCCAAAACATGAAGCACAACCCTGAAACAAACATGAAGCATAACCCAAACTCATTGACCTCAAGAGTCGAGTTTTTTTCAAAATTACCCAAACACTTCCAAGACAACTGGCATATGACATGCATTTTTAAATAGGTATTATTTTCATATTGATGTCAAGTTGAGCGTACATAATTTTCCCAAACATATTGAGATATCTTATTTTACATCGATGTTAATTTCTTCTGAACATTTTAGGATAGATCTTGTTTCATATAGCATATAATTTATACAAACCACACAGCATGTATAGCATGTGCAATGACTTAACATAATTTACTTGCAAGGGTAAAACTCTTTGAAAGTCTTGACAAATTGAAGTTCCATGTAGTAAGTTTCATCGGAAAATAACCAGCTCATCAAAATATTAGGGCATTGAGATTTCGTGATTGCAAGACAAGTGGCAAGTTAGCAGGAAAATAAGCTAAGTAATTATGTAAATAGACAAGATATTTTATCCAAACTAGTGCGGATTTTATAATTCCCTACTATGTTGCACAAGATAAGAGAAAGAAATGTGGTTAGGGATATTTCTTACAATGAATGCCGCAGTTGTGGCGACCTTTAGTGGAAATCAAAAGGATAGCCATATCCAAGAGGCACCATCTCTGGATAATCCGAAAGAGGGCTAGTTTCTTGTAAATGCCTGGATTATTTCGTATTGGATAACATTACCTGTGCGATTCAACTGGTTCTGCTGCCGATCTCCACAGAGCGACCTTGAGCACAACAAAAGAAAGAAACGGCTTCAAGAAATGAGACGCCGAAGTTCTTTACGGTATTTGCCGGTTTACAGAAATAGGAGGTTTGGAGTCCACCAAGATATCCTAGGGATATTCTAGCATATACCTAGGATATGCCAAAAGCCCACATAAACAAGGGTTTGCTCCAGATTTTGCCCCAAGGAAGCCCAAGGAAGCACTTGAATATCTTCCTGGATGTTCCTGCATTTCCTTCCCCATTCTCCATCCCAGTTGGAGAGGAGATCGGTGTTGGCTATGGTAGGCCAAGATGAGACACTTTGCTATCGGACGGAGGCCATGGCGCACTGTCTTCCTTTATTTTCCCGCGGGTGCAGACTGGTTTTTTGTGGGGTCCAAAGATTTTGCCCGAGGATTACAATAAGATAATCTCTTGGAAAGGTGATAGGCATTCTCCTATAGTACAGATTAATGCTTAAGCTTGGATCTTCATCCCTTGGTCCCACGTGAAAAGGGAATGACCTATAGTAACTTTGCTACAAGGAAAGGGTAGGGAAGTCTGCACAAAGGAGTGGTGGGATGCTCCAAATATTGGAGTTATGCTGAAATATACCCTATAGTACTTTCTTTGGAGGGAAGATAATGGCGGTTCTCTCAAATACGGGCATCCTCTCACTTACATCCTTGATTGAGCTTCAAAATGGTGGGAGCACTTGGAAACAGACCTCGACTTTGTAGTACCAAAGTAGGGGAAGAAGGTGGATTTTCAACGCTCACATGCAATTTGTAGCATTGCTCTTTTGTAATAGAGACATGCCCCGGGTATACATTGCGGGGGTGCACTTCAAGATCTCAAGGAGCATTTCTTTATTGAACCCACAAATGTCGCTACCTTTTGAGTACTTGCGGTGGTAGAAGAGGACTATGCCCTTAGTAATTGGGTGGATCAAAAGATGGGGGCCCAAATCTTCTTGCAATAACGAGGAAGAGGTCGAGGGGATGCCTTGATCATAGTACATGAGTGTAATCTTAGAGTCGTCCTTCAAGCTTAATGGCTATTTGTGCTTATCTCTTTAGGTATCTGGCTTTTGAGCCATCCTCAATAAGGTGTTTGTACCATTATATTTATTATCCTATATTATAAAACCGTGTCGCTTGTCTCAGGCGCCCAATCGTGGCCGAGATCGTCTCAATGTCCCCCCCGATCGACGCCCGGTTATTTGTTTGCCCCTCCGTCCCCATGGGCGATCCATATTTGGTCACGTGGCATAGAGAAGAGAGGTGTCGCTTCATCATTTTAACGTGGCTTTGCGAAATTCTCCTTTTGCGTCTTTTTCCTGCACTTTTTTCCTGGAGCCCGGTATGCTTTTTTGTATGAGTCTATTGGATGGTCATTGGTTAGAGTTGCGGGTTTGTGGATGAAGAGTGGTCGGATTTGAAGGATGTCCATGAAAATCTTTTGCAAAAAGGGCGGTTCTCTACCACGATATCTTCTCTTGCTTAGTTTTCCTTCCATGACTCTGTGGCTCCTTTTGAAAAGCGTTTTTTGACGAAGAGCGAGTAGGTAGATTGTTCGGTAAGTTATTCACTCCCAACGCTAGCCCTAGAGAAAAAAAAACTCAAAATGATATATTGCGAGCTGGCCGTGACCATTAAAGCGGGCTTCAAATTCCTCTTCCGCTTTAACTCTTTCCTGTAAGTGAGGCTTCTTCATACTCACCTATTTCTATTGGTTGATTCCAAGGTTTGGTTCTAGAGCTACAGTAATCTAAAATTTCTTCTCAGGGACCTTCTATATAGGTACGTTGCATGATCTGTGCTAAAAATAAAATGAAAGGGCATGTAAGGTGCACGTTAAATGCCTTTCGGTTATAGCACACTGCAGAGCCAAATTTATGTTCATGTTCATCGGTCTATGTCTATTGTGCTAAAATTAGATATGCAACATTGAAGTGCTTTCTATGTGCATTTATAATCCCTCAAATTATATTTACCTTTTGGGAGAAAGCTAGAATATATGAAGGGCAACGAAATTTTGTCTTTGCGATAGAAGTTGTAACGAGTTGTTCAAAACCATTAGACTTTACACAACAAAGAGTTGCTTCTTGTAAGGGCCTACAAAGGATATAATAAGGTACATCATGGTTATTGAATGGCCATTTATTTTTCTGTTTATCAAAAGTCTTTGCTAATTTATCACATGTCTTGCTATTCTCTTACAAGAGCTCGGTCATGTATTATGGGTTAGATGTTTTTTTAACATTAGACATTGGACATCTATGTCGGCTTTAACACTTCATGATCCATGCGCACTAAAGAATCCATGAGGGCCAACATTGCCATTATTTTTCCGCTTTTTATGGGTAATGGCGGATAAAGCGGATTCATCAACCAAAGGATGGAGCTTTTATTCTCCATCTTCTCGCCCCTATGGAAAACCTTTGCGAAGCTAGCAGGCATTCCATACTCAATTGCAAGTATCAAAAATCACAGTTGTTGCAAAACCTATAGCCACATTGCAGAAGTGTCAAAAACCACCAGATTAAATGCAGCCTATAGAGTCTTTTCATGACTTTTTGCATAAGCTTTTATCCGTCCTTTTCACGGCTAGCGGTCAATGTGATAAACCGAATCAGCGCTATAGATCTTTGCATTTCTTTTGTTGTTGAATCCCCAAGGCGGTATATTCCAAGTATTCTCTTTGGTAAAATGGGATCTTTTATAGCTTTCATCTGAGAGAATCTTAAGCGGTATGTTATGGCACAAATTGCCGGGATCACAAATAAGCTAACCGTTTTCAAAGTGGATCGATGGCGGCTTCATCTCGGGAGTACTATTGGGAGGAAAGGCAAAGTTTCTATTGTGTTTCAAAGGGTATGAAACACGAAGGTTTTCCTAAAGCGAGTGAAGTGATAAAAGGCTGATGTACTAACGGTAAGTTCTTTGTATATTATTTGTAAACATGTTAACCATCTACAACTTCTAATATTCTTTATGCACTCGAAAGCATATCGCATATTGGGTCCAGCGATTACCCAAAAATGAGCTAATAAGCAGGAAAAATATGGACAAAGACACGGAGATTTGTTGAAGAAATCTCTTTGTAGTTGTTGAAGTTTGTTGTAGCGGTGGTTAGTGCATTATGCTTTATTATGCAATTTTTAAGTTCGGTGTGTTGGCCTCTTGATTTGACTATTATTATGCAAAAGAAATTAGGTGTTTTGACCTCTTGGTCATTTTACTCTTATCTTGGTATAGTAATATGCTTACGGATTTTGAAGAATAACATTACATTATATGTTTGGGGTTTTAAGTAATATCGATGATGTATGACTTCTTAATTAAAGATAGTAGAAATTTGGGTTAAAGATAAATCCTATGTGGTTATGGATGATGTATGACTTCTTAATTAAAGATAGTAGAATTTGGGTTAAAGATAAATCCTATGTGGTTATGGATGGTGGATCTTTTAGCTATTCAAGATGGTTGTTTTCAAGGAGGATGCTTTAAGATCTTGCAAGGTGTATGACTTCTTAGTCAATGATAATATATCTTTGGGAAATTGTTCATATGTAAAAGGATGGAAATGGTTTTGGACCACTATGTAAAAATAATGCCCCTCTGATTAATAAGGTTATGGTTTAAAAGTAAGGTTGTGGTTTAAAAGGATATCTTGGTATTTACGAGATGAAAGTAACGAGTTCGGGCCAATAAGGGTATGGATAAACTCTAAATGATGGTTGCTTCATGTACGAATGATAGTAGCATGAACTTCCTATCTTTCACCATCATCTCACACACATCAACAAGCTTAGTATCACCAAAGCACAATTTCACATCACACACATCACATGATGGGTGAAAGCTAGCTTATTTGTGACCACGATTATCATTTCTCGACCAACATAAGAGGTTTCTTAGCATTTTACCTAGCCACGTGGTTTCATAGAGGTGGCTTATCATTATTATGTTGCAATGAATTTTGGCCAGCGGTCTGCAGCGAGGATTAAGCACTATGAGTGCATGATTGGTCGATCTTGGGCCGGACATTAGGCAAATGGCGCAAAGGGACCTTAGAACAAGCATGGCATTTCAAGCTTCCATTATGATATGGAGAACATTGCTTGGTGCATCGGAATTTACAAACAATGTAGAGGAGGAAAAACATGTTACATACCCAGGGGATCATTTTCATGCACTACCATATACACCCTTTAAAACTATTCATGTTCATCTAGAGATATTTGAATTCAAGCATAGATCCAGTACAAAGTTCAACGTATGGCAATAAGTTTCTAGGCTACCATGACAAAAATGAAAACTTTCTAACGGGGATGAAATTTGTTTTTGAAAAATGCTTATTATGCAAAAATGTCTTGAATGTGACTCAATTGGCTTATCTCTAAATCGAGCTATGCAAGTTTGTGCAAGACTCTGTGATGAAAATATAACTTGGAGGAGCAAGCTGTGCACATGCATTGCATTTATGTATCAAATGCACAAATAAGATATAAATTTACCATTTTATCTTTGTATGAGTTAATCTTTTCTTCTTCTGCATCTTCATGTGCTCTAAACAAATTGAAGGCATTACAAAACTAAATTATTTGTTAAAAACTAGATTTGTATATGGTGCATTGAGAAAATTGCATTGCCATTGCTTACTCCAAGCCACATTGATATTAAAGGTGGTATGAAAGGAACTTGAATTGTTTATAATTTCTTCACTTAAAATGCAAAAATTGAAGGTGGTATGAAAGGAACTACCATATATGAAAGATTCTTATATGCACAATCAATATTCAAGCACTTTTCTATCCACAAACTCTTTGACTCCTCTAATTAGAGCCAAAATAATAGATAAATGTGACACATTAATATCCCACACATTACTACACCAGTCTTTATGTGCATTTGAGGCCAGTAATACATGTCTAAATTGCCATCGTTTATGCTTGCATTTTAATTAAGTTAGGAGACAAACATAATCAAATATTTATTAACACCGGCAACCTCCCACCGATCACAATTTCAGCTCCAATGTACTGCATTTTGAACGTACAATGTTTTTGCTCAAACAACCACTAATGTTTTCCATGCTTGAACTGCCTTGGTATAATCACACGGAAAGCCCACCAACGATGGGCAATTTTCTAGTAATAATATAAAAATCTAGCCTTCAAAAAAAAAAAAAAAAAAAAAAAAGGGTTTGCTCCCCTAGAGCAACCCAAAAATGTATCTAATCTAGTAAAACATGGTTCCCTCAGGTTATTTAAAAGTCCCCCTTACATGGTAACAAGCAAGACCCTACATCTTTCACAACAATCCGCGTCTTCTTACAGCTAGCCAAAATTTTAAACTAATATTTCCACTATTTAGCAGAGGGACATGGCAGCCTCGTTATTGTCTCAAAGCTCGGTTCGGAAATGGGCATCGCTAAATTGCACAATGAGGTAGCGCTCTACTCCAACATTTATTTTACTTCTGTTTTCCGCATTATCTTCCAAATTTGTTCATATTTCTGGTATGCAGGTTGTGGAGATGGTGGTCGAAATGCCTACTCCAAAACACGAAAAGAAGGTCCGGAAAGCTCTAGAGAGCATGAGAGGTATGTATGGGCCACAAGGTTTTCTTGTTTTAGGGAAAGTTAATCCTTTGTGGAAGGAATACCTTCGAAAGGTTACATTTCGCTTATTTCCTCCCCTTCCCTTTTTTTTAGGTGTGTATTCAGTGGAGATAAATGATCAAGAACAGAAGGTTACAGTAACAGGCTGTGTGAGTCCAAGCAAGGTATTGAAAGAAGCAAAAAAGGTGTCAAAAAATGCAGAAATGTGGTGCTACCAGTATGGAATCCATCACAACATCTATGCACCCTATGAGGACTCCATAACTCCTGCTTTTTACCAGGAAAGTTCTTTCCCTGTAACCAGCTACCATAGTGGCAGCCATAAACAGAAACATAGCAGCTATAAGCATGCCATTTCTTACCACCACTCTAGCCATGGCCACCATAGTTCCAGGCATGGCCCTGGCCAGGTTTTGCCTTATGATCATGACTATGGTTTTCACCATAACAGTAGACCTCCTGTTGATGATGAGATCACTACCATGTTCAGTGATGAAAACCCAAATGCCTGCTCTGTCATGTAGACCCAGCAACATTTTTTTGGCTTCCTTTTTTCCTTATTGTCTTTGTGCACTACAGTAGCACCCATTTTTGGTCTCAGCTTCACAGCCATTTTTGCTCCCTTGTTTGGCTGCTCTTTTTGTGGTAACGGCCAGTTGTACAAAGCCAGATAAATTGTTATAATAATGTATTTGTATATTTGTCTTGTGCCTTTTTTCGGTACAGTAATGTTTCCCAGCCTGTATACCACAATATCGATAAGGATGAATGTAATCACAATGTTGTTTCGAACTAGCCCAATGCAGAATGAAATATGGAGGATTGCTGTGAGATTTAAACTAAGATGCCAACAGATGCTGCCTACAATTGCAGCCATAGCAATTCTTAAACAGTACAAAAATATTTCTATCAACCTCTTTATGTTTACACATTTCCATAACTGGATTCATCATAGATTTGCTTTGTAAACATTGTGGCTTGAGCACAAAATAAAGCAATTTGTTTCCACCAAGTGAAATAAATAATGCCACAATATATTGGTGGACAGTAGTGCAAAATGAATGTGCACAATGCAATGCAATGCACTTAATATATATACGGAGGATTGCTATGAAATTCAAAGTAAGATACCAACATATGTTTCTGAAAACTGCAGCCATACAGTGGGACATATTTCTACTATATCTCTTCTATGTTTACATTGGGCTCATGGTAAATTTGCTTTGTAAAACTTAAGAAAAACAAACTGTGCATTCTTGGAGATGCAATATCTATGCTTTGTAATAGACAACTAAAGAACATGGTATGTTACATATATTTCGCCAAAAAATATTTACAGCAACGTTTTGAAGCCAGATAAGGCTAGAACGTATTTACATAACAGAGCAAGCGTTAGGATTCTCGTCGCTAAAAATGGTGGTAACACCATCGTCAGGAGGGGGGCGTTCGGAGGCATAGTCAGGGTCGTAAACAGGGCGGCCATAGCTGTCGTAGTACAAATCCTCCTCCTTTTTCTTCTTCCGGCGCTTGCCTTCATGGCTATAATTAGCGGAATCGCCAAAAGAAGGCACAACGTCCTCATAGGGGCCGTAGGCGCTAAAATTTCCGCCAAACTGCCAGCGCCAAAAATCCGCATTCGGGGACACCTCCTTCACTTTCTTCAGAATCTTCTTGGGGTCGACGCAGCCCGTTACGCTCACTTTCTGCCGCAGAAAGTCCACCTCCACGGATTGTACACCCCGTATGCCCTTCAGCAGCTTGCGGATCTTACGCTCGTGTTTCTGCGTCGGCATCTCTACCGCCATCTCCACCACCTGCACACATTACGCCCCAGAATGGTGAGCAGATTTAGCACCGTATCAACCGCCAGGATTGATCCGTCACACATTGCATACCGCAGCGTGTTTGATAGCCATTTTTGTTCGCACAGCAGCGTCTTCCTTCCTCCAAAATTTTTTGTTCGATCCTTCAAAATTTGCAACTATGCAGCACTCCTTAACCACCGGCCCTTGCAAGTTCTAAGAATCTGGCCGTTCACAACCGTTGGATCCCAGCAGGTTATTTCCCATAACCTCACGAATATTCGTTTTTCACGAATATTCTATGGATTATCGTTGATAACTCCTCGAATATTCTTTGTTCCTTGTAGGACGCTCTGCCGCCATAGCTTGAGTCATGTGCGCCATAGCTTGTAGATGCTTTCTGCTGCCATAGCTTGAGCCAGAGTCGAGTTCCGGCCGGGCTGTCGACGGAGGGGCATTGCTTATCCACATTTTTTTATTTTTATCGCCTGGCGCCCACTAATTGCTTCCACCCAAAATAAATTTGCTCGGGCTTTGTTTCTCAAAACCGGTTTCGGACTTGATCCTCTGTTTTGCCTATTCATGTGCGGTATTCTTAAATCCGAGCCTTTGAGCCCTCATTTTTTTACATTGCGGATGATTGTAGTGCGCCATAGCCAAGCATTGCGCCTGATTCAAAGTGGTTTTGTAAAATTTATAGCAAATCTCAAAAGCGGTGAGCGTGAGGCAATGAGCGATTGTGGTGAGATTCTTTTATCGGCGAGTCCTTTGCAGCGATGAAGCCATATTTTTTTTTTTTCACACGGGCATTGCTTAGCCTGTTTTTTTGTTTTGATATGTAAAGCGTTAAGCCTATTTGCTTTCGGGAGGCTGCGAGTTGGAGTTACGTGTTTGGTTTGGTTTTCAATCATTGCATTATCTTGCTTGTTGCTTCAATCGCGTGATTTTGCGGCTATGTCGTTCTTTCCTTTCTTGCTTCAATCTTTGAAAGTTATAGTTATGGCATTCTTTCCTTTAGTTTTTATGCAGAACAGACAAGAGTTTCGGAGATAGCATTATTTCAATACAATACGAATTTTGTTGATCTGGCATGAAAGAACTTGCTCGGGCCTGTGGTTAAGGGAGGTCAACCTCCTCCTCTCGGGGGTCATGCAAAATAACCCTCTCGGCCTTGCCGACCTCGAGGGTTATTTTGCATAACCCCCTCAAGGAAAGGGTTAACCTCCTCTTCTATCTATTTATAACCTGGCATTAAGGCGGCACTAAAATACAAGACCAAATGGCGGTGAAGCATACCTGACAAGATTATCTCCAAGGTGGCTATTCCTGAGTAAAAGCCCTTTCGAAATAATAAAATATGATGGGACTTTGGTGGCCCATTCGGCATTCGGCCCAAAAAGTAATTCTGTAAGTAATCTTCATCCTATACGTGTCACATTTAACTGGTGTATGCAAAGGTTCTAGGAATAAAAAATCTCCCTCGTGTCACAATTGTAGGACATATGGCGTGGTGATCTTACTAGTCTCCAGATAATAATACAAACATCTTCGAGCCTACATACATGTCGATGGAATAGTAATACGTAATAAGCGCCGCCTTCAAATTCTTGTAAAATTTGGCGCATTTGCTCGGACATAATTGTCATTTGTTTTATGGGCGGTAGCTATGCACAACCATAGCCATTCATTCTTTCCCTTTCATTTTGCATGCCCCACAAATGCGTGGCGATCACATGAAGATTTTTTTTGGGGCTGAATACCTCTTTGCCCCGTCTTTGACGGCGGAATCACATCGACCATTTACATGGAGAAGGCTTAGCAATTGAATCATGTTCCCAACGGTACTGCCTAGAATCAATGACATGGCACAGTATTAGGCTGATTTCTTGCATGTGAACCAAAATTTCTATGTCTTTGATTTGCTTGGTTGAATCGATCTGCAAAAGCGATTCTTGTTGATGGCCACAAAAATCCTGTTAGTCGGTTAAACTTTTTATCTGAGAACTTGTATCATCGTATTTTGACATTTTAACGCAAAGCTCCATTACGTAGCGAGCTTTCTCTTGATCGAGGAGTTTTCTTTGATTGAGCTCATATAATAGAGCTTCTAGAAGCAAGGATCATTGCTTTCATAATTTGAAGGCAACATTTATTCGCCGAGGGAATCCTCCTCACGAGAAGTCCATCGAAGAATGTTACGGCGACTACGCCGGGGCAATTGGCCTTACGGCGGTGAAGTGCATGCGTCACCAGAATCAGCGTTAGTATCCTCTATTGATGTAATTGTACAACTCACAATTCTCTATTCATTCATTCTAGAAGTTACTTTGAACACTTTATTAAAAATTTGAATAAGCCTCTATGAAGCTTGATGTGCATTGCCTCGGTCACAATTGTTACGTCGGTGCTCATTTATTCTAGAAGTTGCTCACGAGCATCAATGAGAATTTGAATCACACATTGGAGTGTACTTTAGGAAGTAATTTATGCCTTTTTCCTCCTTTCCATTTTGACGCGCTTGCTGAATTATCTTAAGGCGTGTGAGTAAAGCTTTCTTGGCTATGTAATTATAGACTTGGATCATTAGTATTTTCCTTCTAATTGCGAGGGGAGAAACATAGGTTTGCGGGGCGGGAGGGCGTGATCTTGGGAACTCACCTTGTCTTTGGTTAGGTTTGCCATGCCTCACGTGGGGGTTGCAGACACCTTGCTTGAGGAAGATGTATGCAATATCTTACGGGAAACAAAGAGGCCCCTCCCATAGTAGTTGTGGTTGTAGAAGTATCGATATTTTTTCTTCTTAGCTTTGTACTTGGAACTAGGTGCCTGTTGTAGTGCTCTTGCCTTAATGAAGAGGTTGAGGCTGCTATTGTAATGGAGTATGGGACTACTATATATTGGTGGAACTCTGGTTTGATCCTCCATAGTACTGAGTTTGTGGGAAGAAGCGGAAACTTTTAGGAAGTCTGGTGGATTTTCACACTCGATATCTTTTGGTTTGAACTTGGGGTGGTGGTACTATTCTGCGGAAAAGGATCATAGCTGCTCTAGTACTATGAGCAGGGGAAGAGGATGGATCAGCTGGACCTCCTACCTAGTATGGACTTCCATTACCTATGACGAGACTACTCCTCTAGGTAAATCATTCGGGCTGTTCTTCATGATCAAGAGTAGTAGTTTTGATGGGCTCCATAGTCATAAGCAGTTTTCCATGGTAGTTGAAGCATGTGGGAAGATGGTAATGCCTTACAGTACTGTGAAGGTTGAAAAGGGGATGCCCATATCTATCTGCAATTACGGTGAAGAGGTTGAGGGAGCTTGCCATAGTACACAGTTATGGCTCTACATCGACCTCTAGCATTGTGTTTGCTTTGCATCGTGTGCTAATTCTTCCGATCTGGTGACCATGAAATGAATTTTCCTATCTGGCCTATTGTGGAGCCTCAAAATAAGGTCAATGTACCCTCTTTTATCAATAAAATAAAAATATCTTGCTTGCGGGGAAAAAATAAAAATAAAAATTGCCTTACACCCGTATATTTTTTGGTGATATTGGAATCCATGCACAACCATGAATCAATGCCTTCAAGCACTATCGAGTTGTTTCCATTATATTGACACATTGGATGGTATTGTGGGGATATTATGCAACAAGTGGCCATGAAATTTTTGTGGATTCATTCATGTCTTTTCATTGCTCTTATTCTTTTGTTCATGCTTAAAGCTTTTGGGCTCCACACGATTATAATTTCATTTTTTCACATGACTCTGATACAACCTTCCAAACTCAAACTTCGAACACAACTTATCTCAGTAAAGACTGGGAACTTCTTGGACAATCAACGGACCCTAGAAGCTCGAGGGCAAAATGCAGTGTCTTCAAAATCTAAGAACAAATCCATGTTGACCATGTTTCTTTTGTTTGATGCCGGTATATGCATGTTCTTCCTAAACTCATGTCCGGTAAAAGTCATCTTGGTGTAAGCTGTGTCTTTGCATGTCTTGCTCGCATCCTAACCCTCAAGATGTATATCACTCCCAAATGGTCTTCTACAAATATGTTAGCCAAAGCATGTTACCCTTACTCCTTGTTTCTTTATACTTTTTGAGTAGATTCGTTTGGCGACTAAGATATTATGGCGATGGACCACGCTTTCTTTGTTGTATTTTTGAATGTTTCATCTATCCGCTCCAACTCCACAATAGCTCTATGGTCCTCTCATGTATCTTTTCTCCTACCCCACTGTCAATCTCGCTCTATGGTCCTCTCACGTGGCTTTTCTCCTAACCATTCGATCTCTGTTGGTCTTGAGGAAACCTCCAAGATTGTTGTCTATTAGTCATTTATACAAAATTTTACTGAGGTGAAACATCTATATTAGTTATGGGGATCCTAATGCAGTAGGTGGAGTAGCTTGCTCAAGTGTGTCAGAGGTTGCAGCTTGAGAATAAAGAACTTAAAGAGGTTTAGCATGCCATACCCTAGTATTAGGGTCATTACCAAGGGCTTCAGAGCCTAAGATTAGTTTGCCTTAGAAATTTGATGGCACTTGATCTAAGCTCGGGGTTTTGAACGGATCGGACTAGATATTCAACCTTAATGCATAGATATTTTGGTAAGGCCCGGTTTGGTTTGATTGGTTCTCTCCTTGCATGACAAACCCTAAGCTTGTTTGCACCAGTGCTAAGAAGCCCCATAGTTGTGGGAGTTTGCAACATTCATTGCTAAGTTTGAGGTTGTTTTGGAGACATTGTTTGTCGGCGTAACGGTTACCAAACTTGTTAACCTCAGGTAAGGATCTTGTCTAGCCTCTATTTATGCATCTGAATTTTAAAAGATTTTGTAGATATTGCCTTGAATGATATTGCCCTTCGTGATTTGCTTATGAAAAGGGCTTCGAGATGACGCAAGAGATTTGTTTTTGACCGTGGATGATGTCAAAACCCTCAAAAACGTTATTAAGTTCATTGTTTAGTGCGATGTCGCCTATTCAAATGTAAGCATGAGCTTCAAGGTCCAATATTAGCCGCAATTTTGGGAATACACACACCCATAGTCCCTCACGCTTCTTTGCGCATTCCTACAATCACATCTTTTGGCCAGATGATCAGTACCAATGCAAGTGGGGTCCTTTGCTTTGTCCATAAAAAAAGCGACACCAAAAGGAGGCCAATCACGTGTTTTTACGGAAATTTGGGACACCACGGTTTGTGGTTTTAATCAAGCAATCTAGCTTGATGGGAAATGTCAGCAGCCAGTCTGAGTTGTAAGAGTCTCTCGATGACTGGTTGACATTTTTCCGGTTCATTTGAAATTTGTTGGAAGATGTTATTCCTTTGGTTAAGCTCCATAATGCGTTTTTTATTTTGGTATAGTTGGATTGAGAGGCAGCAAAATTAGATGCTTTGACACAACATGATTGAGGGCAAATGCTTGTTTCATAGATAGGGCATTTGCTTCTAAGCACACAATTCAAGCTTGAGCATCTTGGAGTACATTAATGTGATCGATGGGCGTGATATTTCCTCTTAAGCCCGGTCAAAGAATGTATTGCACCCCTTAGGGTTTTATTTGACAAAATTGCCTTCAATCTATTACCAACTTTGCATGCCGCGACATCTTTTGATGCGCCTTGACTCGAGTTATATAACCTCTGGTTTATTTGGCTCTAGATCATTCTTGTTTCACGGTCCTAGCCCTAGTTCCAATTTGTCTTTAGTCCACGCTCCCGAGCTAATATCTATTCAGTTCATTCATTCTCTCTTGCCTACGATTCAATCCACGATTTCTATCTCTGTTCCTATTATAGTCTCTATTTGAGCCTCAATTCGATCGATCGATCGATCGATCCACGATCCACGATCGATCCGATCGATCCACGATCACGATCGATCGATCGATCACGATCGATCACGATCACGATCACGATCACGATCACGATCACGATCGATATGATGCTTATGTTCATGTTTCTATTTCTGTTTCAATTTCTCTTCTTGTTATTGATCCTATTGTTGCTCAAGCTCTTGCTTCAACTTCGACTTCCGCCATACCATACTCTTAGTTTTGCATCTCGAGGATCTCTCTCTATGAGTTCATAAAAAGCTACCAAATTCAAGATTTATCTACCTCCACCCATCGAGAGCCATGTAGCTAAGGATTTACACTCTAGTACCTCCAGATAAATACAAGAACCTTGCTGATGTTTTTGATAAAGTTGAAACTATAGCACGATTCTAGAGCATCGTCCCTATGATTGTCCTATTGATCTACAGTCAGAGACGACACCACCAAATCACCAACTGAATTGGAGGTTCTGCATGCATGTATTGGAGAGAACTTGGCCACATATTTTATTCAATATTTTTGGTCTTCTGTTGGAGCATTTATCTTATTCATGAAGAAGAAAGTTAATTCTCTGCATCTTGTTGTCAACTATTGTGTTACTGTGCCAAAGTGATATTCTATATCTTTCATTCCTGAGTTGCTTGAACGTTTGTAAGGTCCATATTAGTTTACCAATTCTTTCGTGCGGCATCTTAATCTTGCTAAGGTTTTTTTCTCAAAACCCCCGGTGAGGGGTTTTTATCGTAATGTCGATATACCGCACAACTGCTCTCTTTTTGTTTGGGTCCCATAGGCCAATTGGTCTCCGTGGACGCTAAAAAACATATTCTATTCTATTCTATTCTATTCTATTCTATTCTATTCTATTCTATTCTATTCTATTCTATTCTATTCTATTCTATTCTATGTGATGCCTATAAGTTTATCAGATTTGTGAAGGAGATGAATGGAGGATAATGTTTCGCACTTGGTATTTTCATTTCGAGTATATGGTTATGCCTTTTGGGCTTATCAATGCCCAGGCAGTCTTTTAGCATATGGCAAACCAATGTCTTTAGAGAATGGACTTTTTTGTCATCATATAGCTAGATAATATTCTAATCTATCCGAAGACTCTCGAGGAGCATGAAAGACATGTTCGACAGGTTCTTTGAATGCGTCATGAGCATGGACCAAGATCGAATCTGTCCAGGATAGAGTGGAGTGGGGTGTGCGTGTCAAGTAATGGTTGACAGGAATTTAAGAAGTCCTTCACATTTAGGATTACATGCACATCACGTAGATATGATTTACTCTAGTCAAGCTATTAGTGGGCCAACTTGGTAGCGATTCCAAACAAATGTGGAATTTAATAAGTCCTTTACATTTGGAATTACGTAGACATGTTTTGCTCTAGTTCGGCTACTAGTGGACGAATACTGTTTATCGCGAGTGCAAACAAAATGTGTGGGTGTGGTAGCTTCTCCTTAGTGGGGAACGCCGGTCAGTACTTGTATATACATGTTGTGTATATAAATAAAAATACAACATAGATTATAAAAAAAATGAAAATGCAAAGAAGTATTCGTGAGAGATGCCAAGATATATCTGACATTGCAGAGGATACAAGATGCAAGTTGATTAACATGACAATGAACTTATCAAGAGTTCCAGTTATTATTTAGCTTATAAGCAGGGTTGTCCCATCCTATGGGTAGGTCATACCTTCTTGCAATTCTAGCATATCCATATATGAGTCTACCTCAACCGAAAATTGTTAGTTTGATAAAGAGAGATGAAGTGCTTTATTGAAATATAAGGTAGAAGTTAAATATGGAACACTATCTTTGATATTTAATTTCAAAAGTCAAATTAATGCCATGTTTAATTTGCTAATATACTTTATTAACTTCTATATATTGCCAATATGAATAGGTTCTAGTCTAATCATAGAAGAAGACAAATTAACAGGATTATAGAATAATAGAAGAGAGTCTTCCATAAGGTGTCGTCTATATCTAGCTATAGGTTTACAACATCATCCAGAACCATAGGATTCAAACCACTTAGGAGCGGAACATCTTGAATAGATAATGAAGGGCAACTTGTATTTGTGTGTCCAAAACTCAGCATTAAATATTGGATAGGGTATGCTCTCCAAAGACATGGCAAGGGGCTTAGTCAAGAGTTAAACTTTAAACAACCACTATGGGGCCCAAGCCAAGCGTCAAGCATACAATTGTTAATGCAATCGTATTCGCCAAGAGTAGAAAAGTCCTAGAGGCTTCCTCTTGACGAACTAATTTATTATAGATAGACTATAGAACAATCTTGGAGTTTTCCTTGAGACAGATAAGATCGACGGTTAAAACAAGAGCCCCGCAAAAGGGAGAGGACATAGAGCGAAGTTCAAGGGTCTTCCACATTTTAGGGAAATATATTATTGTTCGATACTTATATAATATATATTTATTTATATAACATATATGAATGGTTATATAGAGGTGATATTTTCAGTGTATGCTCAAGAGCTCAAGAAGATGGGTATTTCTAGCGTCCAGACTGAGGTAACCCTCTACTTGAATATCTCATATGTATAAAATGAATTACAGTTTACAAAATGCTTACTTTATATCTTGAAATTTTGCAGGTGGTAGAGATGTTGGTGCAAATGCCCACTCCCAAGCATGAAAAGAAGGTTCGAAAAGCACTTGAGAAAATGAGAGGTAAAATCTGGTTAGATATAACCACATGATGTAACTCTGAAAATTTATTTTCTTAACAGCTATGTTAGTTTGTTACAGATATCTCATGTGTAATTTTGTAGTGTTTCAGGGGTGTATTCGGTGGATATATACTACCCAGAACAGAGGGTAACTGTAACGGGCTATGCAAAGGCAAGTAAAGTACTGAAGGAGGTCAGAAAAGTGTCAAAAAATGCAGACATGTGGTGTTACCAGTATGGAAGCCGTTATAGCATTTATGCGCCATTTGATAGCATTGTTACTCCCGTGTTCAAAGAAGACGACTCTGCTATAACTTCCTACTACAGAGGTAGCCATAAACATGTTGATTCCGACTATAACTATGGCTATGGCCGTACGTCCAGTTATAGCTATAACCAGGTTCTGCCTTATGATCATGACTACGGATATGACCATAACAGTCGCCCTGCTGTTGATGACTCCCTTACTACCATGTTTAGCGACGAGAATGCAACTTCTTGCTCCATCATGTAGATAGATCCAACTCCCAGTTGCAGCCTTTTATATGCAACTATGGTGGCCTTGTTTTCCATTCTGTATAAAGCCTCCTTGTGTTTATTTGTTGTAAAAAAACCAAGACTTCACTTCCTTCTTTCCTCCTTTGTAAAAAGCCCTTGTAAAATTGTCCCTGCTTACCCAACTACTTCGTAAACATACCCTTAATTAATTTTTGCTGTGCAGCTGCAACCCCTTTGTTAAAGCAGAAAATGAACATTATTCCATAATTGCCTCGTAAGATTGTAAATATTTTACTATACATTATCAATTTACATATGTATATTTTGTATCTATTGATTCAAGATAGGGATTTTTTCTTTTGTGCTTCCCCCCCTTTTTTATTTGCATAAGCATGCGCTTTCTTTTATGTTCCATTCCTGCAAAGTTGAAATGGATAGAATGCCGTGAATACAATACAACAAACAAAAGATGTTGGAAAAACATAACACATAAAACAAAAGATATTGGAGAAAAGATGTCAGGCTGTGCTTAAAAAGAAATGCATTGCAATAGAGCATTAGTTATCTAGTTGAACCTTGTTTATAGCAGCAAATTTATCATCTTACCAAGTCTAAAGGTCCAAAGCAAACAACCTACCTATTTACTGAAATGGAATGCATGTAAACTCAAATTATAGGAACTCAATGTTGTATTCTAGCCTTTTGATTGCTTGCCCACTAAAGACACTTTTATAATTTTACAACTTGTAATGTAAAAATAGCAAGAACCAAGATCAAATGTTCAAAACCCATTTTGTATGCCCTCTACAAATGTGAGAAGTTCCAACAGATTGTTGTGGAATTTGTATTCCATAGTAAATGAAGCAATGGTTTTTGCCAATAAGGATTTACAGCTTCCTTCCTATAATGAACCCCATCTAAACGTGTCCTCAGGGCAATGGTATCCACATTTGCCTGATTAACTTGGAACGTAAAAGGTAAATGGCTCTGCTTATCAAGTTTGCTTGGCATAAGGCGCCATTGAAAACGGAAAATAATAAGACGAACTACCACTCAATTTAAACAAGGTGATTGTTACCTTAGCAGATCTGCCTATTAAATGATTTCAGGTTTGTAACCAAAACTATAACTAAAACAATAGTATACCAAGTCTTCCAACAGTAATGCATCCTACCATTTTTTACTAGAAGATCAAGTACTCTATGTTATCCAATTAGATTTTCAAATTTCTCATAAAAAGCTCCAAGTAATTCTTCCATATTTTAGAGCTTATACTATCATGCTCGTATGACATGTAATGTTGTTAAAACCTTGGGCTTTGTCGCAGCCCCATAGCGCATCCAACACTAAACTGCATCTCCCTCAGAGTCCCTGACTCCCCCACTAGTGTAAGAGCCTCTGGCTCTCCTGGATACCTGACAGTATGTTACAATAATACAAGATTACTCATGGTATAGCCTGGCTGATGGAAACGACTAGGCTGGGTATGATTCCGCAGCATTGCATTATCGGAAGCATGGTCCCTGACTCCC
Source organism: Isoetes taiwanensis (assembly GCA_021234155.1). Lineage (NCBI taxonomy): Eukaryota > Viridiplantae > Streptophyta > Lycopodiopsida > Isoetales > Isoetaceae > Isoetes > Isoetes taiwanensis. The sequence goes on from JAJEKV010000031.1 coordinate 10,685,330, forward strand.
TTCCTCTGATTCCTTTATACTGGACTTAGCCCAATGTTTGACGGTGACATAAGTCAGGTGGCTGAATTTCTCACCACTGACCCCCAGGGTCAATTATCTGACCTCCTTAGGTTGGTCGACCATCAAAATGACTGATCGGCTGTTTGCAACAAGTCGTGAGCTTTTGCTCAGGCCTTATGTTTTTGGCCTACCCAATCGGGTGGTTCCATCTCAACATCCCCTTATTCCACTATTTCCATACCACAGGTTTAATTTTGATGTTTAGTCTTACTCCTTTCTACATCATCTGGAGATCAGCCAACATACCATCTACTTCTATCAGACTAAAACTAGCATACCTTTGTCCCCATTTTCAGGTCGGATTTGTCCCGGACTACGTCCAACAGAAGAGGCTTTTTACCAATTGACTAGATTATCCACCAAAAAAAATATATTTTCTTTTTCTTTGAAGGCCTCTCCATTTTGTTGGCCTTTGTAGTAGATAACGAACTTATCAGACTCTTGTGTGTAAAGAGAGAGTCCTTGTTTTTTTGTTACCACTACTATAGGAGTACTATTAACTAGGTATCATTATTGGAGAAGTATTAATAACTAATTATCAGTACTATTTCGCCCATATAACCTCGATAATGTGGTTATCTGACTTTGCCTTGGCTGATAACAAAAAATGTGTGACCTCGGACGTAAAGACTCGGCCTCGCATTTTTTGTTATCACACTCGGCCACACATTTTTAGTTATCAGCTTCGTCGAGACCAATAAACCTACCTTATCGGACTCTTGTTTATAAAGAGAAAGTCCTTGTTTTTTGTTATCACTACTAGAGAAGTAGTGGTAACTAATTTTCAGTATTTAAGGAGTACTAATAACTAAATACCAGTACTATTCCACCCATATAGGCACGATAAGGTGGTTATCGATCTTTGCCTTGGATGATGACAAAAAATGTGTGGCCTTGGACGTACAACCTCGGCCACACATTTTTTGTTATCGGCCTTGTCCAGGCCGATAAGCTTAACTTATCGAACTCTTGGGTATTGGTTGATAACAAAAAAGGCATGGCCTCAGACGTACAATTTCGACCACTCATTTTTAGCTTCGGTTAGACAGATAACTTTACCACAAAGCGGATGGTTTACAAGAGATATTGTCGACATTATTATTAACAGGTTATATGGACAATATGTAATACATTGTTTTTAATAAGACCATGTTCTAGGGCACAATTCTGGAAACCGCAATCTAGCCCGTCATTCTAAGGGTATCTCAAAGAACGATGCTCATAAGCCCCAGGTCGGAATATATATGTATGTTCAAAGCCAAAAGAGATTAAGCAGATGTGTTCTTGTTGCTTTTATGACTTTGTATTTTATTTCATCAAATTTAGTATCAATGATACTGCAAGTCGCGCAAAGATGAAGCTCAAATAACTTATATTAAACCATAATAATGCCTATTACTAGTTTATGAGGGGTTCAGGTCAATCTATGTGAGAAGGGCTTTGTGGGGCATTGTCAGTAGAGACGAGCTTAAGCTAATAGTGTAAGTGTAAGTGCTCCGATAGCTCCAACTGTGCATAGGTCATCAACGACAAAACTCGTGGCAAAATAAATGCCCAGACAGTAGGTGGTAACAAGCAAACCCTAGTTAAATGGATTCAAAGGGGCTAAATAGTCAAAAGTAGGAACTTAAGATACCTTGATGATACTTTGATGTCAAAAATTGCAGTCAAGTTTGTTTGGGAGCAGTTGATCCTACAAGAGGAACCATTAACTATGGTTTTCAACACTAAACTGAAGGATGCAATGATTATGGAGGAGATATTGGAGTCATTCATCAGGCTCTCACATAGTTGTAAGGTATGAACAAAGGGATTGACAATGACCTGATTATGAGAGCCTTTCTTCAAGGACTGCCCAACTCTTCCAATAATGTGAAAGAACATTATTGGATCTATTGACCTGCCAATTGGAATGGGCATGTCAGCAACTGCTAATGGATAGATAGATAGATAGTAGTTTTAATGTCATGCCATTAGGCAGCATCCAACTGGACATGTGACTACACACCACACTACATTGCTCGGTTGAACCCTGCCCCCAACCACCTTACATTGCATCCGTACGGGATTTGACCCCCAACAGTACCGGGTTCTGGGCGATCTCAAACTCGATACCACATTGCTAAGGAACTAGTGTGTTACCACTAGACCAAACGCCCAGACCAAAAGCAATAAAGGATGACTAAGAAGGATCACTCAAGGGAGGTGCAAGCTCTTGTGAGTGGCAGAGAAGAGGTAAGACAATGTTACAATTCTAACAAAATAGGGCACATCACCAAATATTGCTCAGAGCCAGATAAGAGAGAGAGAAAAGAAACAAGAAAAAGAGATGATGCAATCCATAAGAGCAAGCCCACAAAGCATCAAAAAGTAGTTCATCTACTACATCAGAACAAGACTTTGACAGTAGTGACTCATTTGTTTCAATTGAAAAATTTGTTTGCATAATGAAGTTGAAGGAGAAGCAGAGCATGACATTATTTTTTGAAATTTTAAAGATCTCATTACAGCGATGTTTTTGTTCATAACTTTGATTGAGAGGATTTGCAATGAAGGTATTCATTGAAGTTCCTCCATGGGCTAAATTGAACCTCCTAAGTAACTAAGTGAAGCTTGCATGCTTGAAAAGATGCACATAAGACAATTTCCAAAGGGGAAGGCACATAATAACCCAAAGGACACCCTTAGCAATAAGGGGATATGGACGTCTACGATAGAAGGGTGGCCAAAAACATCCCTACTATACTGACCTTTGGAAGCGAATTTAACCCCTAAACTATATATGTTGTGCCAGATAGTGGCAAAAAGATCCCCAATGGTAAATATACAAATACAAAATGGTAAAAAAAAAAAACCCTCGTTTTTGCAAGCAGATGTTCGATACCGCAAGCAATACTGAATCTCCCAGGCATAATAGGGCTTCAAGGTGTCTTAAATTAGTGCACATGTATGCATGTAAAAAGCAAAGATAACCTCAATTGGCAGTTCAAGGTACGTTCTTTTTATTGTTGATGCTTACAGTAGAAGAATGTGGGTGCATTTTCTGAAGTACAAGTACAAGTCTTTTCATACTTTGTGAATTAAAAAAACATAGTAGAAAATGAAAGTCAAGCAAAGGTCAAATTTATAAGAATTTATCAAGAGGATGAGTTTATCAATAGAAAGTTTGAGCATACACTAACAAACATAAAAGGAGGTCTAATTTGAAATTTTAACCACGTTGTTTGTTACTCATTTTGGTCAAAGGATTCTTTAAAGGATGCTAAATTGTTTTAGTAGGGTTCAAGTTTATGTAAATAATATTTGAAGAGAATAGGCATCTTCATATATTATATTTCAAAACCATAACTGGCACCCACATACACTTTATGACATAGGATCGACAGATCCAAAGAGCCAGGATAGTCCAGGGTGCAGCTAGTATGGATATATGCACTTGATATTTAATAAGTCCAATTTTAAAAGGATACATGCATGTCACCTAGATATGATTTGCTCTAATCTGACTATCAATGCAACGATGTTGACAGCGAGTGAAAACAAAATGTGTGGGCCTTGGAATTTCTCCTCCATGATAACTTCTTTCCTTATCCTTATTTTGCCACAATTACTAATTACTTTGGCTTAGCTGGGTCATCTAGTCTAGGAAATTAGGCATAGACTCATAAAGCATCAATGGCAGAAGAAGAGGGCAAGCAATGTGTTTCAGTATTTTGTATGTAAATGTTGTTTATATTAATAAACAAATACATGATATATTTTTGGGAAATAATGCAAAGAATATAATAGAATAAAATAAAAACAGATATATATTTTTTTTAACCGTAAGAATAGAATAGACTGGTAAGGGATGCCAAGATGCCAGGTACAAGATATACAAAGATGCACATGACTATGAAGCGTATCTAATATTGTCCTATGAGCGGGTAGGCTCTTTCCTGCAATTGTAGCGTATTCTGCTTATATGGCCACCTTAACCAAAATTGTTATTTTAAAGAATAGGATAAAATACAGATAAAATGCTATGTTGAAATATAAGCTAGACGTTAAATATGGGATACATATTTGATGGAACACATCTTTGATACCTTGTTCATATATAGCTAAAGCACTTTATCATCTTTTCATATAATGATGCCAATACGAATAGGTTCTAGTCTAATCATAGGAGAAAAAGAAATTAGTAGGATTATAGATAATAGAAAAGGGTGTCCATCGCATGCAAGAAGTGAGATTTGAGGGTGTCTTCCATGGCATATAGATATTACTATATAACTTATATATTAATAATAACATCACCCAAAACTGGGGATCACAACAACTTAGATTGAAGGGAAACTTGTACTTACGTGTCCAACACTTAGCAAATAAATGTTGGGTAGGGCCAAGGAGCACCGCTTTAACCATGGGCCCAAGTCTGCAACAAGTTCAGAGATGTTTCCTAATAGACTCTATGGGTCTTGGGTCTCCCACATTCTAGGGGCAAATATATTATTATATATCATATAAACGAGTACTATGTAGAGTGATATTTTTCTGTGTGGCTCAAGAGTTCAAAAAGATGGGAATTTCTAGCGTTCAAACTGAGGTAGTACTCTCCGATAGCATCAATAAAATTGGATTAGAGTTCTATAAAATCCTTACTTTATATCTTGAAACTTTGCAGGTGGTAGAGATGTTAGTTCAAATGCCCACTCCCAAGCATGAAAAGAAGGTTCGAAAGGCACTTGAGAAGATGAGAGGTAAACTGGAGTTAGATATGGCCATAAGTTATGATGTAACTCCGAAGAGCTAACATCTGAACAAGACTTGTTACAAATCTCTCATGTGTAGGTTTGTGGGGTTTCAGGTGTGTATTCAGTAGAGATATACTACCCAGAACAGAGGGTAACTGTAACGGGCTACGCGAAGCCAAGCAAGGTACTTAAAGAGGTCAAAAAGGTGTCCAAAAATGCAAACATGTGGTGCTACCAGTATGGAAGTCGTTACAGTGTTTATGCACCATTTGAGAGCATTATTACTCCCGTGTTTGTAGAAAATGACTCTAGGGTAACGTCCTACTACAAAGGTAGCCATAAACATCCCGATTACGGCTATGGCTATGGTCATACGTCCAGTTATAGCTATAACCAGGTTCTGCCTTATGATCATGACTATAGATATGACCATAACAGCTGCCCTGCTGTTGATGACTCTCTTACTACTATGTTCAGTGACGAGAATGCAACTTCTTGCTCCATCATGTAGATCCAACTCCCCGTTGCAGCCTTTTATATGCAACTGTGGGCATGGCTTGGCATTATGTATAAAGCCTCCTTGTGTTTATTTGTCATCAAATAACCAAGCAAAAATATTCCATTTCCTTCTTTCCTCCTTTTAAAAAAGCCCATGTAAAAGGGCCTCTGCTTACCCAAATGCTCCGTAAATGACACCCTTACAAAAATTACTTGCAAGATTGTTTCTACTGTGCACATGCAGGTGGAAAAAAAATGTGTACAGAACCACATCGTGTATCTTAGCCTTTTATATTGTAAATACGTTACTGTACATTATCAATCTATATAGGTAATGTATAAATTGATTCAAGAACGAGTTTTCTTTTTTGTGCTTTTGTTCTCCCGATTTGCACAAAATGAGCATTCTTTTAAGCTCCATTCTTTTAGAGTTGAAATGGATAGAATACAATGAATGCACAAGACAACAAACAAGAGAAACATACATATATTGTATCTTTTTCACCAAAAATGTTAAACAAACACAACACAACACAAAAGACAAGGCATCAATATCCTTAGTTATCTACATTTGGCTAGCCTGATGGAATGTTCTGCATCTTGATTGTTACGAAATAAGAGTGGCGCGCAAAACATGCAACATAGTTGAATCTGGTCACTCTTAGTCTAGGAAGAACGTATCTATTCATTATAGTGGTAGGCAAGCAATAAAAAATATGCATAACATGGCTTTGTTCTTCCATCTCCAAAAGAGGTATTGGGATTCTGTTTTACTCTTGAGCTTTGGGGCTTTGACAATAAATTCGCAATTGTTGAATGAAATAATTTGTGTTCAGAATTTGAATTAAAGGCTTGGTAGAAACATTAAAAATTGAGATTACATTGTGTGAGACTATAGAAATTTTAGCCTTTTCTGCTTGTTTGGTAAAAATGCACAAATCTAGCTAATGGTAATAGAGTCCACATCTAAGGTAATGAGCACATTTGAACAAGTAAAAACATGCCTACGTGGTCAAATAAACATCTCAATATAGCTGGTGGGAATCAAGCCCACATCTAAGGGAATGAGCATATTTGAACAAGTATGTAGCTGCTAGTTGGTGGGAATCATGCCCACATCTAAGGGAATGAACACATTTGAACAAGGGAATGAGCACAATTGAGTAAGTAAGAAGTTGCTTGTGTCGTAATGGACACGTAAATATAGCTGGTGAATTTAGTCCATATGTAAGAGAATTCATGACCACATTTTATTGGATAAAGAATGAGCACATTCAAACAAGTAAGAAGCGATGAGGGACCTTATTACAATGACATGAATGGATCCCACAAACTGTCCAACACACATATGACCATTTGTTGCATAATGTCCACACAATATCATTTGCAAGTCAACATAAATCGCAATAACTCGGATGGTACTTCACCAAAAACATATTGATATGATGCAAAAGTCAGCTAATTCTCTAGCTTGCTGCAAGTAGTGGCTTGGTGTCGGTTTTTTGAACATGCCTCTACACACAGCTATAACCCCGTGGCAAATAGATATTGGTGTAACTCCTACATTAGTGGGCCAACCATACTTAAAACATGTCTTCACCGTTCACATCTGTCTTCATGAAAGTATCTTTGTATGCAGTAGCTCTACAATGAGTAAGTCTGATCAGATCTTTTTTCTGCTTATGTGTCATCTCCAAGAGCAATTTGCAGGGGTGTCATCCTCTTCCTCACAAGAGATCAGGATCTCTTGTTTGGTCATCTTGTCTGCTTCCTTTTTCCTCGAGAAGAGTGTTAAGTCGAGCTTGCCATTTGTCTTGTTGACTTCAACGAATCACTCGGCACCCTCATCCATTTCCTCTTCAGGGCGTGGAGGGTCAGGGTTGCTATAAGAATAAGCCCTTCATCATCTAAGGTGAGATCATATGGTATTACATTTGGGCCGTCTATCCTTAGCTTCTTACCAGGAATAGACCCTGAATTATTAGGGGTTTTCTTCCTCTTTGGCACTGCAAAAGAAGATGAACATGATTTAGAATACTTTTCTGAACATGAGTTCACGCTTGGCGTGAATTTAAAGCTAAATTAGTATAATTCAAGCTTGGCGTGTTTCTAGCTCCTATTATAGACCATGCTTGGCAAGCTAAATTAGTATAATTCATGCTTGGCGTATTTTTAGCTCCTATTAGTAATTCATGCTTGACGTGTTTTTAGCTCCTATTATAGACCCTTTATGCATCCATATTTTACACTACGTATCCTTATTGAAGATTTGCTATCTCTAATTGTCAAAACTTCAGTTCATCTTTGAATGCACCCCTCCATTTTAAAACTACTAACAATTATATTCTATAAAGTACAGCAAAATTATATTCTAAAAATAGAGAATCAGAGCATTAACTGAAGGTAATATAAGAACTCAAATTCATGAAAAGCATAATACTCTCTATACAATTTTTATTTTGTGGCAAAAAGGCAGATTAAATATCTTGAATAGGGGTCTAATCAACGTCCTTTAAAACTTGAGAAGAGCCGGTTTTTGAGTTTCCTCTGCCACTGCTCCCTCGGCCCCGTTCACCTCGACCACTTCTCATTTTAGAAGACATCACCGAATCACCTAGTAATAGAGTCGGAAGGTCGCCTGGATAAGCACTCAAGCTGCTCAAAGAAAAAGGGCTGCCAAGAAATAGCTTTCTACCGCATTTAAAAATTTGAATTTCAAGAGAACCCAATATGTGGTTTCAAAATATTCTTGACAGAAAAAATAATAATGACAAAGATTCACTTAAAAAAAAAAAAAACTCGTCCGCTCCCATTTCAGGGCTGTCGATGCTCATATTTCCATTCGTATGTAGTGAATTCTTGAGTAAGACCCGGCAAAAATCGTGCTCGGCTCCACCTTCCCTCTTGCTCCACCTCAACCTCCTGCTCCAGCTCCACTGGAGGCATTGCGTTGTATTGCGTTGGTTCTAAGCGGGCATATAGGCTAACTACTATGAAACGAAGCACTGGTTTTGAATTTCAAGCTGGCGGTTGCGAGATTCGTTTTCGACCAATGCATGAACAAGATTATCGAAGTGATCAGCCAATATGGCCAGCCTCCTTGTTATGTCAAGGGCCTCAGAGCCTAGATTTAAAGCGGCCCTCGGCCCCTGCGCTCTGCGTTCATCAACATCAAATGTTCCAAGTATTGAAGGGGATGTGAGATTTGTGCAAGCTGGGCTGAGCTTCGAGGAGGGGCTTCAGCCCCGGAGCTTGGAGGGGCTTCCACCGGTGGAGCTTGGAGGCTAACTAGAGCGGAGAGTCATGTGAATTTGTTGCGCCACATGGACATACCCACAATTGCATCTTGTTCACCAACTGGGTGATTTATGTAGCTTGGCATCTAACAATAGGAAGTTAGGTGATTGTTAGTATTCATGCCTGGCGTGTTATATCTATATCTAATACTAAAGGAGTTTTAGAATAGTCTGTGCGCAATCCTGCCCATTCAATTTTTTTAGGGTATTTTGGTCCCTTGATTACACGGCGGTTTGTTTGGGCGGCTTCCTTTTCTTACGTGTTGATGCGATTGAGGGGAAGTCGGATCTATGTTGACCGTGAATGAAGCTTTGTTCTCAGAATTACTTTCCGACCCAATCGGAGATATGGTTATTTTATGGATCAATCCTTAATGTTGTAGTTCGAAAATTGAATTGCTCCATTGTGATCCGATCGTGGGTCAATCTGATCCATGTTTAGGCTTGAGATATTTTGGCAATTTTGTTGCTGCTTCTGATCCCCTATGATCGTCATCTTCTTTATTGTACTAAACAAACTTTTCCCCACGTTCGTTGCACACAATCTAGCTTTTTGCTCTGAACTTGAAGCTGTTTCGATTAATTTGCCACATCCACAAACTCCAAAATGATTTGATGAAGAGGAGCCCGTTCTACAAGTTGAGCTTTCTCATGTAGCCAAAGAAGTAGAAGTGCTGAAAATTGCTTCTCGATTGCGCAAATGCAAAAGCCTAAAGTCTCTCTCAGAAGGTAAGCGAATTCATGAACATATTGTGAAAATTGGGCTAGAAAAGATAGGTTCTTAGGAAATTTACTTATTCAAATGTATCAGGATAGGTTCTGTACGTACGAAATTATTTTTCCAGACGTATAAAGTCCAAAAATATATATTTTTAGGTTAAATACGTATTTTTCGTATTTTTAACCTACCGTAGGAAAAAAATTCATAAGCGAAACCTTCAGCGGTTTAAACACGCTAAAATTCAAATTTTTTTTAATATTTTCAAACTTTATTTATTTAGTGGTTTAAACTTTACAAGAAAAAATTTCCGGCCTTGGAATTTTTTTACCGTATTTTTGATGTAGTATACTTCAAATTAGTGCCGTATTATTCGAATAATAATGCATTGAGTTTAAAACGTATCTGATTGAACCTATCCCTGAAATGTATGGCAAGTGTGGATGCGTGAAAGATGCCTATCGTGGTCTTTGATAAATTATCCGAAAAGAACTGTTTTCTTGGAATATGATGATTGGAACTTATGGTCGAATGGCCAAGTGAAAAGAAGAAAGGAGACTTAAAAGGATGTTGTCTCTTGGAACTTCGGTGATTTTGCTTATATCCAGGTGGGACAGCTCACGGAAGCTATTGAACTTTTGAAGTAATGCTTGAAAGGACTGTGATCTCATGGACATTTGTGATTGTGGCATATATGCAAGCAGGGGGCAAATTAAGGAGGCACACAACCTCTTTGATAATATGCCTCAACGAAATGTTGTGACTTGGACAACTATGGTTGATGCTTATGTGCGGTAGGGGGAGCTTGCGGCCCAGGGCATTTGTTTGAGGAGATGCCCGTGAAATGTTGTATCATGGACTGAAATGATTTTGGGTTATTCTGTGAGGGTCATATGGATGAGGCCCTCTGCTTGTTTCTTGAAATGCCTCAACGAAATGTCTTCTCATGGACCGCCATGATTGGTGGATATGCACGATGGGCGTCCCGGGAAAAAGCCCTTGACTTTTTCAGCAGAGTGAAAAACCGGCTTGAAACTTGGCGTGGTCGCCGCTGCAAACATCCTTGATGCATGTGCGCTAAAGCAGATATAGTCGAGAGGAAGAAAATTCATAAAAAGTATTATAGGCAAAAAGTTAGAGCATGATATTGTTGTCGCGAGGCTGCGGCTCATTGATATGTATGCTAAATGTGGTAGGTTGTGCGATGCTCAAGCAATTTTTAAGAAAATGAATAATAAGAATTTGGTATCTTGGAATGCGTTAATTCTGACAGATATGCAAGAGCATGGTCAGAGAAAAGGAAGCCCTTGAGCCTACAAATAATGCGGTCGAGGAAGGTCGATTCCCAACCAGGTCCACTCTTAGTAGCATACTCTTAGCCTGTAACCATGGGGGCTTGGTGGAGGATGGCTGTCACTTGGCTTTATCTGTGAGTATCTGTGGATGGTCTGTCTCCAGATGCAATGACATTTAGTTCAGTCTTGAGCCATGCTAGGCCACATTTTCTAGCATTTTAAAAGCTTGTGGTAGCATTGAAGCTAGAGAGAGGTAGGCATCTACATAAGGAGATAATAAAAAATGGCCTTCATCTGGATCTGGTTGTGGGCACTGCTCTGGTTGACATGTATGGAAAATGTGGGAATATAAAAGAGGCAGTAAATGTTTTTATGAATCTGCCTCATCGAAATGTGGTGTCATGGGGAGCAATGATTGTTGGCTATGCCCCAATGGGAATACTTTGAGTTTGCTATGGCATGCTTTGAAAGCATGCAAGGAGAAGGTATCAAGCCAGATGATGTGACTTTCACCACTATCCTTTCAGCCTGCAGCCGCGTTGGTCTGGTTGATAAAGATTGTAAGTATTTCAAATGAAAGAAGAGTATGGCGTGATTTCATATGTGAAATCACTACAACTGCATGGCTGATCTTCTAAGCCGCACAGGGCACCTGGGCGCTGCTGAAAACCTGCTACTTAGTGTTAAATCAGACAATTTACATCATGCTGTAGAAGGATAGACATCTTTGCTCGCTGCATGCAGAACATATGGCAACATAGAATTGGGGAGGCGATGCTTTGATCAGTTTGTTCAATTGGATCCTTCTAATGGTTCGGGCTATGTACTTATGTCGGGTTTGGGGGCATAGCCATTTACAAGAAGATTGATACTGCATTTGGATTAGAGGTCATCAAACAAGACTCGAACAAACAATTCATATGGCTGCAAATAAATGGTAGAGGGCGACCTCTATTTCTCGCAGTCTGCTACTTTGCTCCTGACAGCTCCCATATATACAAAAAAAAACAGATTTAGATAAGGATAATCCTTATGGAAACATCTATTAGGACATTTTAGAATACTCGGCTCTTGGAGACACTCTCATCATAGGAGATTTCAATGGCGTCAGACAGTGACCAACAAGCTAAGGCTTATGAAGACACGGCAAATGTCATCCTTGGCGAGATTGAAGACCCTACTTATGATCGATATATCTGATACATCAATGAATCAAATGGGCCAAAAGGTTTTGGGTGACACGACTTGTCACCTGAAAATCATCAATGGGATTAGTTCATTCCCTAAACTGGAAAATTGACTTATAAGAACCATGCGAGGAGGTATACGATTGATTATTTGTTGGCAAAAGACAAAGAGATTATTGGAGACTTTTACATAGGAGAACATATTCCAGAATCGGATCATGCCCCTCTCCATATGGAGTTGAAGGCAATGGCTCAACCCACACAAGCACTAAGCTTCCAACCCAGCTGAAAAATCAGATATAGCTTGCATGAGGCATATGGGAAACATTTAGAAGAATCACTTGTCTCTTTGTAGATTGGGCCAGGAATTTTTGAAAAAGATGCATCCCTTTTTCAAGACATCTTATTCACATCGGGGAGCAAAATCTTTGGGCTATCAAAGAGACACCGCAAGGTAAGCCCCGCAACTCTTGGTGGGGGCGGAATGTGGAGAAGCTAGAAAAAAAGTTACCACAATTTTGCATGCAAACCCGGATGGTATAAAGTATTCATAAGAAAAAAAAAGGGCATATCATGCCAAAATGCAACGTGAGCTTTTCGACCGCTAAGTCAAAGATCCAAAAGTTTCTGGAAGCAGACTTGGATGCTTCAAAGCGGGCTAATATAGCCAATAAAGATCTGATAAATTTAGTCAAGTCCCTTTATGAAAAGGAGGGCACTTGTAGCATGCCAAAATTGGCTCATATGGCGGATCATTCACAAAAGCAGATGTCTGGTGTCTATCAAAAGCATCAAATAACAAGGCAGTGGATGATGATGGCCTTTGCATGGAACTCCTTAAATGGGGAGGGGGGAGACAATAGATATTTTAACAGAGCTCTAAATAAAAGCCTCATTCATGGGCTACCGACCAAGCCGGAGAGTAAATAAAGGTCCATCCAATTTATAAGGGAGGAGGCAGGAAGCTCATAAGCAATTCTGAGAACTATTCTAATTGGCAGTATATTCTCCAAACTCTTGGGTGCCTTGCTGGAAACCAAACTAAGCTCATGGGCTGAACAGTCTCAAGCCCGCTCTCAATATCAGGCTGGTTTCAGAATAAGACACAGCACTTTGGATCACGATGCTCACACTCGGGCTTTGATAGAAAGAGCAAAGGCACCTAATAAATCCCTATACATAGCCTTCATAGATTTTTTGAAGGCATTCGACACAATTCGGGGAAAAGCTCGGTGTCTTGATTAATTCACATTGGAGTTCCAAAGTAAGATTTGAGAGGCTGCGGTGTCTCAATTATATGAAGAAGTTCGATTAAGGTGTCATGGGATCTTGACACGAAAATCAGAAGTGCGGTAGGAGTTCGTGGGGATGCCCACTCTCTCCGACTTTATTTGGAGTTTTTATAGATGAACCGGGCCGAATGGTTGAGGGGCAGTCGTTGGCGAGGACTAACTTGGGTGACTATCTCATCCGGCTTCTTCTACGCAGATGATGTGGTCTTGATTGCTAGCATGAAGTCTACTTTACAAGAACATCACGGTTAATCTTGAGAGCTTCGTGATGCAAAGCAAATGAGTGTCAATCTTTCCAAATCTAAGGTAATGGTCTTTGGAACAAGGGACGGACCGGAATTCACATACAAGGGGCAGATTATGGAGCGGTAGATTCATATAAATACCTTGGAATCGACATCTCTTGAACTTCTGATTGGAAAAATTGTATTAATAAGAGAGTTCAAGGCGGTGAAGGCAGCTCTCTTTAGTATGTTGGCAAAATGTAACAGAGCCTATCTCTCAGTTGGAACTTGAAGGGCATTTTATTCAAAGCATTAGTCCAAACCGTGGTGTTATATGGTGTCCCAATTTGGGGACGGACATCTCACCACCGGATGTGGACACAAGTTGAAGGAATTCTGAAATTGTTCTTGAAAATTGAGTTGGGTATCAAGGCACAAATTAGTTTGCCATAATGCTTGCAGAGGGTGGCTTGCTTCCACTTGAGGTTGAAGGGCTTTTTCTTGCTATAAATTTTTATACCGAATTAAGGCATTAGATCGACCATTTTGTCACACCAAGCCATGGAAAATTCAGCGTGGGAACGAAAAACGATATCCCGGGGCTAAACAGATGGGGGCTTGATTTGTCGACTTGTCCTACAAATAGCGGGGAGCTTAGAGTCTGCTAGAAAGACAATCGGTAAAACTATGGGCCGACACAGGGGAAACGCATGCTATCATGTCGGGTAAATGTTAATCACATGGAAAGGTATGATGATCAATCCTATTTGAAAACAAATCTATCTGCAGACTCAAAGGAAATTACTAGCCGATCTGCATCCGGGTCTCATAGATTGGAAATTGAGATAGGAAGATGGTGGGGAGTTCCAATTGAAAAGGCGTATGTAAGATATGCAATTCAGGTTGTGTGGAAGATGAGAATCATGTTTTTCGTGGAATGCCACGGATATGAAGACATTAAGGCGAGAACTATGACATTCATGTATTAGATTTTTATTCACTACTCTCTGAGCCATTGATATTGGCACCATATGTAAGGCGGTAGATGCACACCGCACCTTGCTTTTAAAACAGAATTGGTTTGTTCATGTGCTCCATAGCCTCTCAAGGCTCAAGCGAGCATTAGACATAAAAATAAATAAATAAATAAAAATTTATTCTGATGCTCAATTATGGGAGGATCTTTTGCAAAAATAGAAGAGCTAAGACAACTGTAGCTGCATGGAAGAAACACGGTAAAAGCATGGATCGAGGTCAATGGTGAGGTTCATGAGTTTATCATTGGGGACAAAGCCCACCCACAAAGTTATCAAATCTATGCTAAGTTGAAACAACTCAGTGGCCAAATGAAGAATTCTTAGTAAGTAGCTATTGTGCTATATAGCCAGGAATATCTGAGGCAGGGCTTTGCAACAATGTAAAGTTGTTCCTAAATCAAATGTAAGTGGCGCGAAATATCTTGCCTTATGTAAGGAGCAAACCATCTTGGTGCACAATTTAGCGGTATCAATGAAATGAGGTAGATCTATTGCTATATTAGAAAATCACGAACTCACGGCTTGAACTTGAACTGTCATTTTATTTCATACTGTGGTGAACTTAGAATTGCTCTCCGCCATTTTGTCATCGAGGATATGTTTTGCAAGATATTATCGAGGTCTTGTTTTGGTCGTACCTTTAAATGATCTGTTTCCAGTTTTAATTGGTAAAGTGAATGTTCTACTAAATGTCAATTAATGGCTTTATATGCACATCTTTCAATAACTGCTGTAAATTGTAATGGTCCTGGGAAGCTAGGGACTAGTATTGTACAAGTATTTGTATAAAAATATATGAAGATACATGTATGGCATAGATGCAAATAAGCAAGGGTTTAGAAAAGGTTTTTGGGGTTTTCTTTGGAGACGTGAGGCTCTTTGCAAGAGGAGGCTATCTGGAGCATCAAGGCAGAGAAGCATCGGAGTTTATCGGAGACGGAATCTGAGACTGCATCAAATCATTCTTCCTTTCCAGGTGGGGTTTTATGTTGATTCTATGGATCACATGGTTGTTGTTAAGAGGAAATGTATTCGTGCTTGGTGATAAAGAATTGGTGCTTATGCACGCATGGGAACACTGGATTCAGAGATGGATGGTTCAGGTGTTGTTTATCAGATGGTACAAGATTTTATAAGGGAGCTGAATTAACGCACATGGGTTATCTACAAGCAACTCAGGAAGCACCGGAACTGCTCCTTAGCAATCAGATCTGAGAGGGCAGAGGCAAATTTGAAGGAATTAAGCCTTCTAGGAAGAATTTAAGAACCGGTCCAGAACTGGGGCAGCAACAAATCCGACTTGGAGACTCTTGGAAATGACCTGGAACTTCTCCAATTACTGCTTGCTCAAGGGCCGAAATTGGAGAAGCAGTAGTTTCTTGGCTGAAATTAGAGCTGGAAGTAGTTGTTGGATGGTGACAGTAGTGCCAAAAAACAGGCCAGAATGACTTAGAATTGCCATAAAATGATGTGAATCTCCTATGGGTCTGTCAAGATAGGCTTTAGCAGCAATAACGAACCTGATTATAGAGGATTTGATCAAGATTGGGGGCTGTTATAAGTAAATAATATGGCGAAGTGAGTACTGCATCAACCTTACAGGGGTGGTTTGAGCACGCTACATCAACGTTTGAGTTGTCATTATGGTTTTCATCATCGATCTAGCTACTTGGTATGGTTAGGTTGTATGGGCAACCTCGACAAGGGGCTAAGAGTATGATCTAGGCACGATTATAGTAAGTTCTCTAATGAACACACATGTTATGGTCTTTGAATTGTTCCAATTGATCGTTCTTGATATTATGTATGTACTTGGAACCTCGGGGGCCGGACTTCAGGTTCGGTGGCTGGGTAGCTCCGGCATTCTCATGTCATCTGTGTTCTTTGTATCTATGCTCTGTGACCCAGGGGCGTGGCCTCCTCACGGCGTAGCTTCGGTGAGGTTATCGTCAACTCACGTGACTCCATCGTAGAGGTCCTCCCGAGCGGGCGTTTGGGAAGGGTATGTGCCCACCAACTCCACCAACGGGGCTCAGAATGTGAGCTGGACGGGCATTTCTCTGCTAACAGGGCCTGCTTGTAGCTGGCTGAGCTTCCCATTGTCCCGGAGCTTTGCTATGTGGTTTTGGTACTCTGACTTTGTGTTTTTGCTCCTGATGCTTATGATGTTTCTTTCGTTGTCATTGTCTAGCACTGCACCATAGAATTTTGTGTTTTGAATTGTCTATGTCCTTGTTATCCAAGATGCCAGAGTGTTTCCATGTATGCAGCAACAGCTATGGGATCCCCACTTAGTCATGAGGACTAACCCCAGTGAGTGCATGTGCAGTGAACCCGCAAGGTGGCAGCCAAGTTGATGGTGGCAATGTGGCCGGGAATCATCCTGAGTTCTAGAGCTAGCAGTTTCTGTTGATTTTCTCAGTGTTGTTGTACATGGATATTGATAACACATTGTAAATATTTGAGCTGTTGATTTGCTCAATTAGAGATTGGAATATATTAAGCTTATGAATATGTTGAATGCATGAGCAGGGTTGTATGTTGAGTTTAGACTTTGGATTTCAATTGCAAAGGAAGATTTAACTCTTCACCTAAACTCATACCAACATAAATTTAGCCTTAAGTTAGACAAGATCCCGAGTTGCCCGGAGGGTCAACTCGGCAGGCTCGTCACATAAATTGTCACATATAATAGATTCTCACATAATGGGTTACTAGCTCTTTTTAAATCATTGGGTTACTGCTTCTCAAAACTTGCAAATGAGTACATTTGGACATTTCATGTTATAGACGTTCTCAGAAATAAAGGACGTTGCAAGTTCTTAATTCCCTGCGACATTGTTTTGAAAATCAATAATGTCGTGGTAAAACTGAGGCCTTAAGTAAATCCCATCATAATAGAATAATATATGCGTGTTGAGTTTAAAAATGAACTGTTTTGTTTGGAGGAAGCATTCTTTATGTTGACCAGAATGCAGTATAACAATGACTCATTGTTATACTGGCCTTC
Organism: Isoetes taiwanensis; assembly: GCA_021234155.1. NCBI lineage: Eukaryota > Viridiplantae > Streptophyta > Lycopodiopsida > Isoetales > Isoetaceae > Isoetes > Isoetes taiwanensis. Next base: position 10,702,683 of record JAJEKV010000031.1, read on the forward strand.
AAAGATATATCTTCAATCTGCAATCTCAGAGATTGCAGATTGAAGATATATCTTTGAAGGCCAGATCATTGCAAATAAACGTGATGCTAGCAAAGTTGTACAGTACTTACAGTGTTTGAGGTAAGTTTCAATTTGCAGTAAGCTTTAATCTATATTTTGGAGTGTAATTTGGAATTTTTTCCACTTGAAGACAATGCCTGTATGTCCTTGAAGCCATTACGACTTTTTTTTGAACTTGGTGTGGTGACTAAAGAAATACATGACCTCCTTATACAGTACACCATTTTCAGTAGCCCAATTCAAATTTCATATTGTTTGGATAAAGCTTATATATGTGATAAGTTCTGAGGCGTGTTAGCATTGGCAATTCTTAAGTCAATGTTGACTAAGGTAATATCAGAACTTGTAAGCGTGGGTCCGATCACAAATATCCTTTCTTTGTATGTTGACAAGCTTCAAGCTCAAAATGTGGTGCATATTCTTTGCCATTTACAAAATAAATGCATCACAATTGACCTTTTAAGTGGAAAACTTTGTTGATGGGAAATGCATCTATGCTTGTAAATGCAATTGAATTAGATTAACAACATTTTTGAAACAAGGCACATGCTTGTGAGGAATGTGCCATCTTGGAATCCGTGCTTGCGGCATAATCCCCGAATGAGCAAAACTATGATTGAATGTTTACGGCAAGTGCAAAATTTGTAAGAGGCATAACAAGTTTTTTAAAGCACATTGTAGAGAAGAAAAGTGTGCTTTTCTTTCTTTCTCTTATTCACGAAGTTATATAATGCGGTGTAAGGTTGAAATTGCCTTGTATGCGTCTTTGTTTGACATAACGCCTAAACCTAATCTTGAAAAGCTTTCATATTTAGTTGATTATCATATCACATTTTTGCCTTGCCCGATTCTTCAGATTGCTGCATTAGCTATAGCCTTGTTTCGAGTTCTGGACTGTAAAGTCCATAGTGGAATTTTATAAGTAGGTGCGCTCTAAAGGCTTCTGCAGATTGGGACCCACAAGGATAAACTTGGATGGCATGCTAATTCGTTCAAACTCCCAGGTTAGTAAGGCTACAAATCTAGCACATGTTCTTGGACGTACTGCTGTAATTCCAAGACCTTCTTATAATGTGGATAAAGCAGAGTCTGTCAAAATAGAGAAGGGAGCTTTAGACAAGGCTGTAAAGGGACCATCAATATGAGGAATTTATTGCACAAAGAAAAGGCAAAGAGAAGCAAGCCTACAGCATACCCAGCAGGATCTGAAGAAAATGTAAGTTCGGAACATGCCAGCATTCATAATGACATGGACACACCTAAATCTTCTCCCAAAAGATAAGTGTAGAAGGGTGACACCATTTGGTAGCAAGAAAAGTCCCATGCTACCTTTGTCTGAAATATTTTGTAGAGGTGAGGGTGCAGAGGGGCGGTGGATACATGTGGATCTTTGTAAATGGGCTCATCGATGCTCGGATAAAGTTGAGCGGGGTTGCGGGTAGGAGACTTCATGTTCATATGTTATAGCTTTTGCACAGAGGTATAACCCATTGTTTTTCATGTTTGAACTGTGGTGAACAAATGATTGGTTGTTGTAGCATTCTTGATTGAACAAAACTTGTTATTGGGTGGATGGCTTGTAGCCAACATGTACTACAATTACATGAAAATATGAAGTGCGATTTTGGACACAATTGGCATTTTTAGTGCTTGAGGCGGTTTAGGTGCGATGGGAAGACAAGAACTAATGTCATCGATTCGCGTAGCGGATCGAGATTCTTGCACAAGACGAGCATGCATGCATTGCATGCGTCGCATGCATGCATCACATGCATTAGGTCGTTCATCAGGTTGGGGGGTCGCTATTTATTGCGGCGTTATTCATCGACGTTTCATCGGGCGCTTTCTCATCTCAGCAGATATCTCGATGGCTCCCACCCTCCCCTTAAAATTGTTATTTATATGTTCCTATTTGTTATAATTGTCGCGTGCACGCATGACCACCCTCGCCTGAGGTGCAAATGTTGTTTTTGTCTCATGGCGCGTGACCAGCCCCTCGCTTTTCGAGGGTTTTCTCTATTGGTTTTTTGTTGGTGATGTGCGGTCAGGGGGTGATCGCGACTTCGTATTCTCCGTGGAGTGGGGTTTTTGTGGGAATGTTTAGCGATACGCATTGTCAAGCCCCTTGCCGAGATTTTATCGCTAGGGTTTTTCCTCGAAAACCCGAAAAAGGCGGGTTTTTTTAATCCCCGCGATAAGCTCTCGGCAGGTACACTAGCCAACACACAATTTTATTTGGGGTCCAGGTGTTAACTGGATATTCCCTATGTTTTTTATTTTTTGGGTAGCCTGCGATGTCAAGCTACCCACCCTATCGGGATGTTGTTGTTTTCATGCGAGTCGCAGTGCAAGAATGCATGTTTGTGCTATACCACATGGGTGTTGGAGCTCATGTGATCATGGCCACAATTATTATTGGCATGCATGCCAAGTGGGAGCTTAGAAGCTACGGGAATAATATTTGTTATCGTTTCATGGACAACAGTTGCTGCAGGACTTTCCTGATGACGCTCTTGCTTTATTGATGGAGATGCAATAGACAAAAATTACGTTTTAATGTCAGCTCTCTCAAAAAATCCATGTCCAAAATGAAATAAACAAACAATAAATCACCTTATGCGCACCTTCGAGGTGCCCTAATAATGTAAAAAATCCCAGCATATAAAGTGTTCTTATTCCAAACAGCCTCATGTCTAGACAAATTGAATAAGGAAAAATTGGCACCCAATCAAATTTCATGACAAATCCCCTTAAACAATGGTCTAGAAGAAATTGTTAGCTAAGGAAGTGGTATATATGGTTAAGTGACACGTACTAACCCCGAGCTTCAAGCTCAGATCGCCATTCGAACACTCAACTTGAAGAAAGTTAGCAAACACAAATAGATAGGCTTGTCTCAGCAGCAGTATAGTAAAAGAAGAAATAGATCGAGAAACAAGGAGGGTACAACTCTAAACAATGCTAGAGGAGATATCTGCTATACTAGATGCCGTTAGAAATGCCATATGGAATACAAACTGTACTATATGATAAAAATGGAGAAAAAGAAGAAGAAGCTAGATGGATAAGAGTCAAGAAGGTCGCGATCATACAAGATTGTCTAAAGCTCTTCAACACCCCCTAGAATGGAAGAGAGTGCCTATAGGGACAACATAGTAGAAATGAGAAAACCCCTCAAGCGGATACAGGATAACATGGGACTTAGCAGAAACAACGAAAATCAAGAGCATATCTGTCCTTGGAAGATATTCAAACAAGCTTAGAACAATATTTGGCAATCGTTAAACAAGGATGAGCCTCAAAAATTAAAGATGTGTGCTGACAAAATACAATACAAATACAAACCCGCCCGTTGGAGGCGGAGCTGTGCTCACCTTGGAGGATTGGTATTGGGGTGGTCAGCTAGCTTCGATGGGGAGTTCTTTTCGAGCCGTTTTACGGAGGCGCTGGACCGCTATCCGGTAGCACGCGGGTGGAGTATTCCGCTACACATACCTATAGTCCCTCACAGGATGATGTGGTGGTGCAGGTTTGGAAGGTTCATCCGGATGTTGTGCCTTCTTGCTTTGTCGCCGGTCTTCTTACCTGTGTGTCTGGCTATTCATGACATTAATCCCCTTCGTGCAAGTGGTCTCGCAGCTTTCGAGGTTCTCGGGATGGGCTCGGTTTGGACGTGGACATGGAGCTCACTTCCCCCAAGGTTAGGATGCTACGTGGCGGGTGGCACCACCCATGCTCGGGGGTGAATGCCCTTGTGAGTCGGTTTAGGCGGGTGTGAGCCCTCTCTCGCCCTTGTTGTGGCCTTCATCATTGAGACCGTGGAGCATTAATGCGGTTTTATGCCCTCACTTGCAGGCTACTGGGATTGGGTTAGGGCTCGTTTTAGGTGAGATTGACTAGCAGCCGTTTGCCGCTTCATGTGTATCCAGTGCTTGGCGCTCTTGCGGCAACAAGCCTTTGCATCCTGGCGCGGGCTTGGTTGGTGTGGCTGATTTGGAAGCTGGCGTTGTGGATCTTCGTGGATTCAGCAGACTGCGACCTCTCCGATTCTTCGACTTGTGTACAAAGCTATTTCAAAGCTTTAACGGTGTTCCCGGGAGTAGTAGAGCGGAAGTCGCCATTTTCCATGGGACTTCTTAGGTGTTGTAGATGGTGATGGTAGGTTTGTACGTGGTAGAGTTGTAGTTTTTCCGTGAGTTTGTTGTGGAGGTGTCGAGGTATTGCCGCTCTTTGGGGCAGTTCTTCCTCCTCACTTGCTTTGTAATATTACCATTCTTTTAATATTTTGATGACACAGTTCTTCAAAAAAAAAATACAAATACAAACCCCAGGAATTGAAAACACCCATCCTAACAATAAAATTGCTTTTACCAAAATCGCGAAAACGATGTTCTAAAAAAATGTTCGGACATGAGAAATTTACAAATAACAATTAGGCAAACCATGGGTTATAAAAGACAAATGTCAACAATAAATGAGGCCGCAAAGTCCCAAAAAATATCAAGTAGCCATCAAATCCAAAAAATGACGTGGGAATTATACATTCTCGGAATGCAATTCAAAGCTACTAGACTCGGGCGAGAGCCACCCAACTCAAAATTATATAGTAGCATATGGCAGTCATTGAATTATCAAAACATGAAGCACCATTAGCAAATGAGGCCAGAATAAATGAATATGATACGAGGTGCGTGGATTAAGCACAATGAATAGAGAACCGCAAGTATGAATAGGCGGGGGTGGAGCAAGCCAAATCCAACAACACTTCAGGAATTATAAATGGACTAAGACCTTGGAGTCACCCAATATTGAATTACTAATAGCATATAGCATACGAAGGCCATTTATATGACCAAAACATGAATGTGGGTTATGAGTAAAGGAGTGGGTTATGAGTAAAGGAGTAGGACACTGTATCAATCAGATAGAAAAGAAATGTAAACATGTTAGCTTTTCCAGATGAGGATGCATGCAAATTCTGAGCTGAATGAGGAGCTCATGAAATGAGCGGCTATAAATCAAGAACAACAAAGCAACCAAAGCTCGTCTGATAGTACTCGAATATGTGCAGGTCAGTTTTGAGTCAAGCTGGTACAAGGAAGCCCACCAGGATGCAACTCACAGAATAAGCCAGGGATGCACAAAAATTCAAGAATCCAAAGACGAAGTAGCAGAATCAGGGAAATAATGCAAAAGCTGAGCCTCATGTTTGTTGTTGCCTATTAGCCACCAAATCGACAGAAAAAAAGAAGGTAAGAGCAAACAAAAGGCGTGCCATCTCTGTGTTCTGCAGCCGCTCTTTCTATCTGCCAGGAAAATGGCCCCTGCACAAAAAGAAAGATCTGAGAAGCCTAAAGAGGCATAAAGGGTGGTGGGCTGATCTGCTTAACAGGTACAATCAGGGATGTGAATTAGCCGCCGCAAGCACCTTTGTCACGCTAAGCGGGCACCAAATTGATGAACATCGCCTCGCTCGCTATATAAAATTCGCTAAAGCAAACAAGAATGGGTAGCTATATCTACCATCAACCTAGCCATCATAGTTAAATCCTAAATAAAGGTAGTTTAGGATCCACCTAGCCATCAAAACGGTGACCGGGTAGAATGAAAAACGGTGCTTCAAATGGCTCCCGGAACGAACTTGCGTCCAAGCGTGGTTCGCCCCAAGCGAACCCAAGAATTCGCCTAGGCTTAACCAACGTCCGGATTCAGCGAACCCGCACCCGACGACGTGGCGAGAGCGCTATGGTGTCCCGGCGTGGCATCATCGGGTTTGCCTAAGCGAACCCAAACCCCGGATTTCTTTGGCGACCCACTACCCACCCAAGATTTAAGCCCCGGTGCGCGGGTTAAGCGAACCCAATTCCAGCAGAGGGGGCCACTAGGCTAGGACAATTACCATGTACCGAGGGACCAAATGGCAATAAATGCCCCCCGCCAAAAAATGCTTGATTCATGGCGTGCAGTAGCTGGGTTGCTAAAGCCTAGATTGCTTGAAACCAAATCGGACCACTATCTCCATTTGAACGCTCCACGCCTCCACATTGAAATCTAGTTTTGGTCTTGTTGCCAAGGCCGCATCCACTCGATCATACAAAATAAGTCCTCACCAACAATTTGCTTTCTAATTTACCCTGATCTAGAATTTGCTTCAAGGGGTGCCAAAATGCCGGATTAAACAAGGAATTGTTTGTGGGTATTTTGTCCGATACAAACAAAACAAAGCGCTTGAAATTATGCTTCAATCCGAACGATGGGCAGATGGAAAGGCCGATGAACGATTAAGAAAAGAGTTTTCCATGTCCACACTTACGGTTACCTTGAAGCTTCCAGCAAGAGAAGGAAGGTGCTAAGCTCGCTGCGAAGTAATCTTGAATCAAAACCCGAAGCGAAGCCTAATCTAGATTGACTAACTATATACCTAGGATGAGGACGGACCGAATGGGTCAAGCAGATCTTATAAAGAGGATCTTATGGTGGATGAATTGTTCAAGCTCAGACCGGCTTGAATTGATCCTTAAAGAAGAGATCCAATTTTACGAAAAGGCAATCGTGGTCACCGTCATCGCAGTCACAGTACGCATCGCTTTTGCCATGCCGGGTACCACCGGGCGATCCTGCCAAAGGTGCGTCGCGGGACGGCCGGTGGGTTAAGCTTTTGGGCCAATAAAGTGCGGCGATGAAAACATGCATGAAGTCGAAAGAATGTGCAAAAAAAAAACACAAGCAAGATGCCAATTCGGTTATAATCCGTGGTCGCAACGAGAGGATGCAAAATTGGCGATAAACATGAACAAAATTGGCGATAAACATTAGAAAATATTGCATCGGATGCAAAATTGGCGATAAACATCAGAACAAAATTGGCCATAAACATTAGAAAATATTGCATCGCCAAGAAACTAGCAATAAAACATGTATGAGAAGGAAAGAAACGGAGAACTATACCTCATCGTTGATTGTGCCAAATCGCTTCAAACATGTGAGGGCTATACCTTGCAGATGATTGCTACGAGGGCCATAAGGATCTTGCAGATGATTGCTATAATAGCATTCAGAAATCCCGTAAGAAGGTATCTGGAAATGCAGGAACGGATCGGGTCATGGTGGAGTCACAGGAAAGGATTGAAAAGGAGCATTGGACCAACATAGAGTCATGGAAAAAGGATTGGAAAGGAAGATGGGATCAGTGTAGTGTCGCGGGAAAAGGATTTGAAAAGGAAGTTTGGAAGCAACGAGAATGGAAGAAGAGCTGCTGTGAGAAAACGCCGATAACCGGTCCCAAAGGGGGAGTGGCCTTATATAGTAGCTCGTCCCTTCCCCAAATGGCAATCCGAGGGCTCGGATCGATGCGATTATTTGTCATGTTGAACATCAGCAATGTTGCATGCACAGAAGTGGTGATGGTTGATGTTTAAAGTGCTAATACAGAAATAAAGTATTGGATTTTGGACATGAAGGTTTCTATTTTGCACTCTTCTTACATGTAAGAAACAATTGAAATTCCTGTTGCCCACATTGCTTTGTTTGGTTGTGTTAGAATTAGCACCTCTGATATGCTTATTCCTGTCATGAAAAGATCTTAATTTTGTTCTCATCTGGAGTTAGATCAGAATATAAAGTCTTAGGGGTATGGAAATCATGCTTTTCCTCCATCAAAAACATCCATTTATTCATCACAACTGATTAGGTTGCTTGACACTCTCGCAACTACATGTTCTTACTTCATGCGTAATATTGATCCTCTTGCAACTACATGTTCTTACTTCATGCTTAATATTGATCCTCTTCCAACTACATGTTCTTACTTCTTGCTTCATATTGATCCTCTTAACGCCCGCTAATATAGAAACGGAGACTTGTCTTTTAGGGTATTTTTTTTTCCTACAATTCGGGGAAGGTGCATATGGTTCCAAAGCGAAGCTTGTATAGACAAAATATTTTAATAGTCTAGTTGATGCTATATTACCTCACTACGGTATATATGGTTGTCCTTAGTGAATTTGAATGGCTACAAGTGTAGATGTTGGATCGAGAATGATCTTTGTTTATACCAAGAATATATGTTTGTAGCAATGAAGGAACCCAGTATTGCATACGTTATGCTTATACTACAATGCTTATTTGGCCATCATAGAGTCCTTCCATAACCTTGAGGCCATGGACATGCATGAATTTATCGATTGCAACCCGAATAGTCAATCTCACGATGGTATCAATGCTGATTTAAAGCGTAGCACCACCATGAGGCGTGCGGTGTATTGCAAAAGTTGGAGTAAGTGGCGAGGGGGTGCTTGCAAATTGCAATTCGTGAGGCGAGAATGGCGGAGGTGTCGGACTTAGAGATGGCGGAGAACACTTGTAGAGGGTGTATTTTGTATTGGCCTCACAACATCCATCGCAGGTTATGGATTTACATATCCACGGTTCAGAAAATTAGAAAATATCGAAAAAATTACCTCTCTTTCATGCGAAATCATCTCTCTCTCTCTCTTTTGCGTTGTATTCCCCTTTACCCGGGGAAAATCATTGATGCCACAAAATGCTTTGGATGCGGCTCAACAACATCGGGCATGTAGGTTAGGTGTGAATTTTTTCCGAAGTGATTTATCATAGATGTTTGTGTCCGGTCATATGGAGTCCTTATTTCGGATGCTATCACATTATTCAAAGGCTGACCAAAACTCCATTTTGCCAATATCAAAGGGGATTTCGTAGAATAGAGGGATAGTGGCCTTCTCGCAGAGTTAGGATTAAGCGGAAAGCCACACAAAAGCGAAAAACCAAAGCGGGTGTATGATTTTCTAAACATAGCTGCCGATAAATATGTATATCGGTTTTGTTCTAAGGGAAATTTACCAAAATATCCCTTCATATGAAATTCCCAAATAGCCCTTTTTTAAAAAAAAATCGCCAAAAAGCATGTTTTTGCAACAGATGAGCCTTTTTTTATAGGAATTTCTGTAACCTCGATGGGATAAAGCTCGGACTTTGTCGCCGAAAAAAAATAGCAACAACTGCATGACCACAAAGCAATTCTAACATTTGCACTCCAAGCACAAACATGTTTTAGACTCAATATTAACCACAACTGATCGCTTTGGACTTTGTACTTCAAACACAAATGCATAAGACAGAAGTTACCATATATCTTCTAGCTCATTTAGTGAGCTTTGTAATATGTCCTTGAGCATCTTTCACTAGAGTGTATGTAGCATCTTCTCCACTAGATGCCCACAAAGCTTCTCCTTCAACATGATTCTTGTAAAAATATTTAGCTAGTTGTCTTCGAATAATTTCTAGCAATGAGATGATAGGCTTATCTCTAGCTTCAAAGCCAAGAATTTAAAGCCCTGCAAAGAATGACCATCTATTGTAAGGACGTGCTTTTTGGTGATTTTCAAATACAAAGGGCTATTTGGAAAAATATCTAAGAATTAGGGGCATTTTGGGAATTTCAAAAATGCGAAGGGCTTTTTGAGAATTAAGTCAACAATTAAGGTTATTATGGTAAATTTCCCTTGTTCTAAACATAGCTGGCGATAATTTATGTATATCGGTTTTTGTTCTAAACATAGCTGGCCCTTTTTCAACATACCTTTTCGAGGCTACGGTGGTGTCTCAAGTTGGGAGATTCAATGAAAACTACTAGGGGTTCCGAGTTAAGAGATCAAATGGTGGGAAAATTGACGAAAGGAATTCTGAAGCTCAAATTGGGTGGTTCAAGAAAAATTAGACAAAGACGTGATACTCTGAAAAACGTGATACTCTTGCTGGACAAGGTAACCGATCTATTTGAATTTTTTCTTGCATTTCAAAGCAGTGGCACAAGTATCTGCATTCAAAATCCTTCAGGCAAAGGGGAAACAGATGCAGTAGAAGAACGATATGCAAGTTTAGAGATGGTGGCCATAGTGGCTAGATCTGCCGGAAAGGGCCGTAGACGGGCATGCAAATTTGTCGAAATCAGTATGGAAGAAGATGGAGCTGGGATTCCGCACATGAAATATACTATATGTGCAGGCTTCGAATGGTATGGTATGCATTTTCTCTTGCTACCCTTATGGGAATTGCAAGATGCATGTGTTTGAACCCTTCACTCTTTCTGCTCCACATGCAATAGAAGCCCCTGCAATTGCATTGTCTGAAATGTCCTTTTCCTTTCATCCTCTAAGCAAGCACTACCTTATCATCATTCAAGGAATCTTTTCTCAAGAAGCACTGCTCATTTATGACTCTAGCTCTAACCCTAACCCTAAGTCATGGAAACTAGTGGACCTTTCATCCATTGGTCCTCCTTGGAACTTCCTTGCTCACCATAGCTCTCTTTATACCATAAATGCTCCTCTTTATGCCCCAAATGATTTTTCTTTTTTATATAGCCACAACATTGCTTCATCTTCTTGGTCCCGGTTTCGCATCAACATGTTTTCTCTGTCTCGCATTAACGAGTTTCCTCTTGAGTCTTTTGTCACATGCAGATTTGTTGAGCATGCTGGCAATTTCATAGCGATTGGGCAAAATCATGAGGGTGTATTATGCTCATGTCTTCTTCACAAGGAGAAAGAAGAATACATCCTTGTATTGTTATCCTCTCATCGTGCATATCGTGCTGGTTGTATCTCTCATTGTTGTATAATTGAGGATTCTTATTCAACACAAGGACAAGGTCTTGTCTATCTGGGCACATTCCAGAGAACAACAGTAGTATATTGCCTCTTAACAAATACATGGGAGACTTTTAGCATGCCTCAATGCTTAAATATTGTAGACAAGCTTTAAATTGTAAAAGATGGTGCCAGTAATAATACAAAGACGTTGCATGACAAAAGAGACAAGACAGTAGTCAACATTTATTACAAACTCAAGCCCGTCCTTGATGACACATTATCCTAAAACAATTTCATTCTTGATGTGTCATTCAAACTTTAATGTCGTCTTTTTCAAGCTTAATAAAATTATTTTTGCATTGCTTCTTGTAGGTGGTAAATCTTGCAATTGATCAACTTTGGCTTGTGGGTACCTTGAACATTTCTTTGGTTCTAGACCATTTCTTTGGTTCCAGACCTATAGGGCTGTAGCACCAGTAAAGTGCATTACATTAGCACCATGTTTACAAATTTTTTATTGTTCTATACTTACTCTTTATTGTATGATATTCTCTAGAAGAAAATGATATCCAATTATTTTGCATGCTGCAAAAATGACAACACAAATTTATACTCTCTGCAATATGCTTCAAGGAACTAAGAGTTGCCTGAAAATGCTTTAGAAAATTTTTCATTGTTCCAAATCAAGGAACTAAGAGTTGCTTGAAAATGCTTTAGATAATTTTTCGTTATTCCAAATCCATGTTTCCACTGACTCATCAAAGAATGAAATACATACACAAAAATTGTATTTGTGTCAAATTTAGATTCTTAACATAACATTGCTAAGAGAATACTTCAACCTGTACTCAGTTTATATTGAAGTAACGGTAGTGATATTATATTACATACAAATACATAGTAATACAAAAGAACAAGGAGGCTCTTAAAGAGTCCTTGTTAAATAGGCCATGACTTAGTCAAAACTGGCCATACACTCCAGAGGAGGAAATATTATCAAAAATAGAACACTGTTTTAAAGGTTTTGAAGGCAGGATAGATAATAACATAACTATAGAAAAACCATTTAAAGCTTAAAGTCTGTCAAAGTTATCTGCATCTGCATCTTCAGTCATCCATCACACCATCTAAGGTAATGATAGCAAAAGCCTGATCGGTGTATTTGAAAAGTAAATAGTCCAGCTCCACAGCTCCATACGCAGAGGAATCCAAAATGTGGAGGATCCATGAGTCTCGGCATGATTCACAGATGCGAAGTTTCTCCTCAAAATAATGCTTGAGTTCATGCTTGAGGCGCCAGGATATCTTCATCGCCCGATTACACGCTTGGGGTTGGACCATGATCGATTCCGGTTTGACCCAGAAAAGCGCTTCTAGAACTTCCTGGTGAGAAAGGGGCTTCGTTCCTTCCGGGACCTCCCTAAAGTGTCCACCTTAATGGTGCTTCTTGATCAGATAATCTGCGAGCCACATCAGAAACACTGTTAAAATAAAGAGAAAAGAATGAGTAAAACCCCTAATAGGAGCCCAAGGCGTCCCACTTTCTGTCATAATTAGCACCCTTGAGCAATCTATGTGCCATGGCTGTATCAGCAAGCTCCAGTTGAAAAGTAGTTTTAAGGTAATTCATATCTGGAGCTGAATGATTAATGGCCACTCCATTTTTGTGTTTCCAAATTGTCCAAAGACAAAGTTCTGACTGTGCATAAAAAAACAGAGCCAGATGAAAGAAATTCAAACAATTCGAGGCTCGGTGTTTGGGGGTGCTTTTTTATTGACCTACCCAATTCAGCGGCGCTCCAAAGACCTCGGCCACCTATTTTCAGCTTTTTCGTGGCGTGAAGGGCGCCCTTCATCATTTTTGAAGGGCGCCCTTCATCATTTTTGAGGGTGTGCGGGCTGTAGCGAAAAGTTGTCGTGACGTGAATTGATTAGGTGCGGCTAGGGATTTTTCGAATCGTGATCATTTTGATTATGATTTTGATTTTCGAATTGAAAGTGTAATTGGGTTGGGAAGTTCGGTTCATTCGCTACTCTTAGGAATTCCACATCTAGCTATGGCGGCCAAGTCCCGTGAGGTAAAAATCCCTCTATTTCTCATGCTTTTTTCTTTATCTTTGATATTGAACTAAAAAAGTTTGTTTGATGTTATCGAGTTTGCTTTTAAAAAAGAACGGTATGAATTTCACACAAGCAAAGAGGTTTGTGTAATGAAGGAAGAAGCCAAAGGATTTGAAGGCGAAGGATGTTTCCGGCCGTGATTTTTTCTTGAAAGTCTGGCGATTTGCCGAAAGGAAAAGATAAATTTAAAATTTGTTAGGCCCGGTTCGCCTTTGTCTTTGCATGACTTTGGAAAGGATTTATCGAGAAAAAGCAAGCCTACCAACAATGAGGTTAGGGTAACCTTTGCTCGAGCTTTTGCTTGGAGTAATACCCAACGAGCTTTTGTCAACCTGGGCAATTCAAAGTGAAGCCCGGGCTAGATTTTTTCTTGAGAGAAGCTTATCGAACATCGGCGCCAGATTTCTAAGGGAGAGACCAGCGACCTCTTGTTTGAATAGCTTGCGCTGTTTTGGATCACTTGGGTAAGCTTCTTTGAGATGAAGAGATCTTGAAGGAGTTGCTATTATCAAAACAAGAGTCTTTGTTGAGGAAAGAAGGTGCTATTCTTTGGAGCGGAACATAGCTTGCAAAGCTATATATATGAAAATATAGAGGCCAAGCGAGAAGTCGAGAGAAGACCTTGAAAACGAATTTTTTCGGAAGAAGTTGATGCTATTGCAAAACTAAAGAATGATGAAGAAGTTATCACGAGAGCTTTTGGAGTCGGCAACGAAAAAATAGATTCTAAAGGGGAAGAACACATTAGTAAAAGAAATTTCTTTCTTTGAAGTCCAAAAGATAGATACCTTTGAGGAATCAATGGCTAAGTGGCATGCAAAAGGCTAAGCATATTTCAGCCATGCAAACAAGATAGTGAAAGCACCAAAGCTCGGATGGAGTTGGGTATGGGTGTGTATTCTTTGCCTTTACTAACTACTTGATGTATGTCGGGGCATGTGGCCTTTGTTTTCCCTCCAAGAATATGACTGTTTGTTAAAATAAACCAATGTGGACATAAGTACCATGTGTTTTGCTTTTTCAAGTGTCTTTGAAAACTATGCCTGTGTGGTTCCTGTTGTGGAGAGGAAGTCCCAAGCAACATTTTGCGGGGAGGCTGGGATTCAAAAGAATTGATGTGTGATTGAAGAGGACTCTAACTATGAAGATGAAGAACAAAACCGAAAATGCAAACGTTGATGAAGATAAGAAGCGAGAAGGATGAAGTTGATAGCAAAGCACCACTTTGTACAATAAACACGCAAGTCTTTGAATTTAAAGCAGAAAGGACTGCAAAAATTAAGAAAAGGAAGACAAGGGCCGACACCAAGAAAGACTTCGAAACTTTGCAAGTAAGTTTTTTGTTCAATGTATCTTGTAATGTATTTGTTTTGTGCTAACTTCAATTCTATTTGAGCAGGTTATAGATATTGACAATTTGAGTCTGTTAAATTTGCTCACATATCTCCCATAAAAGGTACACATTTAGTTTTAGTATTATAACTTCTCTTTAAGTTACATTAATTTTTAATTAATCTTTGCGGACAAAGAAGACCCCCGCCGACCTTTGGACAACTTCAAGCAGATAAGAAGACCCCCCCCGACCTTTGGACTGCTGGACAAGAAGACCCTTGCAAGAACCAAGCTTGGAGCCTAATGAAGAAAAATGGTAAGTCTAATCGAAAAATTTGAATAGTAGTCCATGTTCAATTTAGTTGTACTAAATATTGATTTCTTGTTGCGAGGAAATGTGTCTAACATTCTTTGTGAAAAGCTGGCTTGAAGATGCAAGGTTGGAGCCTATAGAAGATGAAGATCTTTGGAGATGTAAAGAACAATGATCTTTGAAGAGGATATAGGAGCAGATTTATCACGGGATGTAGGAGCAGATTTATCACGGGGATGTAGGGCTTGAATCGAAGAAGAAATCCTTCCGAGGTGGTACATTGGAGGAAAAATTATCTTGCTTTTAAAAGGCAAGACTTTCACGGAATTTAGCTTGATCTCTCGGCATCTACCAAGCATCTTATCGATCTACCGGAGAGGATATTATGAGGATGTTTTTTTAAATATTATGTGGATCTTGTATACATGCAACACAATTTTGTTCCATAGTGTTGACATGTTTTTGTATATTTATGTAATAGCAAGGTTTACACTAATATAAAGGTTTTGCGATACGGAATATAAGTTTTACATAAGTTTTACATTAGGTTTTTACATAAAGGTTTACATTAGGTTTTACATAAGTTTTACATTAGGTTTTACATAAGGTTTACATTAGGTTTTACATTAGGTTTTACATAAGGTTTACATTAGGTTTACATAAGTTTTACCTTAGGTTTTACATTAGGTTTTACATATGAATAAGGTTTATAAGGTTTACATATGAATAAGGTTTACACAAGGTTTACAAGGTTTATGTATAATAGGAATAGTAATGAATAAGGTTAATGAATAAGGTCTATATGATATGAAGAATAGCAATGAATAAGGTTTATGAATAAGGTTTACATATGAAGAATAGCAATGAATAAGGTTTATGAGAATAGCTACACCATAATGAAGCATAAAAAACAGCAACAATCTTAGTACCTTGTCATATGTCTTCCACTCCACCTGCACACCATTTTTGAAATTCACTTCTTTTGGACATGTTGGCAGCTTGCTAGGTCCACAACTATTGCACTTGAGAGTTAGGCAGTCATGTGCATACCATTCTTCACTTTCATCTCTTGGACAAATAAGAGACCTCCAAAGCTCACTTGTTGAAGCATAGGTGCTCTTCCTTGCCATGCATGTTGGTCCAGGACCACAAACTTCACACGTGCATTTACAATTTGGACCATGAATTTTTTCATCATGTCTTACTTTGTTCATTGCAAGTCGAATAAAATCTGCTCTCATATGATACACACAACAAAGACGTCTCGTCCTTTACTTTCACGACATAAAGGGGTTTCAAGGCATGAAATCTCGAGAAAGAAACCTCAAACTTAGGATACTCCCTTAAAAAGCTTATTTGGTAAAATGAAAACTAAAAAAACGGACACAAGAATTACAGCAATTAGAGCAATTCACAGTGATTAAAGCAATTCACGGCCAATTCAAACAATATCAAAGATGTGCAATCAAACTAACACAGGTATCCTCCATGAAGTGTAATGGATGCATGATCTTGAATCCTTCACCACTCTAATCCTTATAACATGTTTCTTGCATGGAGACTTTCGTGTGTTATCTCTCCAAAAGTCAACTATTAGCTTCCTCTCATCATAAAAGAGTCCTGTCAAATCTAGTATTCTTCTTGAACATGGACCATGGTCCACTACCATGCTCTGCGACCAATCTTCTATTCGCGAAGCGACACAATCTTCCTATTGATTCATTTGCTTGGCAAAAGCGGACTTGTTAGTTTCACCATTTATGCGTAAAGTCATTTGCAGCACTTCTTGCTCTCCACATGTTACGTATTTTTTTGAATACTTATGAGTTTGCAAAGACTCCCTCAAATTGTTAATGATTGTTTTCATTGTGTTTTAATTCTTTCTTTGTTTGAGAGATCTGGATTCGGGTATCCACTTTCTAGCACCCCTAAATTTCCACTTTTTCTTGGATGTAGCATTCTCACACAATTAGTTCACAAGCTTGCCTAATTCTTTTAACAACTTTCTTTTCTTCCAAGCTGAATGAATGAACCTTTCTTACCAACGGTAGCATCATTTGCAACTGCACCTAAATTGCCGATTCGCAGCATCCACTTCTCTTTTTCGTCTTTGAATCCTCGATTTCTACTGTCTTTTTGGCGGTTTCATAATTCTCTTGGTTTTGCAAAACCGCAATTCTAACTTCTGATCGAGCGAAATTTATCAATGCAAATACCTCTATTATAGCAAGTGCACGTATTATGGCCGGTCGGATCAACCTCTACAACATTGCCAACATCCATAACTTCATCATCCTCATTTGATATTCCACCATATTCTCCTGTAATTTTAGCATGTCAGTTTACTTTTTATAAACCAAGTAACAAATTTAAATTGCATACTCGACATGTTGAAATCATGTTCAAAGTCCATAAATTCAGCACCATTGAATGAATTCTGTTCCACTGAAAGCAGTACATTACATCAGTCAGCAATTTAGAACAAAAAAATTCAGCAATTTAATAGCAGAGGCATTTAACAAGGAATACCTGGTCTTTCATCTTCATGATGAAATTCTTGATCTGAATTTTAGGGCTTCAAATGTAGTTTCTTCATTCCTTGTGAAATCCACTGTTTCAATGTGAGTACCAGCTTCGATTTGTGTAGGTGATTCTTCAAGGTAATTTTCTGCAAATTGTGAACAGCACTCCAGAAATCGCTTGGAATTGTTGACGAACTCTTGCATGCCCGCCAGCAATCCCCGGGCATCAAATTGCGCACAATGCTTGGACACAGAAGCAAGGAATTCATCTCTCAACTCAAGAACCATAGCTGTGCTTCAAAAGCGCGAAGCTTGACATAATTACGAAGGTGCGGCATTTGATTTAGGCGGGAAATTCAATTGAATTGAGATTGCAAACTAAAATTTCGGGATCGATGACTTGGCCAAAAATAGCGGGGAATGATGGATCTTGACTCCCGCTCAAGGCTGGCTATGGCCGGGTGAAGTGCTTGACGAAACGTGAAGGGCGCTCGAAAAAATTTTATGACGGGTATCAGCACCTTACCGGCATCAATGTCGCGACATGATTTTTTGAGTAGGTCAATAAAAAAAGCACCCTTGGGACAAACCCAATATATGTTCCTATCCAATTCCAGAAAGGGGTAAGCCAAGGGCAAATGAAAATGTGAGTAGAAGATTCGGCTTGGCCACACCAAGTCGAAGATTCTTTGGAGTTTATCACGTTTGCTTGCCTTGTTTGCAATTTACTCAAGTAATCTAGTCAGTTCTCTAATAAGGAAATTAGATGAGAATCCTTCTTCTAGAATATAAGAATTCCAAACTATTCTGCTTTGGTTTGTTTGGAATAATTGGGAAAGTTACCAAAATACCCTTATTGTTTCCAAAATTACCAAAATGCTTCCAAGCGAATTGGAGACAAATGAGAGAGTTCCAATAAGTATAAGATTATCTAAATTGAAGTTATTGATGTAGAGTTATGCTGTCTTCAATTCTTAAAATTTTAAGAGCAAAATATGTCAAAACTTGATGCTGCGATCTTAAAATCAGATGATATTACAATTTTTGAAAAGCTCTCTCATCGTTATCTACAATTATTTGACAGACACATTTGTAATCGGATTATCGAAAAAATGTTACTACTATTTTTATCAAAATGCCCCTGGTTGAAGTGCATTTTGGTAATTTTAGCAGACAATACGGGTATTTCGTTAACTTTCCATTAAAAATTTCAAGAATTTTCTAAACGAATATAGGCAATACATAATAAAAGATTAAAGAAAGATATAAACACATTAGTTTCCGATCTCTTATAATGAAATGTACAAGAAATTTAACGCCGCAGCCAAGGCCGCCGCGAACATTTCTCTCCACCCAATATTCTTAAGTTGAAACAATGCTAGTTCTTGACATGTGAAAGTTAAAGTAATTGCATTGCTCATGCCTATTCTAGTATACGAAGGAGCTACAGGATGTCGAATTGTATCATAGGTTGCTATGTTTGCTTGCTCTGGCTCTTCTAGCCGTAAGATGTTTGATACAATGAATCGCCAGTGCGTCGCCAGCCGACAAAGCGAAAGTGCGTCGCCAAACTGGCAATTGCAGCTAGATCTGCATGAAGGATCAATCTTGAAATGCTTCAATTTTAAGCTTAGATTTGCACGAATCAATTTATAACATGGCAGTTCGGCCTTGATCCAAGCTAGATCCAACTAAATGTTTGCTAAATGCAAGTCGAATCCACTTCAAAATACTGTTGTCAATTCTGAAAGACTATCTTTTGCTTGAATTAAGTAGAACATTGGAGATCTTGTGAGATCACTCCCAAGAAGAGAAACTATGAAGGAAACAGTGCTTTCAAAATCCTGACAGTATCCAAATAAAAAAGTCTTTCTACGGCTACGGAGGCGAGCAAATCTTTCCCAATCCCTATTATGACGAAGAAACAATTGATTTTCAAGCCTACTATTAATGCGATGTAAAAGGAAGAGAAAATTGGAGATCCGAAGCTAATTTCTGAAGATGAAGGGAAGTTATGCACCCTCCTTGGACCAACTATACTTGAAATATTCAGTTACACAAGACGTGGTTGAACATGATGTGTAAATTTTCTGCAATAAATCGGTCCATCAGCTTCATTTAATGCATAAAGATCGACGCCACAAAATCTTCTATAATAAATGAGATGTCAACGTCACGAAGTCTTCTCTAATAAATAAGCATGTATATGTGTCTCGTCCAAGTACATTTGAAGGGAGAAAATGTGTGAGAACAAAAAAATAATTATAAAGTGTCATGATCCACCATAAATGCCTGCAATGGATGAGTCTACACAGGTGTCATGTTGTGGGAATTTTCAAGGGGTGTAAATCTTCTGCAATAAATTAGTCCATCGGCTTCATTTAATGCCTAAAGGTCGATATCACAAAATCTTCTGTAATAAATGAGATGTCGACGTCACGAAATCCTCCCTAATAAATAAGCATGTATACGTGTCTCGTCCAAGTAATTTTGAAGCGAGAAAATGTGTGAGAACAAATTATATAGGTGTCATGATTGTCCGCCATAAATGCCCGCAATGAATGAGTTCACACACGTGTCATGTTGTGGTAATTTTCAAGGAAGAAAATAGGTGAGAATAGAAATAGGACATTGCTTTATATAGGAAAGATAACCCATTATGATTGATGGCCATAAATGCACCCATAAATGCATTATAGTTTCAACCAATATCGAACACCATAATGGGCCATAAATGCGCCATAAATGCATATGTACCACTTAAATTTTTCTAGAACATGTGTCGAAGCAAGGATTCCAAGAAGGTCTGATCCGCTATAAATCGTATGGAAGCCTTAATTAGGAAATGCTGGATTGCAAATGATCGGCCCAATAAATGAGTTTCTTAATGCCCGCCATAAAT
Source organism: Isoetes taiwanensis (assembly GCA_021234155.1). NCBI lineage: Eukaryota > Viridiplantae > Streptophyta > Lycopodiopsida > Isoetales > Isoetaceae > Isoetes > Isoetes taiwanensis. The sequence continues at coordinate 10,722,543 of JAJEKV010000031.1, forward strand.
GCTCTGCAATGAATGAGTCTATACACGTCTCATGTTGTGGTAATTTTTAAGGAAGAATATTTAGCATTATAACAGGGGGTTCCTTTTGTATTTTTATGCGCTTTTGCATATGGTTTTGCTATGATTTCATCGTATGCAATTAGATGTACTAATCATTACATCTAAGTCTTTATCGGGTGCACTAATTCTGGATTAATTTTATTGATATTTTCCAATGGCACCTCCACGATTTTCAAATGGGTGGCATGCAAGACCAGGCCTCAGTTAGATTTTGCTTAAACCCAGGGTGCTTTGTTGGTACTTTTACAGGATTTTTAGAAAATATCCTCTAATTTACGAGGATTTAACAAGGATTTTACTAAATTTTTGACAGGAAATTTTACCGACATCTATTAAAGAAACCGGTTTTAACAACTTCAACGGAAATTCTGGGGAGGAACCCCTAATCACGGAGCCATTGTGCAAGACCTCGAGAGTTCTACTTTAGGGTTGGATTTTGGAACTCCACTTTAGGGTTCTAATGCGGTTGATCTGGAAGTTATGGCTATGGCTTGAGGAGTTGATGGCAATGGAGTGGCGGTTTTAGGGCTCCCGGATTGTAGTTCATGCGTTAGGGATTTTACCGGCTTACGCACCTTTGCCCACCCGGTTGTAGCATATGCAATAGTTTACGGAACTATATTTTCCGTTGGATATTTGGACACCTTGCTTTTTGTTACGTGTTTTGGCTTTGGCGCATCATTATTTTTTTTCGAGACATCCCTCAACTTTTACGTTGAGTAACTTTATCTTGTACAATACGTTGTTTACCTAGAGTAAAACACGTGGGTTTAGAATTGACATCGGATGTCTTCCTGGCTCCTTAGTTTCTCGGGTATACTCACAATCTGTTTGGGTGAATCCTCCGATGCGATTTTGACTCTTCTTCAAGGCTCACGGAAGAATTGGCGGTTGGTGAGCGTTTCTCAATAGGTGTCGATAGATTTGGAAGATTCCACAATATTAGCCTTTTCTTGCTCGACAATCGCAAAGAAATGAATTTGGAAATCTGATGAGATAAAAATTTGAGGGGTGGATAGTAAGCAAAAAACATTTGCCCTCTTCTAGCGACATCTGCAATGGCGTCTGCCAATGCTTTGGCGATGGCGGCAGCCTTATGGCGAACTTAGCTTGTTCAAGAACCTCGGGTTTCTCCTTTTCTAATCTTATTTTCTCTTGGATTGCAAGCTTCTCTTCCTCTTGTAGTGTTAAAAAGCTCGACTTTCGCTTTCTCCTCATCTCAACTTGATTTTCTTCTCGACTTCATTTTTCGCATTACGCCGTTGTTTTGCACTCCTTTCCTATTAAGGTAACCAATAGTTTCTTGTATTTGAGTATGTGCCATGTGTATAGAAGTCAGACCCATGAAAACACATCTGCTTCAAAAACTAGTGCATTTGTGGAAAAATGTGGCATCTAGAAGAATGATACTTTTTGAAGATGTAGCGGGCACTCTTGGGACGAAAGCGGTGGATATTTGGGAAGCTAAGCTGCTTGAGGGCAAAATAAGGCACATCTTAGATATGGCTAAGTAAAAAGGCGCCGCTACCATGTTGAGTCGACAAAATGCTCTCATAGATGCAGATATGGTATGCAATTTTTTGGTATCGAGGTCATGGCCGTCGATTCGACTTGGAAGCATTTCCATATGTTGTTTTAGATGGAACAAAAACATTCATAGATGAGGTACACAAATTTCTTGAATGTTGTTATGTATTTCAAATCGATTATTTTTGAACCAAACAATTGTTGTATCCATTTGCGGTTTCAAATGCACACTTTCAAATGCCGCGGGGCGGCTAATCTCTTCATCGAGGTGAGTCCTAGAGTGATTTCATTTGCCTTGATCTAGCTTTTATTTAATACTTTCATCAAGTGGATTGAATTGCTTTAAATTTGACCACGGAGATGCTATAGTATCCATATTGTTAGCAAATCGCTATGCTCTGCCCGAGGGCATCGCATAATAGATGTTAGCAAATCGCTATGCTCTGCCAGGGCATGTTAGTAATAGATCAGGCCATGCGAGTAATAAATGCAATGTAATTGAGGGATTTGTAAATTAATAAGGTTTCATGCATAAACATTTTCATGAATAGATGTTAAATGCTCTAGGTATTTAGATTTTGAGAGATTTTCATGAATACTATGCTAAAATTTTATTGGCTTTGGCATCTTGTGCTAGATATTGAAATCTAATTATGACTTTGGTTTCTTGTGTTGCATTAGAATCCTGTAGGTACATATTTTATGAATGTGGTCATAAATATATTTTATGCTTAAGCTACCTGTGAAACATTTAAGCTTCTCACCATGTGTTCTTATGCCATTCCTTAGTCAAGTTGCAACTAAATCAAAGTTTTTCTTTCAACTATGTTTTAATCACTTAAGTTACTCCGGGTTGATTCTGGAGATCTTTCTTTGCTTGTATGATATTTGTAAATGTGTATAAGAGGTGCTTGTATCATAATCGTAAATGTGTTCAAGAGGTCCTAGGATACAAACCATGTGTGCCAGCGACTTGGTCTATAATAAGCAACCAAGACCCAATTTTTTAAAATAAATACAATTCATTATATTCAAACCCTTCCCCGGTTTTGTTGAAGGCCGGAAGGAATAAAAATTTTAGGTATAACACAAACCATTACATTCCACACTTAAAAATAAAATTCCCCTTAAACCCCTTTGGTTTGGGTGCATATTCACCGCGGGGGTGGCGTAAGGGCGGCGAGCCCATAAAATCATATTATACATGTACAAAATCAACACCATATAGTACATGGCCTCAAATCTTATAGTATTTTTGATAATCTTGTTATATAGTATAGCAAATTTTTGTACTTGCATACCCACAAGCGAGGAACTTTATATGCGGTATAGATTAAGGAATAAGGGGTGAATATGCCTATCCAACAGCTCTCGTTGCCCGGAGTCACCCCCCGTGTGAATATGCACCCAAACCAAAGGGGGTTTAAGGGGGAATTTTATTTTTAAGTGTGGAATGTAATGGTTTGTGTTATGTAGCAAAAAATCTTGGGGGTTTCCTTTTGTATTTTTGTACTTGTTTCACTAAGGTTTTTATATGATTTGATGATGGTATTCCATGAGACGTACTAATTGGTACATCTAGAGTGCGCATACTATCAGCATAGTTTTAGTGGCCTTTTTTCAATGGTTACACCTTTATAATTTCGCTAACTATCCTAAATTGAACATGCAAGCATCGAACATGGTATTTTAGGGTTTGGATTGTCCATGATTTTGCTTCTATGTTTTCTTTGGTACTGGCGGCGGAGGGCGGAAGAGCAGGCCTCAGGTCGCCTGTAGGTTCTGGGCATGGGTCTTGACTGGTTTTGCAAGCTTGGTAGAGAAACTGGTTTTGGCCAGAGAATATCTAGCAAACTGTGTGTGTTTTCTGGGACAAGCTTATGGAAAAAGGAATGCCCATTTTCCCCTTCATGATTTAGGGCAAAGCAGAGATGGCTTATCTCCAACGTGTTAAATCCTGTCGCATGTCTACATAGCTGCAAAACGCTATTATTATTCAACATTCAAAAGCAGTTAAGCCCAGGATTTCGTCGATTCTTACAGTTCTTGCCATCTAGAGCACTGACCAGTTACTCCGGCGCTGTTTCTAGAGCTCTCTCTTTTTTGTCTTTTCTAAATTCTCTGTATTTTTTTTTTACCCGTAGTCCGTACGTAAATTTTTAAATTTGGTACAGCTTTTTGGATTGAAGCGAGTTCAAGTTCCGCCAACGGGGATTAAGGCGATTATTGCCTAGGGATCGATTGTCCGTTGCAAAATTGATTCTTTGCTTCAACTCGAGGAAAAGCGTCGCGGTGGCCTTTATTTTGCGAGAATGCTAGAGCAAGACCCCATTCATCCGAGGTTTTCTTCCATTTCATCTCCAAGTTTCTATCTTTCTAGTTTCGCTTCATTCTTTATATTATGCCTAGAGTTTCTTACGCTAAGGTTGCGGCGCTAACTAAAAGTGTCTGCTAGAGCTACGGTATCTCCTACCCCAACCAGCGGTGTCTCCCAATGACTACGCATGCAATCGCTTTCTAGCTACTTTTATTGTTCCGGTTGTTCTCTGTGGACATTATTTTTCTTATACTAGTTTCGTTTGTTAAAATATGCCTCGGTTTGCAGATTATACTTCGCAAGGGAATTGCAAGTCCTCTTAAAGCTTTTCGATTACCTGCAGATTATTTTGCGAGAATCTAATTCTTTAACTAGGCGACTCCGTCATATTGGAAGGCCGAATCTAATATCTTAAGCGGAGGACTCCGTGATATTGGAAGGCTACCTCCTTATTCTCGCTTAATTGCTTAATGTATATGCCATTATTCACAAACATCATGTCCCATCACATCACGCTAGGTATGATTGTAATATGCATTCTCATAGTTTGTACTTTTTAAATTAAAGTTCACATTTTAAATTCATTTTTATACCGATCTCTGAGAGGCGCAAGGTAGCGGAATAGCGGATTTTCCACTTTCTTTCTTCTACTACTAGTTGAAACAATGTCCTTTGAATTTGCTTGAATTGCTTACCTTTTTGTAATATATGGTAATGCAAAATGCTAGAAGACGCTTTTAAAGAAAATAAAGTTGTTTTGGTAGCAGAGATTTCATGAAATGCGAGGGTAATGCATTTGAGATAAAGGCTTCACAAGCCCAAAGCATTACAACCTCTCTAATGCCCCAGATGAAAGGTGAATCTATTTAACTATTTATGTAATGACTAACCTTCACATCTTTGAATACATGATACTTGTCATGTTGAAATAGGATATTTGATGAAATGGGATATTCGAAATTCATTGGGCAGTTGCCACCAAGTTCAATGTTTTTATGTATCATATACATTTGCTATATGTTCTTTGTTCTCAATATTTAATGGTGCAAATGCCTACGAGATTGTGGTGCTCAAATAAGATATTTATATCCATGCATTTTCTACATATCTTTTTGTTCTTTGTTCTTACTATTTAATGGTCGATTCTCGCGCATAGCAAATCACCATATTCTTACTGATTGTTTATTTTTTTGGCACTTATGTACTTATATAAACAACTTCTATAGTGTATATTTCTTGGCACTTACATAAACAAGCTAAGCGGCCCATAAAGTTTGTCTATGTTTTGCTTTAGTTAGGGGCCGAAGGGCCAATTTTTAATATAACAATCAACACACAACTACTATTAACATTACTAACACAAAACCATTGCATTTAACGCATTTAAATTAAAATCCCCTTAAACCCCCTTTGGTTTGGGTGCATATTCACAAGGGGGTTACATAGAGCGGAGAGCCCCAAAAATATATTTACAATACATGTACAAAATTAACACCATTAAGTACATTCTCTCAAACCTTATAGTATTTTGTAAACCTTAGTATACGGTATACAAAAAACTTGTACATGCATACCCCACAAATGAGGATCGCTATATACGGTCCAGATTTTTGGAATAAAGGGGTTATATGCCCATCCGACAACTCTTGTTGCCGGGTAACCCCCATGTGAATATGCACCCAAACCAAAGGGGATTTTAATTTAAATGGGTTAAATGCAATGGTTTGTGTTAGTAATGTTAATAGTAGTTGTGCTAGATATTCTTGCTTTCGTACTCCTATTTAGCATTTGTTTATTCATCCTGAGTTTTTTATTCATTCGTATGATCCTATGATGACTTTTACATTTTTTTCTCCCTTTTGTTAGGGCCCGAAGGTTCAAAAAAATTTTCATATAACAATCAACATATCAACATTAATTAACACAAACCATTACATTTAACAATTTTAAATTAAAACCCCCTTGAAACCCCCTTTGGTTTGGGTGCATATTCACACGGGGGATGACTCCAGGCATCGAGAGCTGTTGGATGAGCATAAATGCCCTTTATTCCTCGATCTAGACCGTACGTAGAGATCCTCGTTTGTGGGGTATGCCTGTACAAATTTTGGTATACTGTATAACACAATTTGCAAAATACTATAAGATTTGAGGCAATGTACTATATAGTGTTGATTTTGTACATGTATAACATGATTTTACGAGTGCTCTCATTTGCCCCCTCGTCACCCCCAGGTGTGAATATGCACCCAAACCAAAGGGGTTTCAAGGGGTTTTAATTTAAAATTGTTAAATGTAATGGTTTGTGTTAATTAATGTTGATATGTTGATTGTTATATGAAAAATTTTTGGGCCCTTCGGGCCCTAACAAAGGGAGAAAAAATGTAAAAAGTCATCATAGGATCCGAATGAATAAAAAACTCAGGATGAATAAACAAATGCTAAATAGGAGTACGAAAGCAAGAATATCTAGCATAGGATATTATGAGTAAGTTGCACGTGAAATATTGGAACTAATAGAAGGTAAAAATAAAAGTATCTAAGAAACTGCAAGATTACTGATAAAAGAATCGCATAATTAGAGTATATGCTTATCAACTTAACATGATGCCAAAGAAGAGGAGAAAGATTTGTTCTTTGCAAGACTTTAGAAAGAGTGGTGTATTCTTAGCATTCGCATCCACAACTTCCATAGAAACATGCACAACTTCTTCTAAAGAGCCATATTTGATAGACATATGAATTAAAAGAGTCATTACAAAAAATCATCTTCAACCCACAATATACAAGTTTAGAGTGTATCTCCCACCTTTGTTTTTTCAATTGGCACACACATATTAGCATAATAGCGGGGAACAAAAAGGCAAAACATTTTAAACAGAATAAGATGTATATGTAGTATATGTAGGACCAATTTCGAGATCTCGTGCCGAATAGCATTTGTCTGTTTAAATATGTTTAAATATCTCGAACTTCTTTGCACGCTTTAGGTCTTTGTGTATGATAGTGGTGCAAGAGAGTTAGCAGTATGTTCATTACCAGCAATAGGATGTTTTCCATCACAGATTACGCTATATGGTAAAGGAAACTTGGCATGCGTGAGTACATTGAACAAAGATGCCCAAAATTAAGCGCAAGATTAAAACGCAAAAGAGAAGACATGAAATGGCGAGCGTATCACGGAATGAAACCGGCCATTTTAGACTTATACTGACACAACTTTGGATGCTTCACAAAATCCTTCCAAATACGGTGTGAGTAGCTCATACCCGGTATGGTCGAAGATTTAGATTAGGGCTGAAGCTTTCTTTGCTTGTTCTTTGCGAGTTTTTCAATGGGACCAACCTGGTTTATTCTGATGAGAGGAAGATATGAAGTCGCCATCTATTGTAACGTTTTGACACCCGCTTGCCCCATAGCGAAACTTATGTGTATTGGGAAGAGAATTTGCATAGCCGACCTTCCAAATACACGGTGGAGTAGCTCATACACCCGGTATGGTCAGAAGATTTAGATTAGGGCTGAAGCTTTGCCGCTTGTTCTTTGCAGGTTTCTCAGTAGGACCAACTGGCTGTTGCGAATTAGGAAGATATGAAGTTTATTTTCCTGAAGATGAGCAATCCTACTCCTAAAGAAATTACCTTCACATTCAAAAAGAAATTAGTCTAAGATTGTCTGTACATTTTTAAAACACACAAAAAAAAAATTCAAATGTTGTTGTGTATATGGCCTTGCCTTTTGGCTTATGGCCTCTTGCACAAGCATGCTATCAGAAGATAAAGTAATGCAAATGCATGTACTGCTTCCATTTTGAAAGCTGGAAAGCTGAACATGAGCTTCACTTGGTTTTCTACCTCAAATTCTGTATGATGCATGTGCTATGATTCTGTAGATGCAGATTATAACGATGTTTCCTTTGTCGTTTTACCTGTATCAGACCCATCGATGCCATAAGAGATGGAGATGGAGCCTTGTCGTCGACTCTCATGCCCGTGACCGCCGACATAGTTCTAACACCCGCCGGACATGCGCTTTCGATGCCTGCCCTACCTCTGCATCATGCCAAATCCGGATGCCCTTTCAGTTCGAGGCAAACGCAACATGGTTTCAGGCGCTTTCGATGCCTGCCCTACCTCTGCATCATCCCAAATCCGGATCGCTTCAAAAACGTTTCTTTTGAAAACCACAAACCTAATATTATCCTAATATTTGAAACCTAAGCTTAAAAAACATGCAAACAATAAAAGCCCACAACCACACGATTTTCCCTCTTCTTTAAAATCAATGGCTAACAAATGGGTGCACTCTAGAAATACCATTTAGTACGTCCACGTGAATACGCCCATGAAATCATATGAAAACCATGCCAAAAAGCGTATAAAATCACAAAAAAAACCCCCTGTTATAATGCTACATATTCAACCAATGCAAGCAGCACCTATCATGCCACAAGTGCCAATGATGCTACAAGCTCCAATTGCCCAACAAGCTCCAATGAGTTCTACACAAATGGTGCAGCCAAAACAAGAATGGTATCCAAGTAAGACTCATTTGTATTGCAAATTATGTGATAAATTCAAGCATTATGAGAGTACTTGTTGGAAAATTCATGGGAAACCGGAATGGGCAACCAACAAGTATCCACAAAGGCAGCAAGCGTTTGAATCAGTACCTCTTCCTAATAATGAGGTTCGCATTCAAGATGCAAAGTACATTGATAATCCTCAAATTAAGGCTCTTATTGAGGAGCTTAAGAAGCAAGAGACTTGTGGATTTGTTGAGGTAGACAGTGACCCATTTCAGCAAGAAGAAGAGATTGGAGAAGTAAATGCGGTTACAAGATCACAAAAGGTGGTGCAAGAACCAAGAGTAGTGCCAATTGCGGCGAAGACTAAGACCTCTTTTCCCAACGCTTTGAAGGGACAAGCTTTGAAGGTATCAGCACCTAAGAAGGTGCAATTCAATGTGTTGCCCACAGAACAGTTTCAGTCTATAGAAGGAAATCATCCGATAGTAATGCCTATTATGGTGGATGAGCAAATTCAGAATGAAGATGATGTGATCAGCTAAGTTTTAGCTACTAAAATCACACTTAATGTTGAGCAATTGATGCATTATTATCCTAATTTGTTGCAAGAGTTAGGAGGAAGAAGAAAATCAGAAATTTCAGTCCCACAATTCTATCAAATGATTCAAATAAGAGTATAATAGAGCCACCAGCCCGACAGTCCAAGGATCCAGGGCTATTTCTTTGCGATGTAAGTATCAATGGATATTTAGTCAAAGGAGCAAATACAGGCGTGAGTGAATATAGATCATCCTCTGAAATCAAGCATGGATGCGACAAATAGAAATCAGGTAAATCTAATCACAACTCACATGGTTGAAGAGTATGAGCATGTTCTTTTATGTGAAAATGATAAGTTTGAGCATTGTCATGAGAAAGAAAGTGATAGATGCTTGAGCAGCCCTGAGTTTGAGACTTTTCACACGTATGAAACATTTTTTGGATGATGATGAACCATTACTATGTGAGCTAGAGGTAGAAAGCATTAATACTTTAGCATTTGGGCACTGTAAGGGTATGTTACATACTCTTGAAATTAGTGACAGTCATGACAGCAGTCCTCTTTATGAAACTTTCAGATTTAAGACATGTATATGTAGCATTATAACAGGGGGTTTCTTTTGTAATTTTATACGCTTTTTGGCATGGTTTTCATATGATTTTAGTGCTGTATTCATTGGCCCATACTAAAAAGTATTTCTAGAGTGTGCTTTTTTCGGAGCGTTGATCTGGATTAGCTTCAAAAATCTAACGGTTGTTATTGTGACCATTGCATTCATATGGATCAAACCCTAAAAATTTTGTTCTCTGCACTATTGTCTTCTCGATTGGTGTCGCTGGCGGAGTGAATATTTGGTGGTGGTGGTGTGGATTAGTGGTGTTCTTCATACTAGATATAGTACTAGGTTTTGTTATTGCTAGAGAGATTAGATCAAACGTTATTTGGTTCATTCCTCATCCTTTTAAGCATCAAATCCTGTTATAATTTCTGTTTTCCAGTTTAATGCTAGATATCGTTGTCGAATCGATCGTTTTGGGCCGCCTTAGAATTAATATGTAGCATTTTTCCTCACATCGGCACAAAGATCACACGATTTTGTGCTTCAAACCAAAAAACCAAGATCGGAACCCTAGAAGAGGGCAAGCGATGGGGCCCCTGTTCTTGCCGGAATTGGTAGATCAAGCTTCTGCCGATTCTGTTCGCCGGACTTCCGAGATTCGCCCTTTGCAGTGGCGACCTTGCAGATCGTATTAAGGGCCTCGGATTTGACGGTGAAACTACAACTTGAATTTGCATGTACGGCGCACCGGTGAGTATGCCTTTTGCTCCATACCGTGTTCAATTCGCATCGTGGCTTGCAAATCATCCTGTTTGCCTCCAAAACTGCATCTTTTGGTGAAGATTGCACCATTCTGTGGGCAAAAGAGTCCCTGTTGGTTTTATGCCTCTAGGAAACCAAATATACAGAGTGCAGAAGATTTAGTTTGTAGCTTGGATGCCTTGAAGCCATTTATGAGCACAGGCAGCATGGCTTGGATTTGAGCATGAGTAGCATGGATTGAGAGGCTCGTGTTGGCCATATGTGGTATGGTGGAGCACTAAAATCAACAGTTCCCATATTTATCTTTTATATGTAGCATCATCACAATTGTTATTTTAATCCAGAAGCTTGTGTAACCCTCATGTTCTGTACATGTACATGTTTGCTATGATTTCTCCCTCGTGTTGGCCACACTTTTGGCATATATTAAATTTTATTTCCCCATAGTTCACACACGCCATCTCCACACACTAGTGCATCTGCCGGTTGGGCATGCCAAGGACATGATAATAATCTGGGTTGCAGCATCGAAACTAGAAAGCCCTAAATGAGAAAAGAAGTCCCCATACGGCCATCGGGGTTGCAGTAAATCTAGCTGGAAGTTTGCAGATGAAGTCCCCATCTGAAGCTCAAATTGCAAGCAAGGAAAAAAGAAGAGGCTAAAAGAGCCGAAGTTGCAGAAAAAAGAGCAGATGGATATTTTAAAATACTGTTCAATCGCGTCATGTTAGGTCAGTAAAACATATCGAATTTCCTCTATCAAATTTTCTATCTATTTAACGATCTGTACCCTTTACTGTTGTATTGTTGTATTTCACAGAATTACCACAATAATGATACCTTCTTTGGCCCCTATCTGCAAAATGCTTATAGATGCAGATATGTTATGCAATTTTTGGTCATGGCTGTCTCATTCCTGGCCTGGAAGCATTTGCAGATGCTGTTTTAAATGGGATATGACTTGATCTGCACAATTTTTATACAGAGTGCATCTTCATTATGACATCATGGCCATCTCATTCCTGGTTTGGAGGCATTTCTAGATGCTATTTTAATTGGGATAAGACTTGATCTGCACAATTTTTATACAGACTACATCTTCATTACCACAATCTTCTTTGATTTGTTTGACAAAATAATGCTCCTTCTTTAAGTTGTTTGAAGAATAATGCTCCTTTAAGTTGTTTGAAGAATAATGAAGAATAATGCTCCTTTTTTAAGTTGTTTGAAGAATAATGCTCCTTCTTAAGTTGTTTGAATTCTGCAGTACATTGAGAGCAAGGGGAGGTCGCATATAATCTAGAAATCTTGTTTTGTGTATAAATTCCATAGAAGTGTGATACAGTTAGTGGCATGCTGAAGCCTCATTTCAGGTTTAGAATAAAACGTGCTTTTTCGATTCAAGATTATATCTTCAAACTATATGACATTATTGTATTTGAGGCTATGATACATCATCCATCATTAGAGTATTAGGTAATGTCTCTACACCCCTAGCACTATCCTTTAAGGCCCCGAAGGGGCCGAAAATTTTTTTAGTTAACATAAACCATTAACACACAACTACCATTAACATTATTAACACAAACCATTGCATAAAGTCCTTGATAGAGTCTCCTTGCAGATAGAGTCTCCTTGAATTACCCTCCTCAAATCCAAATGACTGGTACAAAACAAATTGCTCCAAAACACAAAGGTGATTTAAAACAGCCTCAGAATCGTGGCAAACTTTTGAAAAGCTGATATCTTGAGTTCCAGACCTCTGTTTGACTTCCACCATAGCTCGTTGGATTCGTATCGCCGAAACACATCTTTTGATGTAGGATAGATTGTGTATTATGGAACTGTCACCATCTGTTTTTACCAGGGTAAATTGTAAGGGTCCTAAATATTTTTCTATTCAAATTAAGGTCGGCTAAACCTATTCAAAATAAAAGTTCATAAACTTTTATTAGGCGAAATTGGATAAAATAAAACCCTTTAGTTATTTTCCCACTTGGCTAAAATGTACAATTTATATGATATGAAATTCTTATATTGGCAAATGTTTCTTGGTTGGTGGCTAAAGTGCAACTATTTATATTCAAATTCTGAGCACTCCTTACCACATGAATAACAATTGATTCAATAAGCTTCTATTACAAAACAATAACAAAGATTCAAAGTACAATTTATAAGGAGCAAATAATACCATTTGAGGGAACACACGTATTTATGTCGGGGTCAAATGCATCTAAATGTCTAACTTTGCAAGAATAGAACACTATTACTTAGAGCTTAAAATGCTCACTACGTAACATTCTTCATAATCTTTAACCTAAACGACTTATAGATTCAAATTCAATATCCATCAAAGCATGATTGATATAACTAATGACGATTCCTAAACTAAAGAGGTTCCTGAATGGATTCAATATGGCTATTTGAAAAGATCAAGATGTATCTAATCAGCTTCAAAGAAGGCGATTTAGTATGCCATGATGTAGCCAATCCTGGCTAAACTCTAGGTGTCCAAATTTTTTTCCCTTTTGGAATGGCTAAATTATATTTTTCTTTAAAAAATGATCTTTATTAACTTTAGCCACAAAATTTTACTGAAGGTCTAAAAAATAGCCATTTGGCGAATTTTAGCCACTCTTTAATACCTTGGTTTTTACAGAAAAACGACCTGCTATAACCCAAAAAGTCTCCACAAATTCTCTGTAATTGGAGCTCTGCCAAATCTGAATCCCTTAGAACATCATTTTTCTTTCAAAATAAGGCCTGAAATCCTTTCCATGCCTGGATTTGGAGAACAATTCTCCTTTTAGAGTCATCAACCAACTCCAACCCTATGAAGCAAACATCTTCCAAATAGGAGAATGCAGATAACATGTAACAATAACAAAAAGTGTGGCTAAAGAACAAGCCACAATCCAATAACCTGCTCAAACATTACTGCAGTAGCATACCAATGTGGCAAATCTGATGTAATGTAATAGAACTTGCTAAAACAACATATTCCAGGTAGCTTATTAGTCTCAAATGGTGCAAACAAACCTTTAGGAGCATCTTTGGCTGTTGCATATTGAAATAAAGTGCTACTCATGTCCAACTTCCCTTCCTTTATCACATAGTCATGCTCAAATTTACTCACCTCTTCCACACTTCCATGCTCAAACATGAAAGGAACTAATTTTCCTTGATTCTTAGACTTCTTCGGACTGCTCAAAGCATAAAACATTAGCAATTCTAGCTCACGGTTTAGTGCCAAATCATCGAAGCGAGCAAATTTCTCCATTTGAGGCATGTAACAGTCTTGTTCAGCTGGTATACATGTCTTAAATCTGAAAAGTTTCATAAAGAGGATCTTGTCTTATGATTGGTCACTAATTTCAAGAGTATGTAACATACCCTTACAGTGCCCAAATGCTAAAGTATTAATGCTTTCTACCTCTAGCTCACATAGTAATGGTTCATCATCATCCAAAAAATGTTTCATACGTGTGAAAAGTCTCAAACTCAGGGCTGCTCAAGCATCTATCACTTTCTTTCTCATGACAATGCTCAAACTTATCATTTTCACATAAAAGAACATGCTCATACTCTTCAACCATGTGAGTTGTGATTAGATTTACCTGATTTCTATTTGTCGCATCCATGCTTGATTTCAGAGGATGATCTATATTCACTCCACTGCCCGTATTTGCTCCTTTGACTAAATATCCATTGATACTTACATCGCAAAGAAATAGCCCTGGATCCTTGGACTGTCGGGCTGGTGGCTCTATTATACTCTTATTTGAATCATTTGATAGAATTGTGGGACTGAAATTTCTGATTTTCTTCTTCCTCCTAACTCTTGCAACAAATTAGGATAATAATGCATCAATTGCTCAACATTAAGTGTGATTTTAGTAGCTAAAACTTAGCTGATCACATCATCTTCATTCTGGAATTTGCTCATCCACCATAATAGGCATTACTATCGGATGATTTCCTTCTATAGGAAAACTGCTCGTTGGGCAACACATTGAATTGCACCTTCTTAGGTGCTGATACCTTCAAAGCTTGTCCCTTCAAAGCCTTGGGAAAAGAGGTCTTAGTCTTAGCCAAGAATTGGCACTACTCTTGGTTCTTGCACCACCTTTTGTGATCTTGTAACCGCATTTACTTCTCCAATCTCTTCTTCTTGCTGAAATGGGTCACTGTCTACCTCAACAAATCCACAAGTCTCTTGCTTCTTAAGCTCCTCAATAAGAGCCTTAATTTGAGGATTATCAATGTACTTTGCATCTTGAATGCGAACCTCATTATTAGGAAGAGGTACTTGATTCAAACGCTTCTTTGCCTTTGTGGATACTTGTTGGTTGCCCATTCCGGTTTCCCATGAATTTTCCAACAAGTACTCTCATAATGCTTGAATTTATCACATAATTTGCAATACAAATGAGTCTTACTTGGATACCATTCTTGTTTGGCTGCACCATTTGTGTAGAACTCATTGGAGCTTGTTGGGCAATTGAGCTTGTAGCATCATTGGCACTTGTGGCATGATAGGTGCTGCTTGCATTGGTTGAATATGTAGCATTATAACGGGGTTTTTTTGTGATTTTATACGGCTTTTTGGCATGGTTTTCATATGATTTCATGGGGTATTCACGTGGGACGATACTAAATGGTATTTCTAGAGTGCACCCATTTGTTAGCCATTGATTTTTAAAGAAGAGGAAAAATCGTGTGGTTGTGGGCTTTTATTGTTTGCATGTTTTTAAGCTTAGGTTTCAAATATTAGGATAATATTAGGTTTGTGGTTTTCAAAAAAAAACGTTTTTGAAGCGATCCGGATTTGGGATGATGCGAGAGGTAGGTAGGCCGGGCATCGAAGCGCTGAAACCATGTTGCGTTTGCCTCGGCGAAAGGGCATCCGGATTTGGCATGATGCGCAGGTAGGGCGGGCATCGAAAAGCGCCTATGTCCGGACCGGTGTTAGAACTATGTCCGGTCGGCATGAGAGGCTGAGACAAGGCTCCATCTCCATCTCTTATGGCATCGATGGGTCCGATAAGGTAAAACGAAAGGAAACATCGTTATAATCGCATCTGAGAATCATAGCACATGCATCATCTGTAATTTGAGGTAGAAAACCAAGTGAAGCTCATGTTCACTTTCCAAATTTTCAAAATGGAAGCAAAGACATGCATTTGCATTACTTTATCTTCTGATAGCATGCTTGTGCAAGAGGCCATAAGCCAAAAGGCAAGGCCATATACACAACAACATTTGAATTTTTTTTTTGTGTGTTTTAAAAATGTACAGACAATCTTAGACTAATTTCTTTTTGAATGTGAAGGTAATTTCTTTAGGAGTAGGATTGCTCATCTTCAGGAAAATAAACTTCATATCTTCCTAATTCGCAATGACCAGTTGGTCCCTCTTGAAAACACGCAAAGAACAAGCGGCAAAGCTTCAGCCCTAATCTAAATCTTCTGACCATACCAGGTATGAGCTACTCACCGTATTTGGAAGGCTGGCTATGCAAATTCTCTTCCCAATACACATAAGTTTTCGGCTATGGGGCAAGCGGTGTCAAAACGTTACAATAGATGGCAGCTTCATATCTTCCTCATTCCTAAACCAGCGACCCAGTTGGTCCTACCGAGAAACCTGCAAAGAACAAGCAAAGAAAGCTTCAGCCCTAATCTAAATCTTCCCGACCATACCGTATATGAGCTACTCACCGTATTTGGAAGGATTTTGTGAAGCATCCAAAGTTGTGTTTGTATAAGTCTAAACCGTCAGGGTTTCATTCCGTGATACGCTCCGCCATTTCATGTCTTTCTTTGGCGCTGTTTTTAATCTTTGCGTTTAATCTTTGGGCATCTTTGTTCAATGTACTCACGCATGCCAAGTTTCCTTTACCATATAGCGAACCGTGATGGAAAACATCCTATTGCTGGTAATGAACATCTTCGCTAACTCTCTTGCACCACTATCATACAAAGACCTAGCGGTGCAAAGAAGTTCGAGATATTTAAACATATTTAAAGCAGACAAATGCTATTCTAAGACGAGATCTCGAAATTGGTCCTACATATACTACATATACATCTTATTATTTTTAAAATGTTTCGGATTTTTCCTGCTATTATGCTAATATGTGTGTGTGCCAATTGAAAAACAAAGGTGGGAGATACACTCTAAACTTGTATATTGTGGGTTGAAGATGATTTTTTTGTAACGACTCTTTAATTCATATGTCTATCAAATATGGCTCTTTAGAAGAAGTTGTGCATGTTTCTATGGAAGTTGTGGATGCGAATGCTAAGAATACACCACGATCTTTCTAAAGTGAAAGCAAAGAACAAATCTTTCTCCTCTTGCGGCATCATGTTAAGTTGATAAGCATATACTCTAATTATGCGATTCTTTTATCAAGTAATCTTAGGTTTCTTAGATACTTTTATTTTTACCTTCTATTAGTTCCAATATTTCACGTGCAACTTACTCATAATATGCTAGATATTCTTGCTTTCGTACTCCTATTTAGCATTTGTTTATTCATCCTGAGTTTTTTATTCATTCGTATGATCCTATGATGACTTTTACATTTTTTTCTCCCTTTTGTTAGGGCCCGAAGGGCCCAAAAAATTTTTTCATATAACAATCAACATATCAACATTAATTAACACAAACCATTACATTTAACAATTTTAAATTAAAACCCCCTTGAAACCCCTTTTGGTTTGGGTGCATATTCACACGGGGGGTGACGTAGGGCAGCGAGAGCACTCGTAAAATCATGTTATACATGTACAAAATCAACACTATATAGTACATTGCCTCAAATCTTATAGTATTTTGCAAATTGTGTTATACAGTATACCAAAATTTGTACAGGCATACCCCACAAACGAGGATCTCTATGTACGGTCTAGATCGAGGAATAAAGAGCATAACAGCAAATACCGGATTGGCCCTCTCAAAGAATCTCTTCTCTCTACATTCTTGATCATTATGACCTTTTATTTGGCATCCTGAGCAGAATTTCAGCAATCTACATGTAGTATCAGAATGTCCAATAGACCCACAATACTCACAAGTAATAAACTGAACCTCCCTTGGCTTCTCACCAATTGTAAGCTTAGAAATCTTGGCTGCAATATCCTCTGTTTTATGCTCTGGAGCAGCAACTTCATGAATGTATCCCAACTTATCTTCAGCCTTGAGAACATACTTTTGTGCCTCTAGCAATGTTGTAGGTTGTTTAGCCTTCACCTTATGAGCAATAGCTTGTTTCAGCCCCTTCACATACCATTGAATATCCATTTCATCACTCCTTGCAATCTTCCAATGAACTACGGCTTTGAGAACCGCAATATACCTCTGATTATACTCTAATTGATTCATCTTCCTTTTGTGTGAAATTGGTCCACCTTTCCGTAGTCTTATCCTTACCATGAACTTCTTGATAATTAGCAATGAAAGCTTCCTTTAATTCCTGATATGTCATGGTATCTAGTTGCATTTGTGCCCATTCCTCCACTGAATCTTGCAAAGAACTATGAAACAAAAGCAAATAATCACCAACCGGTAGCTTACATTGCTGGCAATACCTCTCAAACTTCACAATATGCTTCAAAGGATCCCGATCTACCAGATTATCAAACTTGGGAATCCCCATTGTCTGAAAACCCCATACCATGGGTGGTAATACAGCCACCCATGGGAAAAACGAAATTGAATCTCCCTCCAATTTGAAAAACGAAATTGGATTACCTTCTAGATCAGTAAATGGAATCAAAACCTCCTGGATCTGAGAATTAGACCCCAGATCTGCTCCAAAATCTGAAAATGAAATTGAATCTTGATGCAATTTTGAGCCCAAAAATTGACTCACCGGTCCCCTTCTTGTTACGATGGAGCTTGGTGGGATCTCCTTCTTACTTCTCTTGGGCATAAAACTATGCTCCCCTTGTCAAATTATACCCCACAAATCAATTACGGCAAAATCCCCTTCACACAAGAAATTGCTCCTTTCTCAATGGTGTCGTTCTTTACCGACGATCACCAATACCAATGGTAACAACTCCTTTTTCAATAGAAATTCTTGCCGATCAATGGTCTGTCGAGCACCGTGGTCGCCAAATTATTAGAGCCTGAACTCTAACCTTGCAAGAAGGATGAAAAACCCAACAATCCAAGCTCAATCTATCAGATCAAGGCACTACACAACACAAAGATTCATCATCTCCATAGCTAGATCAAGCAAAAATGCTCTCTCCCAATACACCGTCTCTCTGTTCTTCTCTCTCTGCTCAGATAATACAATGATCATCATGGATACGTGCAAATATCCCGCGCGTGCGTAATGTGCGATATCCCTCCATATACGGTGATATAATCTCCTATACCACCTCAATAGTGGTGAGTGTGGTGAATGGTGAGTGGTGACGAGTGTGGTGAGTGGTGAGTGGTGACGAGTGTGGTGAATGGTGATCACCCCAACAATGACGTCAATGCACTATTTGGAAATTACTCAACTTTGCTGCGTAGGTCAGATGCACTCACTATGCCTGAACTTATGTAGCTATTTCGAGAATGTAGCATCAAGGCACCGGCAACTTACCTAGTAACGAAGTTCCTGATTGGAAGTCGTTCGTGAAAGGTTACATTCGAGACAAGAAGGATCGCTTGATTGGTCACTTGGAGCTCTTGCTTTTCAAGTTTGTCATGAGAGATGGTTGGCCAATCATGTATTACAAGATGAGGCCAGGTCATTGGGAATGGTTGTCTCAGAATGGAATAAGAATGTGGAAGATAGATGCTAATGGTAAGCCCACAATACCAATTGGAGTACTCAAGGCTGTGAAGCCATATGCAACACTAAGGGATATAGGTGCTTTGAGATCGTCCTTTGCGAAGTACATGATGCATTGGGCAAATATCTCTCGTGCTGGAATGAACTCATGGTCCACTGTCTACATGAACGAGGTTATTGACTATTGGTCAAATTTGATGCATGCACTTGGAAATTCCATCAGGGGTAGCGGAAATCAAAGACTTCTGGCTTATAACTAGACAAGCCATGCTAGCTGAGTCAAATTCTGTAATGCACGACGATTACACACCACCACCCTAAGCAGATCACATTATTAAGCAGATCGCATTACATCTTCCATACAGTGCAGACCCTAAAAAGAACATGGAACTCTCTTCACATGGAAAAACTTAAGTGATAAGCATAGTTCTTTTTATCTTTACTTAATTACCTCAATTTCTATTTTCACGAAATTTTTTGAATAAGGGCATATGGTCAATGGTTCTGAGCACCTCTACTGTTGCATATATCATAGTGACTAATATGAAAAGCTGAATTGTTCAGAGCACAATGGGTGCCATATTATAGTCCAAAAAAAATTGGAGGGCAATATAGAGATGCCCCAAAGCAAATACATACATAGAGGCTATAAAGACATACAGAAATGTTATGAAACAAATACTATGATGAAATGCATACAAGAAGGCCACACATACAGAAATACAGAGGTAGATGCAATAAAAAAATGCTATGAATGGAAATTTAGGCTCCTCGTACGTATACCTTCCTAAAACTCTTCCTACGACTTTGTCCGCAAATTCATGCTTGAGCAGAATAATCTCGAAGCTGCCGGTCTCGGAACAATGTAAGCCTGTCTTGGAACAATGCAACAGATCTAGTGATGGAGTTGTATACCCATGCTTTAGAGTGCAGATTCAAGAAGCCCTGCAGCACCTTAACCTCTTTTGAAAAAGTCTCAAATAGAAAAAAGCCTAACTTTAGCAACACTTGCATAACATATTTAACGCAATCCCTATGACTGCTAGGAAATATTTTGACGACAGAGTTTTAGGCTATAAAATGCTTAAATCTAACTTAATAGTGGCATTTTGTTTTATCTTCAGGAATGTCACTTGTAATTATTGTCATCTCTTTTAGTAACCATAGTAATATGGTTGTCCTCCTTGATTATTCCAACCTGCAATATTGTGCTAAATGTCAATATAAAAAACAGATGTTTATAGCTTGGACCACTTCTTGTTTCTTTTACAGAAGAGATCATACTTACTTACTTGTAACAACTCGAAGCCTTGCAGCCAGAGACTGGATTATGAGACCCGAGATTGTGGAAAGAAGGGCAAAAATCTTCAAGGCACAAAAATGGCAACTCGACATTATCTCAACTTTGTAATTAGCACCTACTTGAAGACACTAATATAACATGAAATTGATAACAAAATTGGAAGAAAAATATGCTTCAAGTCTAACTAGTAGAAAATATGCATTGTGAGCCTACATCTAGCCTATAATCTAGCAAAACATGCATTGGATAGCTAACATAAAATGCCACCATCATGCATTAGTTGGGGTTTCAACATTGCAAACTTGTTATGATTTCGGGTCATCTTTTGTCGTGGGAGGCTTTTCAGACGAGATTTTTTGTTATCTGAGATGGGATCTGCAAATTTGGGCAGGGGTGCTGAATACCAAAAAGTATAGCAATGGACAAGAGTTCTTACGCAACTAGACAATTGCTCGCCGAAACAGAATAGATATCTTTTCTCTTACCTTTCTTATCTTGTATGGTTAAAGTTTTTTTTTTTTTTTGAAGAACTGTGTCATCAATATATTAAAAGAATGGTAATGTTACAAAGCAAGTGAGGAGGAAGGAGAACTGCCTAAAGAGACAGTGATACCCGACACTCCACAACAAACTCACAAACAAACTGCAACTCACTTCTTTGTACAAACCGACCATCACCATCTACAACACCCAAGAAGTCCCGCTTAAATGGCAAACTTCCGCTCTACTAATCCCAGGGAACACCGTAAAGCTTTTGAAATAGTTTGTACCGAAGTCGAGGAATCGAGAGGGCAGCAGTCAATCCCCCGAAAGATCCACAACCGCCCCGCCTAAATCAACCACACCAACCAAGCCACGCGACGGATGCAAGGCTTGCTGCCGCAAGAGCGCCAAGCACCGAGACACATGAAGCAAAGAATGGGGCTAGTCAATCTCACACCGAAATAGAGCCCCGACCCAATCAGGCGCCGCAAGTGAGGGCATAAAACCGCACAATGCTCTCTGATCTCAATGATGAAGGCCACAACAAGGGCAAAGAGGGCTCACACCCAGCCTAAACCGACTCACAAGGACATTCACCCGAGCATAGCCGGTGCACCACACGGCCACGAAGCACCTAACCCGATTGGGGAAGTGAGCTCCATGTCCACGCCCAAACCGAAGCCATCGAGAACCGGAAGCTGCAGAGACCACTTGCTTGAAGGGGCAGAGTGTCATGAATAGCCAACACCCGGTAACAAGACCGCTACAAAACAAGAAGACACAACATCCGGATGAACCTTCCAAACCCGCACCACCACATCATCATCGAGGGACTATAGGTATGTGTAGCGGAATACTTCGCCACTTGTTCCCGTGATACTTCGGGTCCACGCCCTTCGTGCAAAAGCGAGCTCGAAAGAACTCCACCGGCTAGCTGACCACCCCAATACCAATCCTCCAAGGTGAGCACAACGGCCGCCTCCAACGGGCTCAAGCGCCAGAGAGCATGCGTTGATGGCGACCAAGGGCAAGTCTTGCCAGGGGTAGAGGAACCCACAAGAAAGGAGAAGAGTGGTGATAAACCGAGGCATAATCTAGCTGGAAGAGCACATGCACATGATCCCAAGCCCGCAGCACCCCCGTGAGAAAAGGGGATGCATGTGGAAAAGGCCGGAGACCATACAACATTGCCCGGGGGCAACTCCACATGCACGACGGCTTCCCAAACGCCACACAATGTATGGTTAAAGGTTTTTGATCAGGTCCGGTGGCTTCATGATGGTTGGGCACACCCATGATGATATCAATGCACTATTTGGAAATTACTCAACTTTGCTGCGCAGGTCAGATGCACTCACTATTCTTGAACTTATGTAGCTATTTTGAGAATGTAGCATCAAGGCATCGGCAACTTACCTGGTAACCGAAGTTCCTGATTGGAAGTCGTTCGTGAAAGGTTACATTCGAGACAAGAAGGATCGCTTGATTGGTCACTTGGAGCTCTTGCTTTTCAAGTTTGTCATGAGAGATGGTTGGCCGATCATGTATTACAAGATGAGGCCAGGGCATCGGAAATGGTTGTCTGAGAATGGAATAAGAATGTGGAAGCCAGATGCTAATGGTAAACACACAATACCAATGGGAGTACTGAAGATTGTGAAGCCATATGCAACACTAAGGGATATAGGTGCTTTGAGATCGTCCATTGTGAAGTACATGATGCATTGGGCAAATATCTCTCGTGCTGGAATGAACTCATGGTCCACTGTCTACATGAACGAGGTTATTGACTATTGGTCAAATTTGATGCATGCACTTAGAAATTCCATCAGGGGTAGAGGAAATCAAAGACTTCTGGCTTATAACTAGACAAGCCATGCTATTCGAAGTCAAATTAGAATGCGACGATTTATACACCACCACCCTAAGCAGATCACATTATTAAGCAGATCGCATTACATCTTCCATACAATGCAAACCCTAAAAAGCACATGGAACTCTCTTCACATGGAAAAACTTAAGTGATAAGCATAGTTCTTTTTATCTTTACTTAATTACCTCAATTTCTATTTTCACGAATTTTTTTTAATAAGGGCATATGATCAATGGTTCTGAGCACCTCTACTATTGCATATATCATAGTGACTAATATGAAAAGCTGTTCAGAGCACAATGGGTGCCATATTATAGTCCAAAAAATGTTAGAGGGCAATATAGAGATGCCCCAAAGCAAATACATACATAGAGGCTATAAAGACATACAGAAATGTTATGAAACAAATACTATGATGAAATGCATACAAGAAGGCCACACATACAGAAATACAGAGGTAGATACAATAAAGAAATGCTATGAATGAAAATTTAGGCTCTTCGTATGTATACCTTCTTAAAACTCTTCCTACGACTTTGTCCGCAAATTCATGTTTGAGCAGAATAATCTCGAAGCTGCAGGTCTTGGAACAATGTAGCCTGTCTTGGAACAATGCAACAGATCTAGTGATGGGGTTGTATACCCATGCTTTAGAGTGCAGATTCAAGAATCCCTGCAACACCTTAACCTCTTTTGAAAAAATCTCAAATAGAAAAAAGCCTAACTTCAGCAACACTTGCATAATATATTTAACGCATAGAATGCTTAAATCTAACTTAATAATGGAATTATGATTTATCTTCAAGAATGTCACTTGTAATTATTGTCATCTCTTCTAGTAACCATAGTAATATGGTTGTCCTCCTTGATTATTCCAATCATACTTACTTACTTGTAACAACTCGAAGCCTTGCAGCCAGAGACTGGATTATGGGACCAGAGATTGTGGCAAAAAGGGCAAAAATCTTCAAGGCACAAAAATGGCAACTCAACATTATCTCAACTTTGTAATTAGCACCTACTTGAAGACACTAACATAACATGAAATTGATAACAAAATTGGAAGAAAAATACAAACCAAGATGTTCTTTATACTCACATAGAAGGTTGATTATCCAGAAATAGATGCAACAGCATGTCAAACATCCACAAATGCATCATAACTTCCACGAAAGATGATGTAGCAAGAAAGTCGATTCCTAATAACATGCCGCAAACGAAGCTGCTGCAGTCTAAATGTATCAAATTTAAAATATGTCCGCTACTTTCTAGCTTAAAATTAGAATGTTTTCAGGGTTGATTGTTTTGTAGCTTGAGATTTAAGTCCTGATCTAAAAAATTAAGGGAGATAGAACTGACCATGTCTGCAATCACATAGAAGGCCGCTTACCCAGAAATAGATGCAACAACATGTCAAACATCCACAAATGCATCATAACTTCCTGAAAGATGCTGTAGCAAGAAAGCTGCGATGAACAATCTTTATCTTTAATGAACAATCATCATTTCATAGCAAAATGGTGACTTAAATTACGTCTTCTTTGTGGCCTTCAAGTATTCGAATACAATCTCCAGAATGGGAATTCTAAAGGCGACAAGTGTGATCAGAATTAACTATTCCAGCAAGATGCCTCTTAGCATGTGAAAATTTCACCTGCATATAATCCAATCAAATGGCCAGAAAGAACGTAACTTCCTGTTCTGAGTAGACATCATATACTCTACAGAGGTGACCCTAAGAAGCAGTTGCTACCAAGTTTCAAGACAAATTGATAGCGATTCCATGCATTGGACCTGAATGCATGGAAAAGCTTTGTTCAAGTTCCCATTTACTGTAAGATGTTACTCCACTTTTGGTTTCTAGTTTGTTGGTTCTAGATAATTTGAAGAAAAACTCCCCATAACAGCCCTTAGAGATTGGAAAAAGAGAACCTTTATCAATGTCTCCATCAAAAGACACATAACTATTAGCTTGTTTCAATTTTCTGTTTTCATCTGAAAGTGATTGAATTTATGCTCGCATTTCCTGTCTCGCCTTCTCATGCCTAGCCATCTACCTGCTACTTTATTCGATACATATTTTACCTGCATCTCCTCATCTTCAGTACTTCCAAAGCTTCTGTCTCCTGGTTTTAACTCCTTCAATTTCTCTCCCCTTTAGGACATCTTGGAGCTCCCATGATCATTGCTTTAGAAATATGCCCCATTCCCATCAGGACCATTCTCAGACCCCTCATCGCTTATGCTAAGAGATGAAAGTTGCTGCACCTCACCATCTTGATCATATAAGAAAATCAGAAAAGAAAGTCTTGAGACCGAAGCACGGGAAACAGGACAAGCTGTATCTTTGTCAAACCAAATTGCAGCACAAGGCTGGCAGAATACATCCCACATAGTGTAACCCTAGCTTTCGCTCCTTGAGACCAGGGTGATGAGGCACTCTCAAAACAAATCTTGTAGAGATCACTCCATACTTCGATGAGTGCTAATCCACATTCTAGCCTAAATACTAAATGCATCAATGGGCTTCCAATGGAATTTAATCCAATATTTAATTCTTAGGAGTCAGATAATGGCAAAAAACTACAGTTTTAAGGCATCAATTCCCTACCTTATTGCAAGAAGATAAATGACTCACGGATATAGACCGTTCCAAGCAAATCAAATGTTATGGTTTCGATCGATGGAAGAAACCCTTCCATAATCGATGGAAAGAAGCAATTTCATGAAGCCGAACAAAACGTAAAAGAGAGCATACCTTCGGAAGTCTTTTCGTATCTTCGTCTCAAATTTTAGGCATTTCTAGCCCATCGAGAAAGGAAAAAGAAAAGATAGAGGGAAAGGAAGGACTAAAGTGGAGAGTGAAGCATGGAGGGGAGAAAGGGTAGAGGAATCGGCAGAACCTGTTCCCATCTCCGTGGCTTTTTTTAGCCAATTTTTAATTTCTATGGCCGTAGATCTTAGAAAAAAAGAATCTAACAGGGAAAATTACTGTCACATTAATTTTTGATGAGGTGGAGGTGCTATGTGGATAGGCTAAAAATTGCAAGAAAGATTGTAGGCTTGGTTGGGCTGGCGTGCTAAAAAAAAGGAAAATATAAACCCAATTTAATAATTTCTTAAAGTTGGTACATGTATTGGTCTTGGATTCTGGGCTAATCTATCGATTTTTCCAAGCCCACACTATCTTAGATTTAGCTAATCGATGTCCTGGTAGATACGTCTGGAGGTAAATAAAGGTTTGGCTATTCAATCTAAAAGCTCACTTGCGCGGCAAAAAAAGTGGGCTAATTTTTTTTTTCTTTTGGGCATTTTTTCCATTTAGTTTAGCCATTTTTCTTGGCAAAACTGCTACAAAATAGCCATTTCGCTAACCTTAGCCGTTATTTTATTCCATGCTCTCAAGGGGGCCCTTGTCATCTACCAGGGCATGCCCGCGATCAAAGAGGCACATAGTGTAGTGGGAAAGCAAAGCCCTAAATATAAGAATGAATCTAAGAACTTTAAGTTTTTCGGCTAAGCCCATATTACCGACTGTACTATAGATGTAAACAAACAAAACAAACTCATGATGGATGTGGGCCCTTCAATTATACCATTTCTTTTTTGCATGCCCATAGCTCTTCAAGCTATTCTCCAATGCTATATTGTGCACTATAATTTTGACCATAAGAAAATAATTTTGAGCTAGCTTTCCATTTTGGCTAAGCATACAACCCATTTTGCAAAAATACAACTCAATAATTCACATGTAGATAAACATAGGTTACCTGGTGAAAATGTGAAAATGTCAAATGTGAAAATATGAAAATATGAAAATGGGAAAATGTTACCTGGTCGACATGCATATAATCCAAGCAAATGGCCAGAAAGAACGCAACTTCCTCTTCTGAGTAGACATCATATACTCTACAGAGGTGATCCTAAGAAATAGTTGCTACCAAGTTTCAAGACAAATTGATAGCAATTCCATGCACTGGACTTGAATGCATGGAAAAGCGTTGTTCAAGTTCCCATTTACTGTAAGATGTTATTCCTTCCAGCTTGTTGGTTCTAGATAATTTGAAGAAAAACTCCCCATAATAGCCCTTAGAGATTGGAGAAAGAGAACCTTTATCAATGTCTCCATCAAAAGATACATAACTATTAATTTGTTTCAACTTTTTGTTTTCATCTGAAAGTGATTGAATTTATGCTTGCATTTCCTGTCTCGCCTTCTCAAGCCTAGCTACCTAAAATCAACACCATATAGTATATTACCTTAAATCTTAGAGTATTTTACAAACCTTGTTATATAGTATAGCAAATTCCATACATCCATACCCCATAAATGAGGAACTTTGTGTACGGTGTAGATTAAAGTATAAGGGGTGAATATACCTATCCAACAGCTCTCGTTGCCCGGAGTCACCCCCCGTGTGAATATGCACCCAAACCAAAGGGGGTTTGAAGGGGGATTTAATTTTAGAGCGTTGGATGTAATGGTTTATGTGTTAACCAAAAAAGTTTTGGGCCCCTTCGGGGCCCTAAGATTGATGAACGAACTAGAAAACATTTTTAATTATATTATATATGTGTCATATGTGTTGTTGTATAAAAAACATATTTGGGCCCGAATTGTAATGATGTCGTAGATATGTAGAATGGCAAGGCAACTTAAATGGATGGGCATAAAACTTAGAAAAAAAGAAAGTAAATACTTGGGCACTTCAACTTTAGAATAAAGAAGAAAAAGACATGGGGTATTCTCATCCAAAATTTGAATTGGTTCACACTTCTATAGCTTCAAACATAAATCAAATTGTAAAATACCCCATTCATACTAACACCGCAAACCTATTCTATTCCAAGTACAACGTGCCATTCCAAATACAACATAGTTCTTATGTTGTGGATGCCAATCCAAATACAACATAGTTTTTATGTTGTGGATGCCAATTTCCAGTGTGTCAAGCAACCAAGATATAGAATTCATCTTGTGTCAAGCAACCAAGATATAGAATTCATCTGTGATTATTTCCAACTATTTGATAGGTCCTAAGCAAATTCCATGTATGTAGGCAATATAAAAGGCCAATATGTTATGCTAGATATTAATGTTCGTAGGCAATGTAAAAGGCCTGCATACAAAAATGCCAAAAGATACACACAATTAGAGGCAAGAAAATATACCAATATGCAAACAAACAAATTAGCATCTCAAAACTTCATGCTCATCGCGGATAAGGATACAAAATAATAGCACACAATACAAATGGAAAATAGAGAAATTGAATATAAGCTAAGAAATGAATTGGTTGAAGCATGCCTTGTGTGTTCTTTGCATTGAGGGCCAAACCGTATTTGGCATATTAAGAATACCCCCGTAATGCTTTTTTCCCGCCTTATGTCTTTCATCTTTGAAGCTGCATCGGCTGCATGAGAAGATCCACCATGCTTGTAATAAGGCAAAAGTGGTTTATGCCATGGATTTCGTTCATTATGCTTAGATAGGGCGGTTCAAGGAAAAGGGTTCCTTTAACTCTACATTCGTAACGAGGAAGATAAGATTGTTTAATCCAAAGATCCAGCCTTGCTTGCTTTCTGCACCGGGCAAATAAAACTACAATTGACCCTAAACATAAGCCACCATGAACATATCTTTTTTTGTAAGTTGATCAAATGGATGCTCTAGTGGTAATATTAGAGAGAGGAAGAAGTGAAGGCAAGTGCTCCAATCAGCTTGCTATTCAATGCATGTCTCTATATAATGTAGAAGGCATTTTTGGTAGATGCTTCATTGGCTCTTTGACGCTAATGACTTAAAGGAGAAGATTAAAAGCGGAAATAAAGAGCATCATAATAGGCGGAATCACAACAACGGTGGGAACAAATCCATTGAGAAAATACAAAGAACCCGGATGTCTTAGGTCCAGAACACCCGTAATATCTTACCATTACGCATGTTGGCACTCAACCTAATTTCCACAAGGGCTGCTTAAGTTTCCAAACTCAAATAGAATATAGCTGAATATAGATTTTTCTTTTGCCAAATCATGAAGTTCGGATACAAAAGCGGCACTACGAAAGAAGGAAAATCTACCGCCACAATCTGGGTTAAATCATTTGTACAAAACTACAGAAAAAAATGCATGCGTCCTTGTAGAGCCTGCTGATCGTAAATACCTGTTGCGGCCATGGCCAGTTCGATGCTGTCCCTGCCTTTGCTATCTTTTGCCAGATCCCACTTTAGAATGGAAGGGTATCCAGGTTTGCTGAAGCTCGGAATCCAGCAATTCCCAAGCTGCTTCTTTCCTAGGCAAACCCTAAAGTTTGCAATCCCCAAGCACTAGTTGCTCCTTTCCTACACAATTTTTGTAGCTTTAGATTTTTTTGAAGAGTAAAAATCAACGGTTAAAAATTGATGCACTCTAGAAATACTATTTAGTATGCGCACCCGAATACAGCAACAAAATCATAGAAAAACCATATAGAAAAGCGTAAAAAATATCAAAAGTTAACCCCCTGTTATAATGCTAGATATTTGCTACTGTATCTGATACATATTTTACCTGCATCTCCTCATCTTCAGTACTTCCAAAGCTTCTGTCTCCTGGTTTTAACTACTTCAATTTCTCTCCCCTTTAGGACATCTTGGAGCTCCCATGATCATTGCTTTAGAAATATGCCCCATTCCCATCAAGATCACTCTCGGACCCCTCATCGCTTATGCTAAGAGATGAAGATGCCGCGACCTCACCATCTTGATCATATAAGAAAATCGAGAAAAGAAAGTCTTGAGACCCAAGCACGACAAAAGCGGGGACAAGTCGTATCTTTGTCAAACCAAATTTGAAGACAAAGGCGGTGCGTAATACATCCCACATAATGTAACCCTAGCTTTCGCTCCTTGAGGCCAGTCAAAACAAATCTTGCAGAGATCACTCTATACTTCGACGAGTGCTGATCCACATTCTAGCCTAAATACATCAATGGTCTTCCAGTGGAATTTAATCCAATATTCAATGCTCAAGAGTCAGATAATGGCAAAAAACTATAGTTTTAAGGCATCGATTCACGGATATAGACTGTTCCAAGCGAATCAGATGTTATGGTTTCAGTCGATGAGAGAAACCCTTCCATAATCGATGAAAAGAAGCAATTTCATGAAGCCAAACAAAGCGTAAAAGAGAGCATACCTTCGGAAGTCTTTTCGTATCTCCATCTCAATTTTTAGGCATTTCTAGCCCATCGAGAAAGGAAAAAGAAAAGCTAGAGGGAAAGGAAGGACCAAAGTAGAGAGCGAAGCATAGAGGGGAGAAAGGGTAGAGGAATCGGCAGAACCCGTTCCCATCTCCATGGCTTTTTTTTTAGCCAATTTTTAATTTCTATGGCCGTAGATCTTAGAAAAGAAGAATCTAACGGGGAAAATTACCGTCACATTAATTTTTGATGAGGTGGAGGTGCTACATGGATAGGCTAAAATTACAAGAAAGGCTGTAGGCTTGGTTGGGCTAGCGTGCTAAAAAAAAGAAAAATATAAACCCAATTTAATAATTTCTTAAAGCTGGTACATATATTAGTCTTGAATTCTGGGCTAATCTATCTATTTTTTCAAGCCCACACTATCTTAGATTTAGGTAATCGATGTCATGATGGATATGTCTGGAGGTAAATAAAAGTTTGGCTATTCAACCTAAAAGCTCACTTGGGCGGCAAAAAAGTGGGCTAAAATTTTCTTTCTTTTGGGTATTTTTTCCATTTAGTTTAGCCATCCAGGAGGTTTTGGATCTGCGGACTCACTCTACCCCCGGGCGCCTACCTGAGGTGTCGGAAATTCATGTGTATATGTATATTTTATGCAATTTTGCCAAAGTTTTTTTTGTCATGACGGATTTTTCCCTCCTAAGGGGGTTTTTAATCCGGTAGCAACGGGCTTCTTTACCTGTAATTTGGGTTCTATAGGCCGATTGGCCTCCGCGGACGATAAAAGAACCTTCCTTCCTTTCTTCCTTCCTTCCTTCCTTGGAAAAACAAATAGCCATTTGGCTAGTATAAGAATGAATCTAAGAACTTTAAGTTTTTCGGCTGAGCCCACATTAAGGACTTTACTATAGATGTAAACAAACAAAACAAAACTCACGCTGGATGTGGGCCCTTCAATTATACCATTTCTTTTTTGCATGCGCATAGCTCTTCAAGCTATTCTCCAATGCTATACTATGCACTATATTTGACCATAAGAAAATAATTTTGAGCTAGCTTTCCATTTTGGCTAAGCATACAACCCAATTTGCAAAAATACAACTCAATAATTCACATGTAGGTAAACATAAGTTACCTGGTGAAAATGTCAAATGGCCATTGCCCTAATAATGTTTAACCATCTACCAATTGCTTTTTGAGCCATAATCCCACAATAAGACCAGACATTTACTTTTGGGTCCAATAATATTACATGCCTAATATCTTAGCTCAAACACAGATGCTATTTACATAAAAGTATACATATCTAATTATCCATTTGCCAATATCCAACTTATGGCGTGCCTTCTTCCACGAGCTTTATGGGTCTAATTATTTGACTTAAAGTACCAGCTAATAGACTTATGCTGTGTAGGTCATTATGCCACACATTTTAATAATAATAATAATAAAAAAAAACACATCCGTCGAGCATACATTTGCTAGTGGTAATTTATTAATCAGCAGACTATTGTTTTATTTAAAGAACAAAAGCCATCTAGACTTCAGTCCAAGTGATCTTCACCTCTCCGAGGTCTTGGTTAGGCCAAGAGCCCGCCCAAACAGCCAGGAGAACCATCCACCACGTTGTTCTGCGGGGATACCGAAAACCATGTTCTTCATCGTGATCCTTTGGTAGAATCACACTCATCCACCACTTTTTGCCGGTGGTGGAACGCCATTACTAGCAAAGTGATTTTGATGGACTTGAAGCAAGCATCGCCTTTGTTATACCATCCAGTAGAAAGAGCTACTATACTCTCACTATTAGAATGGTACTGATTATCACATTCAGAAGGGTCACCTCCATCTTCCTCCTCTTCAAAATGGTTGAGAGTAAGAATAGCAAGAGGTGCAGGCTTAATTTAGAGATGGGGAGAACACTTGTAGAGGGTGTATTTTGTATTGGCCTCACGGCATCCATCACAGTTATGGGAAACAGAATTGTAGAATGTGCCACTAGATTTGCACCCCGATCCACCAGAAGGTGGCGGTGGAGAAGGGGATAGAGAAGTCGTTTTACAAATTTGGGTGCCTACATCCGGATCATCTTTGCACTTTCTAGAAATACAAGGTTTGGCCATTGGCGATCATCATCGCTTTTGCGAGGCCTTTCCACGACCCACGGCCATGCGGAATTTATACTTTTCAATAAAAGAAGATAGTAGAATAAGAAGTAGGACGGCGAGGCCATAGCTCAAAGCTTGTGATTTGGTTGTGGAGTGCCAGCGTAATTTATCATGGAGAGGCGTGTTGTGGTGGAAGAGCTCGCCATTTTTTCTACCTCATGTCATGTCACTATAAGATTTGGCGATTGCTTTTCCTCTTTTTATGCAAACGGGGCATTTTTTTCACCTTTTATGTCCAACATTTTTAGTAGGCTTGCCTAACCCCATTAGAACAATTCCCATAATTCTAGCCTATTCATAACACATTCGCTTAGTTAAATTTGATAGGGATTGTTGGATCTTTGGATTTACACATCCACGGTTCAGAAAATTAGAAAATATCTGAAAATTACCTCTCTTTCGGGTTGTTTTGCAATTTCTTTTGTGGACCATTGATATAGCAAATATGCCTCTATTGTACCAGATCAACGGCCTGCATTTTTCCACCGGAGTTCCCTGTGCAACTTTCAATGTTGCAAGAGTGCACAGTGGTGTAGGCACCGTTCAAAAGAATTATGGAGAAAAAAATTGCAAACAGCACTAGCAAAACTAGCAAGCACTGCAGACTCTCGAAATCCTCTGCTGCTAGTCTTGTGCATAAAAACCTTTGCAGCTTCTCTTGCTGCAACAATGAACTGGAAGCCTTGTATGGGCATCTGCAAAGACAGTTGCGCCCTCCATCTAGCGGAACAAACTAGATAGATCTCCGGAAGAAACAGGATAGACCTGTGGGAACAAAACAAGGCGGAGGAATCGAACCTCCATTTAGCACCGGTCGTGCCGCAAACTCTAAAAGCGACTTCGATTCGGACTAAGTGGCCAAGGCGCTAGACCGCGACTATCGTTCATAAATCGCCCAATAATCGCCGACCCTACCGCCTCTCTTCTCGGATGCATTATCCTCTAACACTAATAGCAAGCTCATACAACGAGGGAATCAAAAAGGATTGCATTGGCGAAAATCAATATTAGAAGACTCCGTGTCCGCTTTTGTTTTGCCATATCTGGCATGTCCATCGCCCGCAGGTGCGATAGTAGCAGCAATGCCCATCAAACAAAAACCTCAAGAAAAAAACACAAAACAACCCCCACCATGATAAGGAAATTTGATCCCATAGGAGAGGGGAAGCATAGCTCCTGTTCATGGTTTTTAACACAATAAAACAGAAGCACAGCTCCACCATAGCTCTAAAAATAGAAAGGGGCGTGCATTCTTATCTATGCCCTAGAAAAATGGCCCCTTACCATTGCAAAAAAAACACATTCTAAAAGACTAAATATAAATAAGCTGCTTTAACCTTGCAAAACATACGGTTTCGCATACTATACGTCAAGGTAAGTTAGCCTTCATTCTTGTTTGGTGTCCAATGGGATGTCGCCATGTGGCGATGATACTAATCAAGAATCGCAAATAGGTAGAGCATTCTTGACGAACCTGAGACAGCCGGTCTGCCGGAAGCTCATCTGCACGAAAACTCCTTCCCCTGCTTACCTTGATGTGGAGCAGCAACAATGAGCAGATTCCTGCTCTGGAATGGGAGCTGGCCACCGGCAGCAGCCAGTCTGCTCTGGAATGGGAGCTGGCCACCGGCAGCAGCCAGTCGCGACTGGCTGCTGCCGGTGGCCAGCTCCCATTCCAGAGCAGGAATCTGCTCATTGTTGCTGTTCCACATAACATGACAGAAATCATAGTCCAAACCATGTGAGAGAGCCCCTTTTCCAATACAAAAAGAATTGGGTAAACTTAATCTACGTGTGAATTTTTTCTGGGTCGTTTATCGTCATGGTTTCTTCCTGCCCCTGTTTGTTTTTCGTGTTACAAAAGAGCGGCATGGGCTGCTAGTCTTTGTTCAATCAAATAAGAGGCAACGGGGCATCAATCCGGACTTAGGGCAGCATGGCAGTAGCAGCAAATTCGTCCACAAGATAACAGGGCAGCAAATCCGACACGTGGGTTCATTTCTTGCTCTGTTTCTTTACATAAAATTAGAACAGTAATTTAGCTTTATTAGTTTTCACTTTCGCTTTCTCATGTATACTGAATCAATTAGTTGTCATGTTGAACATCGGCAATGTTGCATGCAGAAGTCCAGAAATGGTGATGGTTGATGTACTACAATGGGACCAAGCCTAAAGTGCTAATACAGAAATAAAATATTGGATTTTGAACATGAAGGTTTCTATTTTGCCTCTTCTTACAGGTAAGAAACAATTGAAATTCTCGTTGCCCACATTGCATCTCTGATATGCTTATTCCTGATGGAAACATCTTAACTCTGCTCTTATCTGGAGTTAGATCAGAATATCAAGTCTTCGGGGTATGTAAATCATGCTTTTCCTCCATCAAAAATATCCATTTATTCATCACAACTGATTAGGTTGCTTGACACTCTCGCAACTACATGTTCTTACTTCATGCTTAATATTGATCCTCTTGCAACTACATATGCTTAATATTGATCCTCTTGCTGCCACGCAATATAAAACAGACTTGTCTTTAGGGTATTTTTTTTCCTACAATTCAGGAAAGGTGCATATGGTTCCAAGGCGAAGCTTGTGTAGACAAAATATTTTAATAGTCTAGTTGATGCTACATTACCTCACTACAGTATATATATATCAGTTGTCCTTAGTGAATTTGAATGGCTACAAGTGCAGATGTTGGATCAGAATGATGCTGTTTATACCAAGAATTTTATTAAGCATGTTTCTAGCAATGAAGGAACCCTGGTATTGCATCTGTTATGCTTATACTACAATGCTTATTTGGCCATCATAGAGTCCTTCCATAACCTTCAGGCCATGGACATGCATGAATTTATCGATTGCAACTGAATAGTTAATTTCCCTGATGGTATCAATGCTGATTTAAAACGTAGCAACCACCATGAGAGGCAGTACTTGGTGTATTGCAAAAGTTGGAGTAAGTGGCAGGGTGCTTGCAATTGCAATTGACAGAGTGAGAATAGCAGAGGTGCCAGACTTAGAACACTTGTAGAGGGTGTATTTTGTATTGGCCTCACAGCATCCATCACAGTTATGGATTTACACATCCACGGTTCAGAAAATTAGAAAATATCTGAAAATTACCTCTCTTTCATGCGAAATTGTCTCAACAAAATGCTCCCGATGCTCTGGCTCAACATCGGGTCATGGAGTCCTTATTTCAGATGTTTCAGCTCGGTCATGGAGTCCTTATTTCAGATGCTTATCACATTCTGGGCGACCAAAACTCCTTTTTGCTAACTGTTTGACCTCAAATTATGGCACTGGTTTTGCCAATATCAAGGGGATTTGCGCAGAACAGAGGGATAGTGGCCTTCTGCAGAGTTCATTGCTCCTACTAAATTCGGATTAAGCAAGGCCAAAAACGAAAGCCGGGTCTATGATTTTCATGTTTCCTGTTCTAGGATTATTTTGGATTAATGCGATAACTTATGTATATCGTTTTTTGTTCTAAACATAGCTGGCCCTTTTTCAACATACCTTTGGCCCTTTTTCAACACTGTTTGAATTCATGTAATGTCTGTCCTGACTTATTGTGATTTAATCACACATTACTAACCACATATGTCATTAGTCCCCCTTGCTACACTATTAACTTAATTGTGTATAATGCAATAATAAAAAAAACCCTACCACCTACCATGGTACAAGGTTTAACACACCTTAATTCTATGAGTCTGTGACTATGGGGATGACTAACCCCCACTGCCACAGCAGGGGTTAAGCCTTGTCCCATCTATAATTAAGAAGAAATAGTCATAGATAAATGACATACTTGTTTATGTAGATTTCAGAAATTGTAATAATACATCACTCTCATATTGAAGGCCTGGAAATTCGTTGTTGCATATGTATTTGTGCACACTTGTCTCAAGTCCCCTTTGATCAAATCCATTATCTATGAAGCACCTTATAATTCTCTTGATATCCATAGCAGCAGCCCTGGGGCATGAGTTAATGTACATATATGGAAGAACTTGTGAGACAATGACGTTTCTGGCCTGATAATATGGTCTGCAGCTAGTGGCATGTACGTATTTAATCACAGCAAATGGAAGCGCGTCCCTTTTATCATATTTGAGAGTTCTAAAGATGCCATTAGCTCTGCTAAGCACTTCTATTGTCATATTGAGAAAGTTACCTTTATATCCAAATGTATCTACATTTTTATCTTTATCAGCAAAGGTAGTTTCCTCTTTTATACCTAGATAATCCATATCATAGACAAGTGTCTCTTCTTGGTAATCAGGGAATGCATACCCCAGGAACTTCCTTATGATTGGGCAGTTTAGCAACAGAAGATCATCCATGTATCTGAATGCTGCTCTAAACATCTTGATTTCGTTATATCTCCCTTGTATAGCAAGTTTTTTAATAAAATTAGCCTCGAACCACACGAGATATATGTTGCACCAACATGGGCTACATGCGAATCCCATGGGTATCCCACTAGTTTGTACCCATGTTCTATTACCTTTCATGATATAGCAGTTGGTAAGGAGCCAAATATTGGCTTGAATAAATGTGTCTTTGGTCATTAAAGTCCAACACTTCCCTTTAGGATCAACTTTAAACCATTTAACCGTATACTGTTCTTCTCCATTACTTTTAATCCACAATTTGTTATTGTGGTGTTGTTTCTTCATGTATTCCCAAACAGCTTTGGTAACTAAAGACATGATGTTACATATTCCAGATTCTCCGACAAGTGGAATGCTTTCATAGCATTTAGTGATATCCGCCACAAATATATCTGTAATCTTATCAGGGATGTTAAGAATTACATCATATATGGATTGTACCATCCAATTAGGGTTTATGCTCCCTGGAAATAAGATTACAGAATCTTTCACAATGATCCTTAGCTATATCTGGCCATATTTCAATAAACATATTTAAGCCTGCTGTGATAATATTAGAGAATTGTGTATAGACTGTTCCATGTGCATTAGTGATCCATCGATAATCCTTTTTGTGTACTTTGTATATTCCTAATAAATATGGAAGTCTTTCACTAGAGCAGCCAGCGTAATATATGATCTGTTGCATTTCTGTTTTAACTTTCCATATGATATCTATTTGGTCTGTGATGATTTCCCTAAAGTCTTTGCTGTTCAATCTATTTTCAACCATTTCTCTTATGTGTTTATAACGCTGGGTTATTTGTAGCTTTGTCAACACCCGCAATATAGAAATATTTAGTCAGCCACTCAATACTTTTGACAACTTTGTCATCATTTAAAGGGAATTTTCTAATTCCATCCCTCTTAAAGGCAATCTTAATCTGTCTTGATGCTCTTTCAAGAATCCTTCACTATTTTCTCTTCATCCATATTCTGATATGTGAATCTGTGTGCTTCAAAAATCCTGTCTGTGGTGGTTACCAATTCATGTTTCATTCTGTCCCAATCAAGACTCTTGTCTGGAATATGGTTTAACCCATACTGTAGCATATTCCTCAGTTGTACGTTTTGTACAACCTTGAGATCAGTGGTCCGGATATGCCCCACCTCATGGTCTATAAATTGGCTTAATGTATGTAATGTGCAAGGGCAAATATCTGTATCTTCCTGGGCAAATATGTAAAAAGGCTTGTAGCACATATCTCTCATGTTTTCAGTGTAACACCATGAGAACATTGTGTCCTCCATCATGCTTTCTCCAAGATCCCCAAGTATGTCGACCATGGCTCTGTGAAATATTTTTGGTAGGCAGATCTTGTCTAGGATTTTTGATAAAAAAGTACAATGTACGATTTTCTTTCTTTGCTTTGGTGTATCATCTCTCAAATGCTTCCTGCCCAAGCTGTCCTTTTGTATTGATTTAAAGCACTGCAATATCAGTTGATGATTTTTTTTTTTTTTTTTAATCTAAAACTTATGAGATTACACTAGGCTAAAGAGGAGTAGTCATGTTCTCTTCCAATGTGGATATTCCAGATCTTCTGGACTGTCTTGAAAGCCACATGGCCAATAGAGATCTCATAACTTATGAGCTCTACATAATGTTTTTTGTTGTCACTTTTAGTATATTCTAATTATTATTGTAGGGTAAACCCTTTATTATAATGACATCAAATGAAACAAAAATGCATTTTATGCAAGAAAAGAAATTATAGCTGCAATTTTATGCTTTACATACCTTATGTATCATAGTTAAGCGTTTGTGCAGTACCATCCGTATTCTTGTGCTCTTTTGTATTCCCAGCCTTTGTAACTGAGTGCCCCATGTTGTTTGGTGAACTGAGTCCTTCCACCGTACTGCTCTCTGTGTTTTCTTCATTGTATGTATAGGCAGCATAGTAATTCTGGGTGGTTCACTAACCTTGAAGTTGGATGTCTTGGATCTCGTAGGACCACCTTGCTTTACAGTTATGTTACTGTTTGTACTACCAGTAGCAAACGTATGTTTCAGAAATTCAATAGGCTTTATCGTTTTCTCACAAACATCAGTCATGATGCCCTTAGGATAATCTGTTTTAGATCAGCTTCTGGATTACTTGCCATTTTAATAGTCATTCCAATAAGCATTTTTCTCACTTCAAGATACGCCACATATGCAGTAACACCAGCTTTGAGAGTAGTCTTAAGACAGTTTCTGAATGCAACCATACGACCTGCCACTGACAGCTCAGGATATATTGTCTCCAAATTGTTAAGCATGTACCATATGGCCTGATCAAACCAAATCATGTTATCATCACATTCTTTGGTTTGTTTTCCCTTTGCCTTGTTATCACAGATACATTTGAAGTATGGGCACATGGTTCGCCAGATGCGCTTCAAATAAAAATCATCTCTTGTGATATTCGAGTAGGCCATGTGGCCTTTTTGGCATAGTACCATCAGATCACTTTTGTTGCACTTTTTATCAAAGAATTTGGTATCCACCACGAGTCTGGCTTTTGTTCTTTTCATTCTTGTCATACGAAAGGCGGCAGCCTTTGCATCATCAGCAATTTCTTTAGTAATGCCACCTAGTACCATCCATGCTTCTTCAGTGATGGGGGCAAGGGCCCCATAATTTTTTGTTCTCCAAATGGCCTGGTTACATAGTAGACCGTGATTCTCGACCAACCTATCTAGAATAATAGGAAATCTCAGGCAGTTTCTTAATGTAAATTTAAAGTCCACGCCTTTTTCCTTTTTATTCTTATCTGTTTTTGGTTGCATGACAGCTTTATCTGCTTCAGTCAGCAGATCTTCCCCAAATAAGTCATCAGATAAATCCATATTCATGCTAGAGGCTATAGGTCTGTCTAGTCTTATCTGCTCCTCCTCTTTGGCATGTGTGTTCTTAATTTCATTGACATCCTCAAGTATGGTGACTCCAAGAATGAATTCCTTGGCCAACTCATCCTCGGCCTTAGTCCACTTATACACTTTTTGTGGCAGACTGTCATATAGACCGTAAACAAATGGGAATACATCTTCCTCTCTGTCAGATAACTTATTAATCTGTGGTAGAAGCAAAAGCCATTCACTGAAACCAAGATGTGTAACAGCCGAAATTTGTTCAGGGGTTTTCATGGCCTCTCTTTCTAGAACGATCTCATGAAATTTCATATTTTTAATACAGCATAGAATGGTCTGTACGGCTGTGTTGGGACATTCAATTCTGTTTTTATCATATCCAATTTCAATAAGCTGGTCGTTCCATGTTGGAGGTATTATCTCATACTCTATATCCTCATCTGGAGTATCCTGTATTAAATATATGTATCCAAATGGTGTTAGTAAAGCTATAAAGTAATCAACATATATTTACCAATCCAAATCAACTACATATCTGTTTTAGGCCGAAGCCTGGGATTATTCTATCACTCAGACACATAGAATCATAGGCACAGGACAACACCAGATGTCTCTAGTGTGATGAAGTGTCTAAAAAAAACCCAGCCTGAACTAGCATCACTAGACCAGACATCTGCCTCAGTCAATCCCTTGGTAGTCTTATCACCCTGATTCCAGCCTGAGTAACTCTAGATCAGTGTCCATATACCTATTAGACTCAGCTTACATATAATCTGTTACCATCTGTTTTCAACACATACTCATTTATTCCATGTAACCATCACGTCTTAAAAATCTTTTTTATTGGTGTATCATTCTATATGTTGATCAAGAAAACCAGAACTAAGCCCATATAAGGCATATGTTTATCGAATTGTAGACTTACAACTATGGTCAATCATTGGTAGTTAACTTAAGGCATTGATTTCTTATCATTTATATACCTTAGTATGTGGTCTAGAATTAGCCATATATTAATGTGTGTTTCGGCTAAGCTGATCCAGCAAATATAGACCATTGATGTATTTTGATGTTTTACTAAATCATAGAATCCGATAACACCTATATCAGAAGGGACATGTGATTTTAAGTCTTTGATCCATCATCTAGAAATGGTATTTTAAATCTAAACCTTATTTCAATGTGGTCTCTAAATAAGCATTTACTCCTTTTCTTTTCAATATACCATCTAGTATACTTACAGCTTAGTTAGCTACTATCTACCATGTTTTCAGTACCAACTATATATTTTTATCACCATTAGTTTTCACAACCATCAGTGCTACCATCTGTAGATAAGATAAAAATTCTTATAAAGCTGGTATCTATTGTATCATGTCTGATCATGTATCCAGCATCTTTTTTAAGGAAAACATGTCAGTTTTACGAGTTTTTCCAAAATATGCTTGCTATTAAGTTCTAGAGCTGAACCTATATCATATAAAGATACTTCATGCATATAAGATTCAAAGGAAAAAATTGTTTTGAAACCCTGAACACATCGGAATACAGCAGCCTTGTGCATCATTGTCTTCTTGTTTTCTCCATTCCAGAACTTCCTCCATCATATAGCAGCCACCAACATATAAAGCAAAAGAGTACAATGAGAAGAAAATCCCGTACCTGCAGCCAATCAATACTCTGTTAGCAATAGACTTGGTAGCGGGGCGGTGTCCGAAAGCCTTCTTAGTACGAGCACTAGGGGTGAAGTCCCATATCCCATATCAAATTCTATTGCAGGAGAGCGGATTCTTGCCTCTTGGTGCGCCCTTGATCGCCACATTGTCTATTTTCTTTAAGGTGGTCAATATGGACGAGCACCTTTCCTTTTCCTTTTTTCCTTTGCCTTCCTTTTTCTTTGTGTTTTCTTTTCCTTTTTGGGCAAGGTTGACGCCATATCGGCCGCTGGCGAGAATCGTGTCGAGGGCATCGAGATGTCGTTGCATGTCTCTTGGTGTGTAAGCTAGGAGGTCCACATCATCGGCATATATTAACCTGCGATCCCATGATAGAGAAGGTGAGCTCCATCGCCCCATTATCGACAAGCCCGGCTCTCAATTGATCAATGTAAAGCCCAAACAATGTTGGGGAGAGGGCATCCCCGGCGAACCCGCCGCATCGCTATCAAATGGTTGGCTTGTCTGGCGCAACCGACCCGAACATCTTTCAGTATAGCTTTGTACACTGCGCATTACGCAAATCTCGGGGAACCCGGCTATTGCGGAGTCTTGCCCATAGTTTTTTCGAGGCATAGTGTCAAACGCCTTCGCCAAAATCCACAAAGCAACAATATAGATCGATCGGCGGTTCCTGTTCATCTTCAATCGAAGTATAGCGTGAAGATGTGGTCAATGGTTGAGTGCCGGTCCGAATCTGCGGGTGAGGGCCAGCACCCTACGCCGGGCCTTGGCCAGACAATCTTTGCTTTCGAGAATCCCAAGCAATTTTGCAAAACACCGAATGACCATGATTGTTCGATAATTGCCAGGTAGGCGGTGTGGGTCACCGCCTTATATATGGGGAACAACTCTCGCTATTGGTCCACTGCGGTGGAAACCTTCTGTAATGCCTTGTTGAACAAGGCGGTCAAGACCGGTATTATGGATGACCCCGCCCCACTAAAGCAATTGCTGCGCATACCATCCAAGTCCGAGGCTTTCCCATTGGCAAGACGCCGCAAGCCTTGTTCCACGCCAGAATCTGTGATTTCCAAAGACTAGGCCTTCTTGCAAGGGTATCTTTGCATGTGCACCGAGGGTCATTATAGCCATTGCAAAGTATTGTCTCCCCTTGCGGGAGTGATATTCCCGTGGTAATGTCTTGGCTTTCTAAGAACCCTTCGCCCGGAAGGTCCTAGGATGACATTCGTGAGGTAAAACATTTTCCTTTGATGCTTGTTGCAATGTACCCGCTTTCTTAGCTTTAAGGAAGATGCGGTATTGTCCGACCGCATGTGGGCATAAAGCGGGGGTCTATGACTTGGAGGCGGCGTTTGTGTTCCTTGCACTCGTGATCAAACCATTGATTACATTGGGAAGGTTGTGTTTCGGAGGGGTCCGTCGTGCGCGGCTTATCCCAAAGCACCTCTGCGCGATCCTAAGCACATCGGTCAACCGCCCCGCTTTTGCTCTAGTGTAGGATATTGCAAAATTTCTACCAAGTCATCTATAAGCATCACGGGCATAAGCCCCGCATGTTCATAATCCAATCGCAGATTTGAGGCATGTGAGGAGTTGTTGCACGAGGGTTCGCACAACCTCGCCAAGCCAACTTCAAGTAAAGTGGTAAGTGGTCCGAAGTCGATCTCTTCATCCCTATTAGCCATTCCCACCGAAAGTGCTTGGCGACATGCATATCTGCTCAAGCACCAAAGACATAGTCCACCACACTAGATCCGCCCCCGGGTCTTCCACGCCTACAAGTGCTCTTGCAGTGGAAGGCCACCGTGCTAGTCCATTGCGATTACTAGGTCAAAGATCTTTGCGAGCAAAAGCAATCGACCATAGCGCGTGGACGATTGTCATCGATGTCCGTGGCCAAGCTCCTTCGGGCAGGATGCAACCGCAATATATCATCGATCAAGGGATCAAATCTCATGGGTTGTTCTACCCCGCGGCGCGATTGAAGTCTCCAAGGAGTATGACACTGCCCAATTGCTTATCTTTGTTGTATGTCATCATATAGATGGACATAGGGGTCCGACCCTATCCACATCCAAGTGGGTGTGATAGAAGTTACTTTACGCATGTGGAAAGTAGCGGGCTGCCACAAAGAGGGGGTCACTCTATGCAGGTTTTGCACACGCACCCACAAGTACCGGTTGTGCTTTGTCTGTCTTGAACAAAGGAGATTGATTGTGCCAAGGTTGTTCTTGTGTACCCTTGGGCAACCCCCATGCCCTTTCTGTGCAATCATTGAAGATTGAGTAGTCT
Source organism: Isoetes taiwanensis (assembly GCA_021234155.1). Taxonomy (NCBI): domain Eukaryota; kingdom Viridiplantae; phylum Streptophyta; class Lycopodiopsida; order Isoetales; family Isoetaceae; genus Isoetes; species Isoetes taiwanensis. The sequence continues at coordinate 10,765,918 of JAJEKV010000031.1, forward strand.
TTGGTATCCGGCAAGTCGTATCTGTGTCGCATGCTCCATGTTTCATGAGGAAGATGGGATCCATCAATGCGACAAGCGAGTTGAGACTATCTCCCTTACGCCATGGGAAACCCCAGACAATTCGAGGGAGACCATCGCGGAGCCTGATTCCTATTTGTTGGCGGGGCGGTGGAGATTGATCGGCAATGAGAAGGGGGTGGCGAAGTGGAAGCGGCGAATGTCACGAAACGAAGAGCGAGGGCAACGAAGCGAGGCGTCTTGGCGCTATAGCGGTGTGGCTGGGCCGGTTCAACTGGAGGGTTAGCAAGATTCGTAGGCGACATTGATGCATTTTGCATCTTGCCCGAATCGATCCTGCGGCTCCTCCTTATGCAGAATGCTTTTAACTTTATTACTTCGTTACTGCGGTCTTCTTGTTGGCGGTCGGGTCTCGATCAACATACGCTTAGCGAGTTCCCGGAGTTCCCTTTATTTTGCCCCATGAGATAGGCGCTTTCCTTTGCATCTCGTCTTTGTAAGCGTGTGACCACCCGTGGGCACGGGTCTTGGGCGCCATTGCATCTCGCCCTAATAATGTTTAGGCATGGGGAATGTCATTAGAGCAAGAATCAACATTTGGAACCGGTTAATGAGGTCCTCCCTGTCTCTTAAATGGGGCCCCATTACCACCACATTGTGGCTTCTCCGCCCTCGGCTCACGGAGCTCTCATTTGTTAGGTCAATCATGCACAGCAAAGGGAGTTGTTCTTTGTCGTTCGGGGCATAGGCCGTGGGCCTCGTTGAAGGGGGGTGGCATGGAAGCTTGGGGTGCGGTAGTAGGCGGTACGGGCGACGCCTTGCGGACTCTTTAGGCGGTGGACCGCATGCGCGGTATAGTGGTCTCTCCTTCCGACGGGAGCTTAGCTCTGCTTTGAAATTGTTCTTTGCATTGTCAATTCGCATGCGATGCACCGTTGCAATTGCTCATGAGCATGCATTGAGGCCCTTGCCTGGATTTGACAATAGGCGCCTCGGCTCTCGCATCTTACGATCTTGGGGGCGGAGCTATGCTCTAGTTTCAGGCGAGAGTCCACCATAGGGTTCATTGCGGATGAGGCCACTTCTGTGTCTCGACCCTACTTTGAAGGGCTCTCAATTGTGGTGGCTCTCTTCAAAAAGCGACTGGACTTTTTGCATCCGCAATGACCTCCTCTCCCTCTCCTCGATCGAAGCGGAGATGGTTACCATTGTCTCTGCTCAACACGTTCATGTTATTTCTAAGGTTTTAATTTATACTGCTTGATTGGTGCCGTTCTTTGGGAGAAGTTGGTAACTTGTAAATGATAACCTTGTGGATTCACTTTAGAAATTGTTCACATTTAATCTTAATGCATGGTAGCATATTGGTCTTTCAAAGCAGTGTTATATGCAACTCCCACTCTTTAATGTTTTTTCACTGGCATGTTAGACCGGTAGGCAATATCTCATGGCCAAGACATAAGGCAAGGCTATAAGGAATTTATGCACATAGGAATTCCTCACTATCGCATAAGTTCAGTTGTTTAAAGGTGGTAGCTCTAAAGTTTAGTTGTTCAAAGGTGGTTGTAGGGCTATAGGCAGTTGTTGACCATTGCAATATTCTAGAACTTGGTTCCATATTAGGGCATGACATAAAGTTTGAATAAACCCTATTGAGTTATGCCTTGAATTAGAGAAACAATCAAATTTACTTTGAAACTTTCAGAAAAAATTTTGAACCCATTGATTCGAATTGATCTTGATAGTTTATGGAGATTTATGGGTTATAAACTTACAAATGCCAAAGGAGCAATGCTCCACAATGTTTGAGCTAAAGAAAGACTATAATGTATTTGTTTGATATCTAGAGATACATTGCAATTAGGCTCTTTTCATATGAGTGCAATATGAAAGTCCTTGTAGACATGGGAGGAAAGATGAAGCATATTTAATAACATTCAATGTGGTAAATGATCAACCCTTATATTCATCAATGTGCAAATAAGTAAATGGGTATTTATTTAATATTTGGTCACAACATTGGTAATTGAGAATTATATGAAGCATGCTACTGGCAACCGTAACCATATGGTACCTAGAATTCCAAGCTTCTATCATCCTTGCAAACAACAACAAATAACAGCACTTACAAAGTTGTACAAAGTTAGAAAATGAGGATTGATTCAGGGATTTAGCTTTTACAACATGGCTGTCATATCTAAAAAATGAACGATCATCAAATATAATATCTTTAGATGGAAGAACACCTTGAGAAGCTCTTAAGATCAAACCATAATTCCCTATTTAAATTCAATCAACCTTTCAACAAATTCTGCACTACCTTGTATTATCCTGATCTATAAAAATGGTAAACTTGGCATTCTTTTATCATTCCAGTGTTGCACCGGTATGATATGCTTACTCAGCGGTTGCAATGAACATTGAATGGTTAGTCCGGATAAAAAGAGTATGATATGAACATGGATGTTCAAATAATAAAATAGTTAACTATACCTTTTCACATTTTCACAACAAAAGGCTCAATGGATTTCATGTATAAATGAAACGTGGTAGACATTGCAGACATAAAGAGGCAATTAACGGAAAGATACTTTTTATTGGAACGGCCTGTTTCAATGACAAATGCATGAAGGTAATGCATATCCGAAGGGAGTATTCCGGAGCATGACGGAGTAGTAGCAGGGGTGCAAGGGAAGCACTGGCAGTGTCATGTAGCAGGTACTTGAAAATGGAATTGAGGGCATAGAAACTCTGTTTTCTGCCATTCTTCTCCATAGCCACCTCCGTGAGAACCCAAAAGCAGGATAAATGCCTGAGCAATCTGTCCAGTTCAGTGGCATCTCTTTTCGCGTGAGCCATACATTTCTGAATATCCTGTGCTGACATTAGTCCAGCTGGAGCCTCTTTGGACATGATCTCACTTCAAATATATACGCAAGCCGCTCAAAAAGGAATGAGAATATAGACAATCAAAAGTGTAGGATAGAAGCAGTGGCTTACCATAAGAATTGAAAGTTTGCTCTGGGTGCAGATCTATAGGTGCAAGATGATAATGTGCTAAAGCAATCTTGTAGATTGCTAGGAAGGTCTGCGAGCATTGGATAAAGGCTGAAACATTTTGCCAGGCAATGGGACCAAATTTGAAAAGCCATGGACCATTTGATCTGCATAAATATGACAAACCACTTGAGTTGCAGCAGATGGATAGTAAAGACATGCTGCAAATGCCTAAAGGAGCATAAACTGCACTGCATCTGTATATTTACAATCAAATTATGCTGCATTGAATACTAAAAATTAGCAGATTGTATATGCTGCAGCAAAAGCCATGAAAATACAAACAACTACTCTGGGATGTACCAACAATGCTAAGATTTGACATATAAAATATTATCCACGCACAACATACCTTTGTATAATTGAAGCAAAATCAGAAACTGAAAGCTTCACTGCAATGGATAGCATAATACCACCAAGACATAGAGGGAAAAAATTTGAAATTGCCTGCTACAATGTTTCTTCAGCTTAATTCTACCATGAAAACCACCTGACATAAAGATAGCATGCTTAGAATGCACTAAAATTTGAATAGTTTACGAATGTTGAGAAAGTGAAGAATCCGTTCTTACCAACACAAAACGACATTGATCCGATGGAAGAAGCATGGAAAAATCAACAATATGAGACATATAAGCTCTAATTCTACTATTACTTTGCTCAAATTCATGCTCCTTTTACATTTGCTGCAAATCTTGCTTTGAAAGGGCATAATGGAAGACTCGTTTGCATGTTACCTCTTTGTTTTACTATGGTCCAGCAATCTAGATAAGCAAATTTTCTACGTGTTTGCACCATATATCCTTGCGAACGCCTCATTTCGACTTTGATTTGTTGCGAGATTGCTTTGTTTCTTCAATGCGGAGCTGGAAGCAAGAACACGATGTTAAACTTGCAAGATATCCCGTTGATGCTCTTTTCTTGTTAAATCTAGCAATCTCAATCCAGCTATTACATCATTATTGCTCCATCAGTAGTCCATGTGAATTGCATGTTCTACAACTTTGTAAGAAACTGGATAGACTCACCTTTTTCTGTGCCGTTTTGTTGCATAGTGTTCATCAAGACTCATGCCAAAGCAATCTCACAACCAAGAAAGATGTCCCAAATGCTGCCTTCACTGCAATAAACCACTGAAGAAAGTTGCCCATGTGCAGGGTTTTCTGATGCTTTGGAATCATTTTCTTCTGTAGGCTCTTGTGCCTGATGGTGCAGCTTCTCACCCATCTCTAAGTCCGATATTATTTTTCCATGCCTTCACATTCTGGGTTCTAGGATTCTACAGGGTGTTTGCACTGCTATGTGCCCGATTCGCATGGGGAGGGTGCAAGTCATGGAAGCCGCCATAACCGCTCCACAAATCACACAGGAACTCTAAGAAAGACCGTATTAAATCTCAAATATCAACACTCTACCTGCATAGCTTTGTCACCTGCCTCTGAACCGTAAACTAATCTCTATGCTTGGTGATTCATTGCAGCTCTGTCCGTTGAAGCCTGACCTTTGCTATTTGAGGATGTATTGCCCAGGCAAATCTGGTCTGTTGCGATGGGTTTGTGATGGCATCTACTTGCAAGACTGGTAAGAGAGAGGAATGACGATTTAGGGCTTATTTAAGTTAAGCATCTGCCCTGGGGAGGAATCCGACGGCCTCTTCCTAAATCGCTAGAGCCGGAAAGGGCAGGAAAAGAAAATCGAGAAAAGGCCGAAAAAAAAACCGTGGGCTATCCGAACCGTCCAACTTTTAGGTTAGATCTGGGCCTTTTTTTTAGTTAAATCAAATCATAGCCGTCGAATTTAAGGCAAATCAAATTCTGGCCGTCGGATTTAGGGCTCGATGCACTACACACTTACGTCAAAACATTATAATATAAGATAAGCATGCATCACCATTTATGGTCCATGAGACCAATTGTATAGAGCATATATCTCTCACTAGCCTTATCCATTTTGCCCCATAGAATGATACTATGGCATTTTAGCTTCGATCACATGATTTTTGAAAGGTGTAAGTGGAGGTCCATGTAGGTTCAATTGGTCATAAGTACCTCATAAATTCTCAATTCTTTGTGCTTCAATCTTACCCTTAAATTACGCAAGCTCACATAGTCAACTAATTTTCTCCTACAGAGAATCATACAAGTAAACTATATGCGAAAGTTGAGATCAAAATTGATTAAAGTGATGTCATTATTGATTTTTACACTTTCAATCATTTGGACCAATGATGGTTCAAGAATCGATCAAGTAGATAGCGATCTATCTTGATGTTTTATAGAAAAAGTTTTTCATATTTTTCCTTGGTTCGTTTTGCATTTGTTTCTTGATATGAGATACTTCGAGGATTTTATTTTGTAAAGTGACACCTTTAAGGCACAAATCTAGAATAAACATGGAAGACATAATATAATTGATGTTATTTATTTTAATACAATCCTCAAGATAATGACCAACAGATATCTTTTGTGAACAAAGTGGTTCAGGAGCTACTCATGTCCCAAAACTCAACGTGAGATGGACTAACATAAGTATATTATTGATTTTTAAATGGACTATGGACCAGTAATGGGCAGGTATAGAAATCGTTTTTGATTTTTATTTACCATGTCTTTTACTCTTTTCACGAGCTTGTTTTTGCATTGGTTTCATATTTTTATAAACTTTCATAATGTGATTTTTTGGAGGACAACCTAGAGTCATATGTATCAATGTTACTCGTTTGTATAAATTCCCTAAAATTAAAATTAGAAGTAAAAGTCAAAACATCAAATTCAAACTCAACAAACATTTTTCTAGGATGGAGGATCTCGTGAACTACTTATATGCCAAATTTGAGCTCAAAATTTATCTTATATCACAAATCGCTTCGGGAATCAAGATCGGTTCTCGTAAAGCGTAAGACGTCTCGACCCATCATGTTTGAATGGCTATATCTTCCTTCACAGACTTCAAATTGAGATGCAGTTTTTTGTGTCTTGCTCTATATCTCGTGTAGAAAAAATCTTTTCGTTACAGTTTTACTTTGTGTGAACATGAAGCTTTTGGTACTTGACCCCCTTGGGTTTGCTAGTTTATAACTCACAAGAAGGGGAGCTGATATATTTTTGTGTATTTTTTATGTGAACCATAACTGCCATATATGAACTCCTAGAAAGGCTTTGGCCAGTTTTTGTGCCCTTGATTTTATATGATTTTTTTTGTAAACCTTCAAAATGCCCTTTAATGGTCCATCATGGGACAGGTCTAGTGTTAATAGTGTAGCAAGGGGGACTAATGACATATGTGGTTAGTAATGTGTGATTAAATCACAATAAGTCAGGACAGACATTACATGAATTCTTATGGTCCTAAGATTAATTGTAGCCAAAACCTATAGATATGATACTGCATAAGATACGAAAGATAGTGTATCTATATGAAGGGGTGACGGATATAACAATAAGTTACTTAGATAGAGTAATGGTATAAGGTATATTCCTTAGAACCATTTAAATCTTTATTGCCAGATGTGTAGACGCCAATAGTAATGGAAAAATATCCAGACCTATTAGTCAAAACCTGCAGACTTTAAGAAGGTAACAGTTGATACGTGTTGGAGATAGTGGATATCTATCATTCTTAGAAAACTGTACCCAAATATGGGCTATGACTCAGATGGGTGCGAGACGTCAGGGTCGGAAGAAGAAAAACTTAACAATTTGGCCCTTTGGCGCGAATTTGAGGAGTGCATAGTTGAGGAGGAAAGTAAGGTTCATCTGATGGACAACCGGGGCGGTAGAGATGGCTATGGCCAGAAAAGGGGCTTCTATAACAGGGAAGATAAGTCCGGCTACCAAAAGGGTACAAAACAATATGGAAAAAGGCGTCAAGAGGACTATGGATCTCCATTAGGCATCAATGAAGCACAGGACGTGGATGAGGATCCATATACATTTTAGGTTTTATCAGTATTTCAGTGTCTACGTTTAAAATAAACATAGACATATTATCGTAACATTGATACGTTTTAGTTCTATCTTACTTAGATTAAGATAGGGTTTATATATGTTTCAGAAAAATATGTTTGCTGACAAACCGAGTGCAGAATTACTATGCTTTAATATTATACAAATATAATATTACTGTCTGGCCGGAAAAAAAAGATAAGAGCTCTGCTCCAGAGACAGGCATAGGATAGATATTTAAATCAGCAGGATAGACATTTGGGCGACAAGACTCTACAGTAACTTGTGGACCGGGCTGATTCTGCAATTGTAGCGAAGTCCGGTTTGAAGGTTGCTTTTCGTATGGCTCCAAAGGCAAAGAAAGTTGGGTCACCAAACAAAGGTGAGCTGATTGAATATGAAGGGGATTCAGCGCATTTGATAGCATTGATCCAAGAACTGAAAACAGAAGTCCATGGCTTGAAGGGTGAGGTTTTATCACTCCGAAAAACCCTGGATGATATGCTGCAGCAGAATTCAGACCTGAAAACTCAAAAAGATGAATCAAGCAAGCATCCAGCAATTGCTTATACTGCACAGATCAAGGTTTTGGAAGCAAACCTTGCATCCTTAATTGCTGAAACAACTAAGGAGCAAATGTTGCTTCACCAGGAGCACATTACAGCAGAGCAAGCAGACATAGAATTGCGAGCCAAGAACCTGAAGATATCCGGCCTAGCGGAAGAAGAAAACGAAAATGTTCAAGAGGTAATTGGACGTTTTTTCTCTGATATTATGCATATACATGAGCCTCAATTTGTATTAGGGAAGAGATTGGGAAAGCCCGGTTTCCATACTCGTCCACTTCTTGTCAGGTTTCGGTCAAAAGAAGTCAGAGATAGGATTCTTCATAATAGAATTGCATTAAAAGGAGAAAAGATTTGGCTAGATCTAGATCTAACACCAACACAATTAGAGGTTCGGAAAAAGGAGTGGGCAAAGGTAAAAGAAGCAAGGGATTCTGGTTTTGTAGCATGTTTGGATCAGAGTGGCAAGGCAGTTGTCACTAAAAGAAAACGGAATTAGGGAATTGGGGCCTTGAGCATAAGCATGTGGAATGCCCATGGATTGAATCAAGTAAAGATGGACGCAACCATTGAGGCATGGAAGCAACAAGACATTCTGATGTTTGTTGAGACATGGGAGCATCAGTCTCGCCCTTTGCCAGACATACCTGGATATATAATGATTGGTCATTCATGGAATGAGAAAAAGGAAGGACCAGGGCGTGGATATGGAGGTATAGCGATTTATAGTAGAAGACAAATTGAGCATGTTCTTCAGATCATAAAAGAAGATAAAAATAAGCAATATTTGTGGCTGAAAATTAAGACCACAAGCGTGGATCTTTTTGTTGCAGCATGCTATTTTGCACCACTCAATGCAAATCTGTACAAAAACAAAAATTTTAACACAGAGGATCCTCTTGGAAATTTATGTGCAGATGCCTTGGAATTTACTGAGCATGGAAAAGTATATATTATTGGTGATTTCAATGCTCGTACGAGCTGCAAGCAGTCCCGAACATTTGCAGACCCCTTAGATATACGTTTGGATGAGCAAGATGAATTATTTTTGAGATGTTCTGAAGACAAGCTCTTAAACACAATGGGAGATTTTTTGCTTGAAATGGGTACAATATGTGGATTGAAGATAGCAAATGGTATTGATAAGTTTCCAGATTCTGGAAACTTTTCTTGTTTCAGCCATACAGGATCAAGCATGGTAGATTACTTTTTGGCAAGTGATCTAGAAATGGTGCAAGCATATTGTATAGGAAAGAAATTGCCAGAATCATATCATTCTCCTATGTATGTAGTATTCAAATCCACTCATCTCAATAAGGAGCATTCTTCTTTTCATCCAAGATTGAGGATCAATTATAAGCAATGCGTGCCTTACAAAAAGCTTGCTGAGGATCTAATTGCTTCTGCTAAATGGACAGGAAATTTGGAAGTTGATGTAGAAAAATTTGCCAATTTGATCTTCCATGCTGCAAAAGAAACCTTTGGTCTCACCAAAAAGCAGTGCAATGACGACCTTGCAATTCATGGTGGGATGCAAAGTGTAGAGAAGCAAGAGCCAGGCTGCCAAAAAAATGTATCAGAAAACCAAATTGGTACAAAAGACTTCTGAAACGCAAAAAGCAAGCATATATTTTGGCAAGACAATCTGATTTGAAAGAGAAAATAAAGGAAGATCCAAAAAGATTCTGGAATTCACTGAGCAAAAAGTAATGTCAGCCAGACTTAGAAGTAAGCGCTTTGCTAAAATTGGCGCAGGATATTTATGATGTCGGTGATTCAGAAGGTATGTCAATCTTGGCCACTGATGTAGATATGTTTAATGTAGCAGAGGTAAAGGACACGCTATCAAAGATGGGAAATAATAAGGCACATGATATGAGTGGACTATGCATAGAGCTTTTTAAATGGGGAGGGGACAAAATGCTTTCTATTCTTACAGATTTATTAAATAGGAGTATCAAACAAGGCTTGCCATACAGTTGGAAGTTAAATAGAGTCCATCCAATCCATAAATCAGGAGACAAAAAAGCAGTGCAGAACTACATGACTATCTTGAATATGTATATGTAGCATTATAACAGGGGGTTTTTTTTGTGATTTTATACGCTTTTTGACATGGTTTTCATATGATTTCATGGGCGTATTGCACGAGGCATACTAATCAGTACATCTAGAGTGCACCAAGTTTTTGCATGCAATTTGTGCAATTTTTGTTTCATCCTCCTCAATGGTTAAGATCAGAGGGCTTACAAAGAAAGCCCTCTTTTAATTCAAAAAATCCAAGGGCTTATAATAAAAACCCTTTTCTCATGAGATTCGAGACAGCCGGAATTAGGGCACGATTAGGGTTTGTGGAATCGATGATGGCAGCTACTTACTTGGAGTCAGCTGCGCAGAGAACTCTCTTGATTCTCAGGTCCGGCATGCATGCGCAGGACCTTTAGTCCTCTTCCGCGCATAGGAGAATGGGTTGTATATTTTCCTAAGGCCATATCGAAAGCGTGTGCAACATTCTCTATTTACCCTGGGATTTCTAGAGCTGCAGGGGGCCCGAAAAGACGTTAATACTAGTTTTGTTTGATTATTTGTAGGTATCGGCTTGCACCAACCAACGTGCAGAATCTCAGGTGCCACATTACAATCTACCCTCGCAGATTGTTTGCCGGGTTTTGAATCTGGGTTTGGGTGTAAATTGTTTCTGTATGGCAGATCCACAATCTTTCTTCCCATGCATACATATTCTTTTTCTTTGATTCTTTCTCGCAAGAAAGAACAGAAATATGCTCAAATGACCCTGGTACAACAGAACCCAGATCAAAGAACCGGGGTTTTGTTTGATTGACGATGTATACGTAACCGGGATATCATGAATCAATCCCCCTCTGAAGTATATGCAGCATTTGCAGTGGAAGGTAACACGATGGTTTTAAGTTCTTATTGGCACACGACAAATCTATCGGCACAGCTCTGTTGGCAAGTATCTGGCTAGCCAGCCCGCAGGGCCCCTTTTTTTAATTCTATGATTTCTGTGGTGAGTTTCAAGCCTTTCATTAGATGGGTTCACTGCAAAGTCTAGACATAGCTATATTGCCCTGGCTTTTGGATTCTGTCTCCCTGCTAGAACACTTAGATCCGCTTGCAGCAGAAGACCCAACAACTGCACCCAAAATTGCTCTCACTTTCTTGCTATCCCTCATTTGCTGATAATCCCAGGCCTAAACTCTCCAAGCAGACCACAGGAACGCCCATTTTCTTCCGACCCAGCATTCGATTCCTCATCATCCTCCCTGCTGCTTGCAAACTAAGTTTAGCTTTCTGAGGGATAATTGAGTTTCTGGTGGATTGCAGATGGCAGAAGATGCTCGTCCTAGCAAGAATAAGAGCCGGAGAGGAGGATTAGAGGGCACAGGAGTGCCACTGCCCATTAACTTAAATGGAAATCTTGTTAGTGCTCACAATGACTCTGAGCTTAGCAGCCTTATCCAGCAACCGGTAAGTGCACAACAGCCTTTTCTAGTAAAAAATTACTGAAAAATGAGAAAGCTCAACTTCTTAAAGTCTTTTGGATACATCTGGTATACAACAAATTAATACCCTCGGGATGGAAGGGAATAGCCGACCCCAAGCTTAATGCAACATACATATGTCTACGAATATACAATTTGATGACTTCTAGCATCTTTAGTATGCTCAAAGGCATCATTTGTTCCCATATATATAGAACTAGAAGCTTTTGAATTTCGTTTCCATGAGTAGGTGGAATTTGCACCTTCGGCTTATGCATTATTTTATTGCTTAATGATGATATATCCGCCTCTAATGTGAGTAAAGGTGATGTGAAATTGAAAATATTGCTCCTTAAAGTTGGGTAAAGGAAGGCATTGTTTGTTATAATTACGTGTTGTTGGAATAATTTCTCGACAAAGATGAAACTTGTGCAGTGTAGTGAGCTATGGAGCATGTTGGTATGACCTTTCTTTTCAATTTTGTGATTAGAGGTTTTGCTTTTGATGTTGGCTTATGCATGCTTGAACGAATAGGTGTTATATATCGCAAACAATCGCTTCCGACATTTTGCAATCTTAGCAATGACCATCCATCAACTTCATTCATTAATGCCGACATCGATGAATGTCCGGAAGAAACAAAGGACATACGCTACACTCCAACATTCAGCTTCTACGTAATGGTGAAAAAGTGTATGAATTCTATGGCTGGGAGATCAACGACGAGGGATCGTGGTCTCGGTTGCATTCTTGATATGGCTTGGACAAACATTTGATGGAGCATAGAGTTGGAGCATAGAGTTCGGGGATAGCTAAGTCCAAACTTTTACAAAACTTGTGCAATGGTTACAAAGAAGACCCGAAAATGGAACTGGTACAAGAAAGATTGTTAATTCCTAGTATATGCTTTCGGGTCTCTTTTGTTGTTTCCGATCCGTTGACATTTTGTATTAATCTATTTGTCTATTGTTCAAAAGTGGATGTACAATGGGAAGTGGTGCATCTTATGTTTTTCAAAACATGTGAGAATGCCTTGTAGTTGCATTAACAAGCAACTTTGCACAATATTACATGCAAAAGTGTTTCTAAAATTGTTACATGCATTTATGGATTTCTTAGTGCCCTTTCGTCCATCATTAGAGTATTAGGTAATGTCTATATGTACAAGGCCCCTAAGGGGCCAAAATTTTTTTAGTTAACACAAACCATTAACACACAACTACCATTAATATTATTAACACAAACCATTGCATTTGACACATTTAAATTAAAATCCCCTTTTGAACCCCTTTGGTTTGGGTGCATATTCACACGGGGTTACGAGGGCGGCGAGAGCCCCAAAAATTTACAATACATGTACAAAATTAACACCATTAAGTACATATTCTCAAACCTTATAGTATTTTGCAAACCTTAATATACAGTATACAAAAACTTGTATATGCATACCCCACAAACGAGGATCGCTATGTACGGTCCAGATCTTGGAATAAAGGGCAAATATGCCCATCCGACGACTCGTTGCCAAGTAACCCCCGTGTGAATATGCACCCAAACCAAAGGGGGTTCAAAAGGGGGATTTTAATTTAAATGTGTCAAATGCAATGGTTTGTGTTAATAATATTAATGGTAGTTGTATATGCTCAGTCTCTTTTGTTGTTTCTGATCCGTTGACATTTTGTATTAATCTATTTGTCTATTGTTCAAAAGTGGATGTACAATGGGAAGTGGTGCATCTTATGTTTTTCAAAACATGTGAGAATGCCTTGTAGTTGCATTAACAAGCAACATGTGTGTATATGTAGCATAATAACAAGGGGTTTTCTTTGTGTTTTTGTACGCTTTTCACAAAGGTTTTCCTAAGATTTCATGGCGTATTCGAATGGATGTACTAATGCGTACATCTAGAGTGCACCATTTCTTAGTCGTTAATTTAACTTTTTTTTTTCAATGGTCCAACATCCAAGGGCTCACAACAAAAGCCCTCTTTTTATTTTAGGGGCTGAGCATGCAAGCCTCGTGGATAGCATTTTAGGGCACGAAACAGGGCTTGGAAATCTGCAACAACAGGGATTAGCAAGATAAGATTACACTTTGAATATGCTAAGATTACACTGTGAATATGCTAGGCTGTGTAGAACACAGGGCATAAAAGCTAATCCGACAGAATGTGCTCTTTCATCCTCGGCTAAAAATCCGGATTAGGGCCACATCGGTTCAGGTTTTGTTCAGTTCTAAGTATGACCGGAGTAACAGTGGTGAATAATTTGGGCTCTTTTAGATCATACGTCTCTTATTACCTTCACTCTTTGTGATTCTGCAGAGCATCGATTGGGAAGAAAGGAGTAGATGCAGACCCATTTGATTCCTCCCCTGTTTTTCCCCTTAAAGTTTGTCAGTTTCTGTTTTGCTTGCAAAGGCTCGCAGGCAGAGCACTTTGTGGGATAGCTTAGCGATATACATGCAAATGAATCTCTTTGGAATCAAGTGATTTATCAAAGAATGCCGAGCTTGAGCTTGTGTGTTTTGTCATTCAAATTCATTACGGGACTGTGCACCCCCGCCTTTTTCTGGTCATGATACTACCCTATTTGAAATAAAGACTTTTATTGCTCTGGATCCATTTGGGTAAAGCCCTATGCTTAGAAATGTTAGGATAGTTTGTTTAAGCCTATACGGAGTATGAAGCTTGTGAATTGGATTTTTACGTCCAAGCACAATAACAGATTTCAGATGCTCTGCTTGGCTTTCTCTTCATCAAGGTCCCAAATCCGTAACATCGTGCTCTTAGGCTGACCTTTGCTCGATATCCGCCATTCTCGGGTCACAGAATTAAAAAACCTTACCCCTAAAGGGCTAGCAGCCTATTGCTCGGTAACCTTTGGTACGAACTTGTCTTTCACCTTGGATTTTCAACCATCAGAGTGGAGTTTGGTTGTATTATTAGCTGAGTTAAGATCTTATACTTGAGAACTGAAATTTTTGATGTTGTGGCTCTTTAACAGTTCAAAGCTAAGGTACTGGTTTGGTGTCTTTAAGTTGCTTCTTGAATTCATAACATGGATTTGAGGATTTTTAGCATGAAAGCCTGATGTGCATCAAACCTAACTTTTGAGATGGAATCTTATATTGATAGACCCGACATTATAATTAGAAGATGTCAGTTTTTATTGAATAATCTATATAAAATTTGGAGGATAAATTTTGGAGATGTTTTACTAGAATATTGGTAAAAATGGTAGCTGGCATTTAGATAAATGAAAACGAGGTTCACATATTCTAAAATGTGACTCTGCGTAGTACTCTCCAGTGTGCAGCAATGGAGCTTGAGGTTGAGGATTCTTGTGGAAACGTTGTTTAGGCCTGCGAGGAGAAAGAAGAGGAGTTATTGGATTTCACCTTCCCAATGAGCATTCTACTAGCTGAATGTTGTTGTGCCCTTGGAGTCGCCTTGTATATGCTTAACCAATGTCTTATTCTATCTCAACTGTCAGGCAGTGTAGGAGGCCCTTTGTATAAAAAATGGTCCATTCTATTCTCTCTTACAGAACTATATATGCGCCAAGACCAAGAGTTAAATAGGGGAATGCCGGAGTTATCAAGTTCGGGTAGACCAAATTGTGATCTTTCTTTGCTCCATCAATATTGATAACTTTGTGTTTGTCTCGTGTATGTGAGTGGTGTTGCCTCTCCTATAGGATCTTTCTAGGCTTGTTACATTGAGGCAATTGAGGACTAATTATGTAAGCCAAGAGGCTGCCAGTACTAATTTGTCCCTGTTTTTGTTTTTATGCTAGAAATTCCCATTTCATCCCATCAAAACCGTACACGTTTTCATTTGCATTGTTTTTATGATTTTTATATTCTATAGGCTCTAAACTTTTTGTTCTTCACAGATCTCACAAACATATAACAATATATAATAACAAACAATGATTATATGACCTTTTTTTTTGTTTAGATGCTAGATATTCACTCAAGGGAGTTGGACTGTGTATATGTTGTATTGTTATAAATTGCTTGTTTATTTATTTGGTTTTGTTTTCTTTTATTATGGCCCGAAGGGCCAAAAATTTTTTTTAGTATATCTACCAACACATAACTACTATTAACATTAATTAATACAAACCATTGCATTCCACACTTAAAAATAAAATTCCCCCTTAAACCCCCTTTGGTTTGGGTGCATATTCACACGGGGGAGGACTCCGGGCATCGAGAGCTGTTGGAGAACACAAGCTAAGCGCCTGGGCTGAGGAGAATAAAAGCGATCCAAATGTC
This sequence comes from Isoetes taiwanensis, assembly GCA_021234155.1. NCBI lineage: Eukaryota > Viridiplantae > Streptophyta > Lycopodiopsida > Isoetales > Isoetaceae > Isoetes > Isoetes taiwanensis. Next base: position 10,781,290 of record JAJEKV010000031.1, read on the forward strand.
AAGCGGGTTTCGGAAAGATTTTAATACGCTTGATCATGCATTGACGCTTCGTGTATTGGTTGAAAAGGCAAAGGCGCCATCTGCAGCATTATACATTGCATTTATAGATTTTGCCAAAGCATTTGACACGGTGCAGAGGAAGGAGTTAGGAGACAGAATGGAGCGACTTGGGGTTCCAGAAGACATAAAAGGAGCGGTGTCACAGTTATACTCAGAAGTATTAATCAAATTATCCCGGGAAGTCAACACTGCGATAAGGAACACCATAGGGTTCGTGGGGATGTCCTCTATCCCCTACATTATTCGGCCTCTTTATAGATGAGCTTGAAGAATGGTTGCTTGCTCGCACTTTGACAGGCACTCGCCTTGGAGCTTATGTGATACAGTTATTATTGTATGCTGATGATGCAGACGCACTTACGTAGCTTGGAGGCTTTTTGCGCAGCAAGGAAAATGAAAGTAAATATTGCAAAATAAAAAATTATGGTGTTTGGGACAAGGGAGAGACCCAGATTCTTGTATCAAGAGTAGGAAATTGAGATAGTGGAGAGCTCTAAGTATCTTGGGATTGACTTCTCCTCAAGATACAATTGGAAGGAGTGCGTCAAAAGAAGGTCAACGGGTGGAAAAATGGCGCTCTATGGTAGGCTTTCAAAGTGTTCTAAAATTTCTTTGCATGATTGGGGTCTTAGGAAGATGTTGTTTATAACACCGGTTCAAACGTGTTATTGTATGGAATTCCAATATGGGGGCCAAGCATTCCTACCAAGCTATGGAGTTTATAGAAGCAGCTCAAAAGATTTTCCCGAGAAATGTGCTTGGCATAAAAGCTCGATACCATATGCAATTATGCTCAGAGAGGCGTGTATGATCCCACTAGAATTAGAAGCATTATTTCAAAGTGTAAATTTCATTAATAGGATTCGAGATCAAGCACAGGAACGCTTTATCATATCAAGCAATGACGTAATCGAGCAAGAAGGTTGGATGCATGATTTCAAAGCTTGGGCAAGTAGATGGGGTCCGAATGATGAAAATTGGCCCGAATGTAAGTCCGATGCAAGAGTATTGTTGAGAGACTTGCGATTGAGCACTCATGGCAGCACCAAGGTAGCAGAATGCTTCACTACGAGCTCGTGTAAATCACATGGATGAATATAAGAGCCAAGAGTATTTGATATCGGATATACCGCAACTCTAAAGATGTCATAGCTCGTTACGTAATCCAGCTCACATAGATTAGAGTTGAGACAAAAAGTGATGGTCAAAGACTCCATTTGAAGATAGAATATGTAGAAATTGTGATTCGAATAGTGTTGAAGATGAGGCACATGTATTCCTACACTGTGAGTTTTACAGAGATATAAGGGAACAATTCGAGATTCAAGCACCAGATCTTCATTCATTGTTTGCCATTTCTTGTTATGATTTAGGATTGTACTTAAAGGCAGTAGATACCTATCGTGCTTTGACATTGAAACTATAATGTATTCTTGCTGGTTTTTTAGTGCTCCATGGCCTCTCAAGGCCCTAAGTGAGCAAGACTAAATAAATAAATAAATAAATAAATAAATGAATAAATAATGCCAATGTTACGACCTCTGTAGGCAGATTTATTAAACAGAAGCTATGATTATGATAAAAGATATGAAGGTTAACATAATATATGGATCCAAAACTGACATATGGTTATGATAACATACAACAGAAAGATTGTTTAAGACAGTTATGTTTAAAATAGCATGTGCTTTATAATATTTCCATGATCATATAGCTTAAACTAACTAATAGGGCAAAAGGTACAATGGGTAATCAGTGATAAACTGAAAATCCCAAGGTACCTTTTGGCCCTTGCCCTGTTACCAAGTCTATTGCTAACAGGTTTAGATTTAAAATACCATTTTTAGATGATTGATCCGAACCTGGAGTTTGTGGAGGATCTGACTATCAACAACAATGTTGCAACTGGCTCTAGGAACATGGCACCTCCAGAAAATTCCACCACCATTGGGCGTTCCTCAAAGGTTTGGGTGGTTTAGTTTCTTGAATTTGAATGATTTTTAGCATATGCTTCTTCCTTTTATTTCCATTCTATAGTAAGCTTTCTTAGATCTAAGGTCTACTATTTTGAAAGATGTCAATGAGGTGGTATGCTATTTCTGATATAGACTATAAAATCAACTCTCAGCTTACTATGGCCACAAATTCTGAATCTCATGCATCCTTTTGGGATCCCCATCTTCCAGAAAATGTTTCTCATAATAGATGTCCCGTTAGCAATAATAAGTGTACTTGTGTAACATGGTGAGACCTTGATTTTAGATGAATAAATCTTTGTTGGATGCTAAATTCGTATCATACATTTTCTGATTCACAGTTATTACCCAAGAAAACGGGTAGTAGATTAGAAGCTGGTTATGATCTGAATCTTTGGTTTAAGATAGAGAAAAGAAAGTTGACTGCAAAGGGTTGCATTCTTAAGGAAATATCTGCTGATGCACTAATGGACTCAATATCATGCATAGAGTAGGACTTGATCTACTATTAAGTCTTGTGTTAAAAATTAAAAATACACTATGCTTAGAATCAACTTTGCTGGGGCACTAGCATGATTATTACACTGGCTTCTATATGTTTATCTTAGATCTGTAATATAACCAGATACATAAGCATGCAGATTCTGGATGGATACAGTGTAAAGCTTTTCTAACATACCATATGGACCTGTCTACCAATATTCACCCTTACATTGCAACCATTCTAATGCTTGTTTTTTTTCTGTGGATGCAGGTAACAGGTTTCTTTGCTCTATACTCAGTATTCAAGTTCAGCTTTGGACAAGGATTTTGGCTTTATGAAACTATTATACCTGTTGTACTTTGATACTTGTTTATAGTATCATTCACATGGTAAATATTCTGATACCTATGCTTAAGTTTCCTAAATTAATGGATTTCTTGAACTTTGCACTTATTTAACTTTGTCAAATAATTAGCTATTGTTTGCTGCAAGTACATTAGCTTATTGATAGGTATGGATTATGATATGCAGTCTACACTTTGATTAATATGGATTGTCTTGGCCTAGATCATAAAGACCTGATTATGCTCTAGGGCTGCAAATGGATCTGCTTTCTTTCTTCTAAGGTCTTTAACAGATAGAAAGTCTGTTCTGATGAGCAGATTGGAGGTTTTTTTTATCAACACTCAGCTTAATGGTTATACCATTAACCAAGGTCTTGGTGTAAATATTTTATCAGGTCACTAACACTCCCTGTTATTTATAAGAAGAAGAAATTCCAGACATATACAAACAATGGACTAAGGAGCTATTGATGATGGATTATGATAAATGCAACATATACAGCCCCAATGCAGCCGTCCAAACAATCCTTGGCTGCATCAGGAGTAAGGATATTCATTCTTACATTACATTCAAGGAATTAAATCTGTTGGATAAGTCACTGTCACCAGTCTCATACTTAGGCTTTAGTGGCTGGTTCAGAATTTTCCAGAGCATGAAGAAAGTGAACTTTGAGTTTAATAAATGCAAAGGGATCCTGACCACACTCTACAATGATATGAGCAGCATTCTTTATAAATGCACTTGCATGGAAGATGAGGCGGCCATCAAATTCATGACTGGTATTCCTGCCCTTGAAGCTGCAAATGATATCTCTCAAAAAACCTTTGATAAGGAGGAAGAAACCATAGACAAAGTAATTGAGATCTCTGGGGACATGGAGAACTGCCTATTTTCAGAAATGGACCTCACTGATGAAGATTTTTTAAGCATCACTGGTAAATCTCAAAAGGAACAGAAAATTGCTGAAACCACACTTCCTGAGCAAGAGTCCAGCATTAAAGTTCCTGAGCTTAATCTGGCTAACTCCACTTGCTTTCCCATTATCACTGAGCAGACCGTGGAAAGCTATGCTGCTGTACATAACCATGCTATATGGAAGAGCATGAACTTTGGGGCCCTAGCCCCCATAGACCTGGAAACATGGGTAGCCCTTGCTGGTATCAGTCCAGAGGAGATAAGAAAAGCCAAGACTGCTGGTCAGCACCCTCGAGGTAGACCTCCCATTCAAGATGGATTTCTTTGATCAAACATGCATCAAAAATGCACCAATCGTTATAGGACAGAAAGGGCATATGGCATTTCTAACATTGACAGGGACGACTTCTATCTGAAACGAGTATGGAGATCCCACTGCCCCTATTTCAGATGTCTCTGTGAAAAAGAGAAATTTAGTAACAGGAAAAAGAATGAGGAAGAATGCAGATGTGGCATTATTTGGTTTGACCAAGGCATTTGGTACTTGATCAACAACATGGAAACAGTCTATCAGGGAACTTCTCCTATGGTCAAAATGGTTATATTGACCAAATTCCTCAATAAGGCAATGAGACCTGCAGTACTAGCTTATATCTCTTACTTGGAGGTCGAAAAGACTATGTTTGACATGACTTTGGTGTATGCCAAGAACCCTTTTAAGAATTTGAAAAGCATCTTTGGCAACAACAAGATGACTGACCTTGCAGAAAAAATGATCAAACCAATCAAGTTCTTAAAGGAATGCAACTCTTCAAGCAAGTCTGCATACTTTGGCAAAGCATATGCAGCCAACAGTGGGACTAAGTCCTCTCAAGGTTCTATAATATCACCAAAAATGCCTCCAAGAATAACAGTGGATCCAAAAAAGCCTATGGAGAACCCGGGGCAGCCTGTCACTCCAGTTTTGGGAAACAATGGAAACTGCAATAATGAATACTCCATTAACAAAGGAAAGGGCAAAATCATATCTTTGGACGAAAGCACACCTACAGCACTGGATTTTGTGGCAGAATCTGAGTAGTATGGAATTACTCTAGTTCTCTTTGCTTTCGGATAAAGCAAAGGAGTGTTTTCTAAAAATCTCAATTACATGACATAATGTCATTAGCCATTTGGCCTTTGGGTTCTTCGAACCCTCCAAAGTTTTCCAGCAATTTCCATCTTGGAAATGCCGACTAGAAGTCCAAGGCCTTATTAATACATAAACATTGCAGACTATTAAATGTGCAATTTTTTCTATTATTCTTTGGGTTATAACCATACATTCTGTAGAATGCATTCCTGCAGCATTATTATACCCTCTGACTTCTACCATATGTGTAGGTAAAAAATCTCGGGATCAGGAGTATCTCTAAGGACATCAATAGTTATAAGCACCTGACCTGCAAGGACAAGGACAAAGATGTACGTATAGTTCACATGAAGTTTCTATCAAAAGCTCTAGATGGATTCAATGTCAGAAAGATATTCCATACAGTTATGACTGAAGTACTTCTGGACAAAGGGACTGAAATTGTAGATAAAACAACCTTTGCCTGGAAGTACGTACATCAAATCAAGGATAAGGTATACAAACCTTTCTGGATTTTTTCCAGTAGGGAGAGCATGGAATGTCCTTGTAGAAATCCTAACCTAGCAAAATTCATAGACCACATGATCAAACACATAAGGACTACAAGTCTAGATATCATACATTGTCCAAAACTCAGGTCTGCTTTAAAATATGGCCTTAACCATATACCGGATCAGCCTCTAAATATTCAGGAATTTATGGAAGAATTTGCAAAGCTTTGTGAGCAGTTTTTCCATGTACACAAATTTGACTTACTGGAGCTATCAGAAGGGGACATTAATAACACCATATGCATGCTTATGAGACTGGCCAGAGTTGAGGTAATCGATATCAAAAGGCTCAGAACATGCAAAACTCTAAGAGTTGAGGTTTGACAGTGCACAAGCTCTAAGTTTTCCTCCCTCTTGCGATTGCATTGCTGCTGCAGCCTTGTCTTGGATTAGATAACTTCTGCGGGAGTCCTTCATTTGAAGCTTGATGGCATACAAACCAAAGCGCCCATGCCGCCTTAAATCTGAGCCTATCTGACTTTGCAGTTGTAAGTCTACAATTCGATAAACATATGCCTTATATGGGCTTAGTTCTGGTTTTCTTGATCAACATATAGAATGATACACCAATAAAAAAGATTTTTAAGACGTGATGGTTACATGGAATAAATGAGTATGTGTTGAAAACAGATAGTAACAGATTATATGTAAGCAGAGTCTAATAGGTATATGGACACTGATCTAGAGTTACTCAGGCTAGAATCAGGGTGATAAGACTGCCAAGGGATTGACCGAGGCAGATGTCTGGTCTAGCGATGCTAGTTGGGACCTTTTTTTGATGATCTGAATAAGACATTTTCTTTAAACTTGATGTAGCAAAATAAATGGTAAAAGAACCACCCATAGATGATTCTAAATATGCGTACCAGGATTGACTGGTGGTACATCTAAAAATATGGTATAGTCTACACCATGCAAAAAATAATAGGCACAAGCTTAACTATGTCCTATCTCTAAGCTTTAATGGTGATTAGAGGTGGAAGACCCCCCCAAGTGACGAGAAATGAATTTACTAGGACTAGGACTAGACTGCCGATGAAATTTATGACGAGGTTTTAAGGTTCGACTCAAAACAAAGATGGCGACCCTCGAGCTGATAAAGGACTTGGCAGGTCACAAATGACCAAAAATATCTTCTAAGATTGTGACGGATAACTAAGTCATGGGTTTTAATTCAGATGGCTGGACTGATAGCCATAGCTCTGAGGATGAGTTTACACCAGACGTAGAGACGGAGAGGGAGCTTCTGTGGTGCAAAAATTCTGAAATACTTGAGCAACTAAGTATGAATAGGAGAGGAGGCGGTCGGAGCTTTGACTCCAAAAGAAGTTTTGATGATAGCAGAGGTGGATACAATGCTAAAAGAGGCGGAGGTTTTAACCGAAACCCAGGTGGTTACTTCAGGAACAGCAATAATGAGCAATATGTTCCTGAGACACAATAAAATGAGGATGATATTGATTCGGAAAACGAAAATCTACAGGTAGAAACGAAGGTCTACTGGTAAAATGAATTACCAAGAAAATGCATAAAGGAGCAGTCTACAAGCTGGACGGATGTGCTATCATATATCTATATTAATCTATACGTTGATTATTTTACTATTAGATATCGGAATTATTTTGACTGTACATTTTTAGTAGATGGGTGGTTTTTTAATTCACATACTCAAAAAAGCATGTGGACGACACATGTGCTGCACAGGTGCTGACTGCCCTTCATTGCCCTTCAAACTGCCCTTCATTGCCCTTCCATAACCCTTCATTGCCCTTCAAAAAATCATGAGTGTTTTCTATTATATAACACAAACCATTACATTCCACACTTAAAAATAAAATTCCCCCTTAAACCCCCTTTGGTTTGGGTGCATATTCACACGGGGGGTGACTCCGGGCAACGAGAGCTGTTGGATAGGCATATTCACCCCTTATTCCTTAATCTATACCGTACATAAAGTTCCTCGTTTGTGGGGTATGCAAGTACAAAATTTGCTATACTATATAACAAGATTCGCAAAATACTATAAGATTTAAGGCCATGTACTATATGGTGTTGATTTTGTACATGTATAATATGATTTTATGGGCTCTCGCTGCCCTACGTCACCCCCCGTGTGAATATGCACCCAAACCAAAGGGGGTTTAAGGGGGAATTTTATTTTTAAGTGTGGAATGTAATGGTTTGTGTTATACCTAAAAATTTTTGGCCCCTTCGGGGCCTTCAACAAATAAGGGTTTGAATATAATGAATTGTATTTATTTTTAAAAAAATTGGGTCTTGGTTGCTTATTATAGACCAAGTCGTTGGCATACACAACATGGTTTGTATCCTAGGACCTCTTGAACACATTTACAGTATGATACAAGCACCTCTTATACACATTTACAAATATCATACAAGCAGTAAAGATCTCCGAGAATCGAACCTGGAGTAACTTAAGTGATTAAAACATAGTTGAAAGAAAACTTTGATTTAGTTGCAACTTGACTAAGGAATGGCATAAGAACACATGGTGAGAAGCTTAAATGTTTTAGTTGGTAGCTTAAGCATAAAATATATTTATGACCACATTCATAAAATATGTACCCACAGGATTCTAATGCAACACAAGAAACCAAAGTCATAATTAGATTTCAATATCTAGCACAAGATGCCAAAGCCAATAAAATTTTTAGCATAGTATTCATGAAAATCTCTACAGGCAAATCTAAATACCTAGAGCATTTAACATCTATTCATGAAAATGTTTATGCATGAAACCTTATTAATTTCTGAAAGATCCCTCAATTACATTGCATTTATTACTGCATGGCCCTGCATCTATTACTAACATGCCCTCGCCAGAGCATAGCGATTTGCTAACAATATGGATACTATAGCATCTCCGTGGTCAAATTTAAAGCAATTCAATCCACTTGATGAAAGTATTAAATAAAAGCTAGATCAAGGCAAATGAAATCACTCTAGGACTACGCTGGATGAAGAGATTAGTTGCCCGCGTGCATTTGAAAGTGTGCATTTGAAAGGCGCAAATGGATACAACAATTGTTTGGTTCAAAAAATAATCGATTTGAAATACATAACAACATTCAAGAAATTTGTGTACCTCATCTATGAATGTTTTTGTTCCATCTAAAACAACATATGGAAATGCTTCCAAGTCAGGAATCAGACGGCCATGACCTCTGGATACCAAAAATTGCATACCATATCTGCATCTATGAGAGCATTTTGCTGACTCAACATGGTAGCGAAGCGCCTTTTACTTAGCCATATCTAAGATGTGCCTTATTTTGCCCAGTAGCTTAGCTTCCGATCCACGTTTTCGTCCCAAGAGTGCTCGCTACATCTTCAAAAGTATCATTCTTCTAGATGCCACATTTTTCCACAACAGACTAGTTTTGAAGCAGATGTGTTTTCATGGGTCTGCACTTCTATACACATGGCACATACTCAAATACAAGAAACTATTGGTTACCTTAATAGGAAAGGAGTGCAAAACAACGAAGTGTACGTGAAAATGAAGCTGAGAAGAAAATCAAGTTGGAGATGAGGAGAAAGCGAGAAGCTGAGCTTTTAACACTACAAGAGGAAGAGAAGCTTGCAATCCAAGAGAAAATAAGATTAGAAAAGGAGAAACCCGAGGTTCTTGAACAAGCTAAGTCTGGCTGCGGTTCTGTCGCCGCCATCGCCAAAGCATTGGCGGACGCCATTGCGTCTGCCGCTAGAAGAGGGCAAATGTAAAGCCTTTGCTTACTATCCACCTCAAATTTTTATCTCTTGTACTTCAAATTCATTTCCTTTGCAGATTATTGTCGAGCAGCAAGAAAAGGCTAATATTGTGGAATCTTCCAAATCTATCGACACTATTGAGAAACGCTCACCAGAATCGCCAATTCTTCCGAGCCTTGAAGAAGAGTCAAAATCGACGAGGATTCACCCAAGCAGATTGTGAGTATACCGAGAAACTAAGGAGCCGGAAGACGATCTCGATGTCAACCTAAACCCACGTGTTTTACTCTAGGTAAACAACGATTGTACAAGATAAAGTTACTCAACGTAAAGATGAGGATGTCTCGAGTAAAAATAATGATGCTGCCAGTAAAACACGTAACAAAAAGCAAGGTGTCCGGAAATATCCAACGCATAAAAAATATAGTTCCGAAACTATTGCATATGCTACAACCGTGGACAAAGGTGCGTAAGCAAGAAAATCCCTAAAGCGTGAACTACAATCCGGAGCCCTAAAACCGCCACTCCATTGCCATCGAACTCCTCGAAGCCATAGCCATAACTTCCAGATCAACAGAATAGAACCCTAAAGTGGAGTTCCAAAATCCAACCCTAAAGTAGAACTCTCGAGAGGTCTTGCATGCCACGCATTTGAAAAATCGTGGAGGTACCCATTGGAAAATATCAATAAAATTAATCCAATTAGTGCACCAGATAAGCGCACTCTAGATGTACGCATTAGTACATCTAATTGCATACGCGATGAAATCATAGCAAAACCATATGCAAAAGCGTACAAAAATACAAAAGGAACCCCTGTTATAATGCTAGATATTAGTGATGCAAATCATGATGACATAAATTATTTGGTGAAGGTGCTTATATGTGCTGTGATGGTAAAAAAACTGGGTAGGTCAATTAAAACGTTACCCAGATAGTTTAATATCAAGAGCAAAGGGTACATTAGGTGAAAGGCGAAGAGCCAAGAATCGCCTAATGTACCTTTTGGCCCTTGGGTCGTTACCGAGTCTATCGCTAACGTTCTCATGATTGGCTGCAGGTACATGGTGATTCTTCTCCTAATGTATCATCTTTGCTGTTATGGTGTTCTACTGGTCGAAACGGATGTACTGGTCTATATATACTACATTGTGTAGTTACGGATTTAACAGTAAATGAAAATGCATAGTCTGGGCAAAGTCGTGAACAGCCCCATGACAAAAATATTAGGTCGACGGGTAAGACTAAGTTTACTCTTTGTTAAACATTGAACATGATGAAATAACAGTCAAATGTGGAGCATTTTTTATAAGTAAAGCTCGCACATAATATAGGTACGTTTACCTCCGGTTTTTGCAGTGCATTTTAGGAAGTTTTAATGGCAAATACGTTAAACCTTATTTTATAAGGATAATGTGTACTATGGAATGACTGTTCTAATGACCTGGGCATCCCATAGAGTGGAAAAAGTTTTGTTTCCAAAAAGAATGATGATGGAATCGGTAGATTCAAAAAAGAGTGTCAATAGTTTCTAAACCTGTTATCCATAGATTGGTGTACCAGACTCGGATCTATCTAGATCTGTGGATGGAATGATAAAACTATGGAGGGATTGACCAAAGTAGTATGATGTGCTAGTAGGATTGTTGTCCAGACTAGTTATGTCCGGGTTTTTTTTTAGACACTTCATTTCTCTAGTTTAACTGGAGTTGCATCATATCTATTGGCAATAACAGGAATGAACTATTGAATGGTATGTTATACTCACAAAATGGTATAACTCTTTAGGATGAGGAGGAGGCACAAAGCGGACAATATTGAGTTTGTACCTCCAAGATGGAATAGAGACCTTGGACCGACGGCTATGCTACAAGCAAGATTACATGTCCAAGCTATGCGTCTGCATTTAGGTAATGCTGCATCAAAAACCACCGTGTACATATACAAATACTTAAAAGGAAGCGCCGAAAAGCCCGGGGAATCTGCTATTTCACTAGGTTTTAATGAATGGCTGGAGTTAGTTCCCAGGCTTAATAAGCTTAGTGAGGATTGGGACAAAATCAGCAAGCTCATTGAGGATATATATGATGGCCCGCCTACTAAAGTATATCATCGCGACTATGGAAGAGGATAAGACCAAAATCAATTCTTCAAAGGGGTGCTAGCTTTGGAAAAAGCCAATAAGATTAAAAATCCAGCCTTAGTGATGTGATTATTCAAAAAACGTACACTTATATTGATCGGGATGATGAAGATGACCCTTTTGGGGAATCGCTCTCGTCTGAACGGGATAAGATTGACATCGCAAAAAGGGGCCAAAGAAGTGGTAATGGGGGAGGATGATAAAGACTTCAACTTCACTTTACACAATTGTCACCTTTTTCCCATTATTTCGTAAAGACTTGTTGAAAGCCACGCCATATTTTGTAATCAAGGGATTTGGAGAACAAAGAACTTTGGAGCCTTAGCCCCCATTAGCCGGGCCTCATGGATCATGCTCTGAGGGATTACACTTAACAAGAAAAAATGGCTAAAATAGCGGAAATTTGAAAAGATGGAAAAAATAGTGTACAAGGAAAAGTTTAAACCGAGAATTGATCATCGGTTCTTTGATAAGAAATGTAACAAGGATATGGCCCATATATGTAAGGCGAAAGGACATATGGCATATTCCACAATTACAAGGGATCCTTTCTACATCAAAAGAGTTTGGCGAAGCATGTGCCCGTATTTCAAGTGTGTATGTGAACCCAGGGTGAAGGGTAATGCTTGTAAGGACAACATGACTTGGATTGACCATGCTATCTGGTACATGTTTAATAACCTAGACCACATTTTCCCTGATATGTCAGTTGTTGCGCAAATGGTCTCAATGAGGAAGCTTATGAAGACTACTCTAAGGGACAGCATAATCGCATACATTTCGTATCTGGAAGTAAGAAATACACTTATTAGCATGACAATGATACTGACCGCAGACCCATGGGCAGACCTAAAAATTGGCTTCCCTGTGTGTAAAATGGCAACTATATGCGAGAAAAGCATAAAACCAAAATCATTATGAAATATATGGAGGCTGGTTCCAGTAATGTAGCGGAAAGAAAGTCAAAACAGTTTAAACCCAGAACACTGTCATATGGAACAGTTGCAGGTTATGATCCATCTCGTATCACGGTGTTACCTGGACAAAGTGGCTCTAGTATGGCCGATAACTTCAACATTGAACAGATTGGTACTCCAAGTGCCATGGGTGGCTCAGTCTCAAAGCAAAGACAAGAGTCAAATGTCAGAGATGGGGATGGTGTCATCCAACAGCTTAAATATGACAAATAGGTATTGGTATTGTCAATTACAATAACTCTTACCTGGTACAATTTTGTTACTCTTTGATGACATTTTGTATAATGACTTGGGTCAGACAATAGTATATTTTGAATGGTCTTTCTAAGTTATGAAAGTACCTTTTGACAAGTAAAGCTGACATGCCAGTGTCCATGTTATGCTATTACATACTGCTACTCCAGTTTTGAAAATTAAAAAAAAAAGGAGTATAGACCTATACAAGTGGACCATGACACCAATCAGATGTTACGATATTTATATCTAAATAGTGTAATGTTTGTTTATATACAGATCACTAGGGTAATTACCAAGGATTGCCAAGGCAGATTTCATCTGCTGGAGAATAAAGAAAAAAGCAAACGAAAAGTAGTACACTGTTTCTTTTTGTCCAAAGTAATGGAAAAAATATGCATTCCAAAAATAATACACAGACATATGACTAAATGCCTGGGGGAAATAGGTGAACAGATTATGGATCTGACCATGTTCTCATGGAGATATACTGAAAGCTTGAAAGAAATATGCTATAAACCATATTATATTTTTGCACAAGATTTGGAGGCAATATGCCCATGCAGTAACCCAAGTCTAAAAGAGTTTATAGATCCCAAGATTGGGCATGTCAGAACTACCGATCTCAAAATTGTTAAATGCAAAAGTCTTAGAAACCTTTTTAGTAAAGGACGGGCATATACCAGACAAACCATTAATATGGAGAGACCTAAAAGCAGAACTGAGAAAGGTATGTGATTCTATCTTTGAGTGGCACAAATACCAGTTCTCTGATATAAGTGAAAGTGACAAAATTGAAGTGATTAATAATAATAATAATAATAATAAGAGTTATTAACGTCCAACAAAGACCCGTAGGCCATGGGACAACTACAGTTTTACATCTATTCTCCAGTAAAAGGAGTATTTTCTTCACTACTGTCGGTGCTCGCAAGAAGCTCTCTAAGGAATTTTGCTACTAGACATATTGTAGAGTATTTCTGGAAAAGAGTTACCAAGTTCTCATGATCCCAATCTACTTGAGAGTATTTTTCTCGAAGTGATCCAAACCGAGGGCAATGAAATATAACATGTGCTTCTGTTTCTATGTCCAATCCACACTTGCATTTCCTCTCTTCCCTAGGAAGGCCAATCCATCTCCCTGTTTCAATCATGAGATGATGTGAACTCATGCGCATTCGAGCTACAGCTCGTATCATTCCCGGGTACATGTCTTTATGGCTAAGATATAACCGGATGCCATGCTTTGTTTCTAGGTTAAAGTCCGCCAAATAATATTCGACCTTCTTCTTATCGCTAACACTTAATATACCGCTCAAATGCTCTCTCTTTAAATTTGTCATCAAAATCAGCTATAGAAAGATGCAATCGGTTCAGCCACCGTGATTACATCTTTATGCCGGCTTTGTTTTTCCTCGCAGATCCCCAACGCCATGGAGGCCTTAATTGCCGACATACCAATGATGATCCTCAATTCTTTTATTCAAGTATCGAGCAGTTTTACCGCTTGAATCTCCAAAGGGTATGATCCACTTTCCAATAGCAAAATCTCATAAGGCAATCGACCTCTTCACTTTAAAACAATATGTAATGATGTTTTACAGATTTGTTCCAATGTATTCCACTTCCCTTTTGATAAGGAGGGCCCCCATAATTCACAAGCATATAATGCATTGGCATTACTAATGTGTCAAACAACCGTTTTCATATTGGCGAACGACATTTGCTTTTGTTCGCCTTTGATTAAGCATCGCGATAAAATGCTTTCAATGTCTTTGAAATTACGCTATCCACACCTTGGGTCCAACTTCTCCTACCAAGATAGACCTCATGTCCAAGGTATTTATAGGAATTAACCTGTTTCTATTCTTTTCAGATTGGTACATAACATGAGCCGCAATATTTTTTCCAAAACACACAATTTTAGTCTTTTCTAAGTTTAGAAAGAAGGTCAAAACTCATTTAAAAAAGTCTACAAGCCTCCAACCGAACCCCTCAGATATCTTTCGACGGTATATGCCGATAGCAACAAATCATCGGCAAAAGCAATAGCACTACTAGCTCCTCATACAAGCGTGGAAAGTTACAACCTTTTGCTTGAGAAAGCTTTCAAGCTGATCCACATACAAACCAAATAGAGTAGGTGACATTGGGCAGCCTTGCTTCACCCCTACATCACTTAATACTACATTCTGGCCATACTACCGGAGTGACCACCCTCCCTTGAACATTTTGGTAAAGCCTCCCCACCGCAACAATCCATTCTTTTGGTACCCCTACCGTGTTAATCTATCAATTAGTTTTTTGCCAGGAAATCAGACGAAAAGCCTTTGCAAAATCAATAAAACAAACAAATCAAGGCTTTATTCTTTAGACTTCGCTTCTCTACTATCGCTCATAGCCGTAATCAAATGATCAAGAGTTCCATGCCTCCAGGCGAAAACCCGCTTTTGCCCTCTTGCTCTAATGTTATTTTCATCGCCCATTTTGTCACTTTAATGTCAAAGACTTTACCAAACAAATTTTAGCTAGAATTGGACTAATCATAATGGTGCGATAGTTTCCGGGTCATCTCGTGTCTCCTTTTTTATAAATAATTTGAATGATACTCATGGTCCATTCGGGTTGGAAAACCTTCCAAAATTGCTTGGTTAAAGAGCAATGCTATTACTTACGCTAAAATTGGGCCTCCTCGCCCTCAAGTGTTTCGTTGTCAAGCCTGTGGATATCACATGCTTTACCTCTTGATAACAATCTAATTCCTTCTTCAACATCACTAGGATCTACACAAAAATGTGTGAATGTGCATTCCGGTAAGTTCAACTTATCCATTCCCTTAAAGTGTAGGTGAAGCGCATATGTATGCCATATATCAAGATCCGCGGAGAGAAATCTGATGTACTATGGGTGACAACTTCTTCCAAAAACTCTTTGTATCCATCTCGCCAACATCTTATAATTGTGCATGTTCCCACGCCCTCTTTTTATCGCATGAACCATTTTGGCGATATTTCTTTAATCCTTCCACAAATATTTGCATGTTTTCTTGCTTCTTTTAATTCTTGGTCAAACCATGCATTCCTAGGTTGCTTGCCATGTCCACTTACAGATTTCCCATATATCTTAGTCACACTTGTTACTAACAAGTTATTTAACGCAAAGAGACCTTTTAGTATGTATATTAGCAAAAGAGACAAACAGAATGGATACCGGCCTCAATCTCGCTTTGAAATTTTTCGCTCTTATCGGCTCTATATTTGAACCGTGGAAGGCACTTTCTTGCAGCAGCTTTGGGTCTTATACCCAATTGAAATTGAATGCAAGCATGATCAGTCTCAGGCCGGAAGGCATCTATCTCAAATTTATGGAGCTGTCCAAAGCATACAGCATTACCAATCAAATAATCTACTACTGAATATGTAAACTGACCTGCATTCTCCCTCGATAGGTAAGCCTGACGTATTCCAAGGGCAAATCCCATTGAATATTATCAAGTCCAGCGATTCACAAAAATGTAATAAGTGTCGGCCTGCTTCATTAACTTCACCATGTTCACTTTTTCTAAGAAATTGATCTATTGGCGGTACTACTTCCAAATTGTCAGGTGAGCCATTCAAATATATTTGATTCGCTTGCAAACCGCCTGTCCAACAATTAAAATCACCAACAAGCAAGACATGTGAATCATTTTTCCATCGCGGATACAAATGAACCAAGTCAGAATATTGTCGCCAGCTTGTTGTTGTTGATCTACCGATGAAATATAACAGCCTACTATTATCAGATCTTTATCACCTGCTGCTATAATGGAAGAGCGTATACGAATTGCTACAAAATTCTTATCTTCTACATCTTCGTGTTCTAGACAAACAAACTTGAGCAAACCTGTCATGCACATAACAAGCTATGCCTCCATAAGGTCTTCCCGGTTTGGCTTCCTATTCCGCATTTAAAAGTTTTATAATTTTTGACTATTGGTACCCTCAGGTGTTTCATGTTCCCATGTTTCTACAATAAAGAAAACATCTAGCTGCTTATCACTTAATATACTAAGACAAGAGTTCAAGCCCTTTGACTTCCAAAGATTTAAACATCCAAAACCGACATTGCGGCGGGAGCCTCGATTGAGGCTCGATTGAGGCTCCGATTGAGGCTCTTTCCGATCTCTTATGATAACCCCGCCCATTCCTCGTAAACAGCCCATTTACCTTCTTCTCTAGCTTCTTTAACTTGTCTCAATGTTTGCAGGACGGTTTGCAAGTTGAAGCCAAGTTAAACCTCACATACCCGAAATCTGATCCCTTCAAATTTGGCCCCCGCTTTTTAACATTTCTACTCTTTGCCGATTCATCTCTACATTTTACTAAGATGTGTCTATGCTTGCCCTCTACTTTTTTTTCCCCGTTCTCCATGCATCAAGCACACATGACTTATCAACTGAGCTGCTCATCACGAGTAACCTATTTGTGACCATCTTAACATCTTCTTTTTCTTCCTCCAGGAATGCCAATCAATCTAACCGGGGAGGCTCTTTTTCTCTTTCTCTCTTTCTTCTTCCAAAATTGTCCGCACTTCGCCCTTTGCTATGGGGTTTTGGGACTCTACCATTTTCGGGCAGCTCTTATGGTCTAGTGGTTTGATCGAAGTTACTCCAGTCGGCACCGTGATCTCTGATCAAGCATCTATTTGCCCCGGTTTCAGTGTTGAGAGGATGGAGGTTTAGCGGCGTGCATGAGTCCGCACTCCGATTTCGGCACCTAGTCGTGAAGAGGTTACGGTTGGGGCGTTTGTTGAAGTTCGTTTGTTGGAGGTATGCTTGTTGCTTTTGCGGCAAAGATAGCTTTTTGATCTGCGGGTCATCATGGCAGCGGTTTTTCCCGATGGGGTTTTTTAATCAGGGCCATGGTGCTCACGCTTCGGCCCATGCAATGTATTTTTGTTTTCTTTGTACTTGTGGTCATGTCGTCATTTCGTGACGCCGCTTTGTGGTGCGGCGTAAAAATATACTTCCTTCCTTCCTTCCTTCCTTTAAATTTGTATCAGTTCCTATGACTACCTGTTCTTTCTTCTCCAATTCGCCAACCCGCCATTTGTTAATGCCTCTCATTGCTTTTTGAGCCGAAAGCAACTCTATCTAACGAGTTCGCATGTAACCGACCGCACCCCTCGGACCATCATGATGAGCTCTTCCCAAGCCGCTTTGGATAAGACAAAATCGGGTCCCCTCGACTTTCACTTCGACGCCCTCCTCCCTCGCCATTGAATCTTTGTCCCTTTGTCGCTTACGCCTCCTTGTTTCCAATTGCAAAAGCGAGCGTGGCAGATCGGCGCCTCAAACCACGATTCACGAGGATCATCATAATGCGACAGCCAATCCCGGTCAAATACCACAAACCATTAACATACAATAAACATTATTAACACAAACCATTGCATTTGACATATTTAAATTAAAATCCCCTTAAACCCCCCTTTGGTTTGGGTGCATATTCACAGGGGGTTGCCGGCAACGAGTCAGCTGTCGGATGGGCATATTTGCCCTTTATTCCAAGATCCGGACCGTATATAGCGATCCTCGTTTGTGGGGTATGCATGTACAAGTTTTTGTATACTGTATATTAAGGTTTGCAAAATACTATAAGGTTTGAGAGAATGTACTTAATGGTGTTAATTTTGTACATCTATTGTAAAATTTTTTATTTTTTTGAGGCTCTCATTTTGCCCCACGTAACCCGCGGTGAATATGCACCCAAACCAAAGGGGTTTAAGGGGATTTTAATTTAAATATGTCAAATGCAATGGTTTGTGTTAATAATGTTTATTGTATGTTAATGGTTTGTGTTAACTAAAAATTTTTTTTGGCCCCTGGGCCTTAAAGGATGGTGTAGATATAGACATTACCTAATACTCTAATGATGGATGGAAGGGCACTAAGAAATCCACAAATGCATGTAACAATTCACTTCTGCATGTAATACTGTGCATGGAGATTCCTTAGTGCATATAATGATTCCTTAGTGCATATGAATCATAATAGAAAATGGTAGTAGAGCTAAAAACAAGCCATTACATTCGAAGAGAAATGAGTTGCTACAAAAAAACCTAAAAGTTATTTGTAAGTTCACAGTGACCAAGTAGAAAATAAGTTGTATTCCATAAGAATTGAGCCTGAAAATCTTCAAGTCTCAAACAAGGGAATATAGTTCAGTACTCATTACATTTATATTAGCATGTATAGTGGTGAACGAAAGGAGTAAGGGCAGATGTATAAATGAAAATGTTCTTACCAACAATGATCGAGAATAGCACAAAGCAGAACATGTAGAATATGGAAAGCACTAAAAAATACCCATAAGTAATCACCCAGTATGGAGCATCTCCAAGACCATGCATTTTCATCATGATCCGAAGGTTATTCTGCTTTTCATATATTAGAGATGTCAAGACAACCTGCGAAGGGCAAAAAAAAAAATTTATTGGTTATGCTTCGTGTAACAACACAGTTCAAAGCTGGAACTAAATCTACTAGCAGACAGAAAGCATAAAATCGTTTGTACCTCCATGTGCACGTTAGTGAGGTCACAAAGGTGTGGTATTTTTCTATTTGTTACTGGGGATATATTATCAGAAAAGTCCGCGTGTATAGTAATAGGGAATCGTTACGAGTCTGGTCCAAATTTTAGCAGATACATCACTTATGTTGCAGCACAAGTCCAAAAGATATTGCTCTTGCAAGATGGAGGAGAAAATAAAGTAAAAGGATGAGAAAGGAGGTCACTTACAGGAAACAGAAGTTGAATTACCCACATGAAAAAGAGCGGGCCTAAGAGACTAGTAAAGTCTAATGGAGTTCTTGATTCTTGCTTTGGCATTACCAAAATGGCAACTGTGCATCTGGCCCTTGTAATGACGTTAAAAATGCCTGAGCAACCTGCAAAATATCCATACCTTGGAAAAAACTTCGAAAGACATGCTGTACTTGAACATGCCATGATTATTTCTTTTTCCTGCTGCTGAATCTACAGAAAAAAGGATGGACCACAGAAAAACATTCAGTTGTTTCTTCAGCCATACCCTGCTATCGGATCTATAGAGGAATCAATCACCATCTATTTTTTGCCACTTCCTTTGTTCATTGCCCGCTTGCTACAGAAAGAATGTCTGAAGATGTTGCAGATAATGCTTCTTGAATATTTCGAAAGAGCCAGCAAGAAGCCAGCCCTCCATTGCTATAAAATATATGCCAATCTTGTGCCCCGCCATGTTGTTTTCTTTCTACATTGAACCGGCCCTGCCCTCATCCATCCATCCATCCATCCATCGCAAAAAAAGCTAAAAAAAACTCTTCTGCATGCTTCATTCCGTCCTCATCCATCTGCAAAAAAGCTAAAAAAAACTCTGCTTCTGCCGTCTGCTTGCCATCTGTACTGCCGAATCTGCATAAGAAGGAAAAAGGAGGGCCAACAGGAAAGAAAAGAGGAAAGAAGATGTCGCTTGATCCGCCATAGCTTGCCGCTGCCGCCCTAAAGAAAGAAATTTTTTCTGCCTTTTCTTTAAAAAAAACGAAGAAATGCTTTAGCCACAGAATGCCATGGAAACTTTGAATAGTATGGCACAAGTCGCTGAAGCAAGCATCCGCCGCGATAAGAAATGCTTTGGCCGGAATGCCATGGAAACTTTGAATAGTATGGCACAAACCGCGAAGCAAGCATCCGTCCCGCATCATCGCGCACTAAAGCACTAACGCTTCCACTCCAAAATTTTCCACTCTGGATCGCAAGAACATTAATTTTTGCAAGAATGCCCCGAAATGCTATCCGCGAGGCTTGCATGTTCAGCCCTAAAATAAAAAGGGCTTTGTTGTGAGCCCTTGGATGTTGGACCATTGGAAAAAAACTAAATCAACGACTAAGAAATGGTGCACCCTAGATGTAATGCATTAGTACATCCATTCGAATCACGCCATGAAATCTTAGGAAAACCTTTGTGAAAAGCTTTTGCAAAACACAAAGAAAACCCCCTGTTATTATGCTACATATTGCAGTCACTTCAATTGTCCCTACGTCTGTATTTCCTCAGAATTTTTAATGCTCTAAATGCGAGATGTTGTGCGAAGCAGTTAACATATTCTCCTAAGAGGTGGCTTTTCAACTTTGCAACTTGACAATAGAAGCCCAGCTCTTGGTTGCTGCATTCTCTTGCTCCAAGTAAATGCAGCTTTTCAAATTTCACCAGGCGTCGTTCATGCTAGTCAATGTCACAACCAACACATAGCAAGCGGCTACCGGCAACGCCAGGCAGATAACGACCTGAACCAACCTCGTCCGAAGCTCGATGAACACTAGTCATTAATGGGATACTTGAGCAAGCTAGCTATGAAATAAAAGATGCATGTGATACAAGTATGGCTATAAGATTTCCATTAAATGATCCCGTCGTCATAAAGAATATCGAATGGCTGACGAAGAACCTCTACATATCTGGGGTTGATAAAGCATCCAATAACCCATCCTTTATATGCCCACGTCACAAAAAACATGGACTTTAAAAGGCTTGGCAAATGGGGATTTTATGCCTACGGTAGTGAAAAGGAGAACCTATTGAAGGACCTCAATAAGGTAATAGAAGAGTATATCAAAGGCATTAGGAAGAGCAGGTAAATTACCATATCTTTTAGGCTTATTTAAAGCCCACAAATCTGAGTATAGATGGATAACTAACGCCCATGGCAATTGTGTATCTGAGAACTAGCGAGAGATCATCACGGTAGTACTTAATGAAATCTTGAACTTGTGGCCCGGAAATATCAAAAGATATATGTGCTAATATCGACTTTTGTGGGTAGTAAATTAAATGTCAACCGGATTGTTAATTCAATATATGATGTGGCAATCAATGTACCCACGAGGATTGAGGAGGTGTTCGTAGCAAACATCACCAAATGTTATGAGAGCATACCCTTGCTTGGGGACCATGGTATTTGCAGTACCAGTGAAATGGTAATCAATGCTGCCTGGAACTATATGAAGAACAAAAATAAGAATTATGAGCTATGGGTAAAACATTCCAGCAGGGGGGGTAAGGCGACAACTAAATGGTTTAAAACAGCCCCAAAGGGAAAATGCTGGTCCATGATGAGCAGGAAAAGGTTTACTATGATAAATAAATGGCTGCTGGCAAATTGCTATGTCCAAATGGGGAAAGGGATATGGCAGCAAATTAGGGGTATACCAATGGGATTTGCATGCAGTCCTAATTGGTGCAATATCTACCTCGCATGGTTTGAATTGGAATTCATTAGAAATTTAGCAAGGCAAGGAAGATTTGATGAGATTAAGAAATTTAAATATGTGTTCCGTTATATGGACGATCTCCTAGCCAATATGTAGCAAAATAACAGGGGGTTTCTTTTATATTTTTATACTTTTTTTCCTATGGTTTTTATATGATTTGGTGATGGTATTTGATAAGACATACTAATCGGTACATCTAGAGTGCACATACTATCACGTTATTTTTAATGACATTTTTCAATGGTTACAACTATGATTTCACTAAATATCCCTAAAAATATCCCTAATCGAACATGCACGATCTCGAAAAAGGTTATTTTAGGGTTATTTGAGTTTTGGAGATTTCCGGGTCTTGTTGAGTCAAGGGCCACGAAAGCACGATCCAGGCAGCATCCTTTCAGATCTTGGTAAGGCAAGGGTTTAGTGAGGCAAGGGTTTGGAGCGACTTGGCGAGGATTCAAAGCAACTTCAAAGGTCCGTTTCTTTAACTCTTTTTTCAATTTGAGGGCCTTAGGTCTATTTTCCCTCGGTTCCACCCGGTTCGGGTGCGGTTGGTGCACTAGGAAAGAAAATGGCACGCATCGAAAAAGGTTATTTTAGGGTTATTTGAGTTTTGGAGATTTCCGGGTCTTGTTGAGTCAAGGGCCACGAAAGCACGATCCAGGCAGCATCCTTTCAGATCTTGGTAAGGCAAGGGTTTAGTGAGGCAAGGGTTTGGAGCGACTTCGAAAGCAGGATTCAGCAACTTCAAGGTCTGTTCTTTAACTCTTTTTTCAATTCGCAGGGCCTTAGGTCTATTTTCCCTGGTTCCACGGTTCAGGTGCAGTTGGTGCACTAGGAAAGAAAATGGCAGACCTCATAGATCCGGCAACTTCAAGGTCTGCTCTTTAGCTCTTTTTGCCATCCGCAGGGCCTTAGCTCTATTTTTTCCTAGTTCCATGGTTCAGGTGCAGTTGGTGACTGGCACTAAGAAAGAAAATGGCAGACCTCATATCCGCAGACCTCATGCCGGCAGTCACTAAGAGAAATGTATTAATGGGCCTTGGAAGGTCTGAAACCTCCAACACATTATCATGCAGAATTATATCCACCTGCTGGCAGTTTGAATCAGAACATTATTGATTGATTCCAAGTTTACACCACCAGAGAAGGTAATCAATTGGCTTCCCTGAATATTAACTCCAGGAGATAATCAGTTTAATGGATGCTCATATATTGCAGAAGCAAGAACGCCAAGTTACCCACAATATTCGCGAGCAATTAAAGGAAACTTTTCGATCGAATATACAAGTAAGTTGGAGCTTCTACTAACGCTATCCTTACATTGCTTAATGTGCCAATCTTGTTTCCTCGGCTTTAGCTAACTTCGCAAACTTCCGCGATAATTAACGGGCCCGCAAACACAATGAGTATGTCAACTCATCATGTCACTCATACGCCTTTGAAAGATCTCTTATATAAAGTTCAGAATCACGCTTATAGTTCCATGAGAGATGCCTAGCCAAGCGCCACGTCGAAAAGCCATAGACAAATGGGATAACGCAAATTCGGTATGGAAACGTTTCATTACAAGTTTGCGAGTGGTAAGCTACTCGAAATCTAAGCCCACGTATTTTGCAAACTTACGTGCTTGAAGGCATGGTCATGCCTTTGAATTCCAAAACACTTGCTAACATGCAATTTTGGATTTTTGGATGAAGACATGGCATTATTGCCCTTTATATTATGTTGGATAATTGATATTATTGATCTGAATCTCGAATTTGGAGAATAAGGCATCTATGACATGGCACATAAGAAGTAACGCTTAACTAAGCCTTCTATAAAGTTGCTTTTCCATGGAGCAGATTAATGCTTGGTTTGAATTGCACAAAGTCCGGTGAATTCAAATTAAAATAGTCGACAAGTTATATCCATCCGTGTTTGTGGTATGCCCGCTCAATGTCATGCGGGGAAAGCGAGATATATCTTTTACCTAATATATCTTTTAACTAATATCTTGGCGATGTGGCTTTCATTCAGGAGCAGACTAAATCTTAGGTGATCTTTGGAGCTTTTCGGATATTGCACATTTTGCACATTGCTAGATGTTTGGATCACAAGCAACATTGCAATTTATGAGAATATAATACATTACTTCTTTATTGTGGAGAAAGTGTACTGCTCTAGATGTTGCATTGCAAAAATAAATAGAGGTTTTATAGTTCTATACAAGATATGTTGCCATTTGTTTATTTTGCTAAGGGCTCCAACACCCCAATTTTTTTTTATTACAGCAACCAACACATAACTATTATTAACATTAATTAACATAAAACTAACGATTTAGGCCCTTAAAGTTTATCTATCTGCTTTTGTTAGGGCCCGAAGGGCCCAAAATTTTTTTTAATATAACAATCAACACACAAATACCATTAACATTATTAACGCAAACCATTGCATTTAACACATTTAAATTAAAATCCCCCTTAAACCCCCTTTGGTTTGGGTGCATATTCACACGGGGGGTGACGTAGGGCAGCGAGAGCCCTTATAATTATGATTTGTACGTACAATATCAACACCATATAGTATATTGTCTTAAATCTTATAGTATTTTGCAAATCTTGTTATACAGTATAACAAATTTTGTACATCCATACCCACAAGCGAGGAACTTTTGTATGCGGTTTTAGATTAAGGAATAAGGGGTGAATATGCCTATCCAACAGCTCTCGTTCCGGAGTCACCCAGGTGTGAATATGCACCCAAACCAAAGGGGGTTTAAGGGGGATTTTAATTTAAATGTGTTAAATGCAATGGTTTGCGTTAATAATGTTAATGGTATTTGTGTGTCCTAACATTAAGAGATTCCTTAGTAAGGCCGGACTGGAGAGCGGGCAACAAGTACAAATATATGACCTTAACATATTGGACATTACGGAAGAAACAGGATACACGAACTGGCGGCTCCGGGAATACAATTTGGTAGCCAAGCAAACTTCCTTAAGACAATACGGGTTTATGATGTGAGCATTAGGCTTGTTTCAAGCGGTAAAATATGATAAAAGGATGGCACTACCTTTTGACTCTATTAGATTTGTACATGCACACAAATTTTGAGACCATACTTCCAGGACTAGGAATGTGGTCATATCACGAATTATGCCATGTCTATATGTAAACACTAACCCAAGTAAAAGCTGCAAAAAGATATTATGGACCTAATTCAACGGTTTGTGTCCAATGGATTTGATGAAGGAGGGATGAAGAGAAGAATTATCAAATATATCAAAGCCGGTGATTTCCCTGGGATTAAATTTGGCGTCAACGCCTTTAATGCAAATGATCAAGGAATACTAGAAGGTACGCTTAAAATGTTATTTAATATTTCAAAAGGATTTCGGGTGTTATAATAATACATGAAGCGGTATGGAGCAAACTATAGGGTTGTAAAAAGACCCTACTATAACCGGGGTCCGCTCACCTATCGATTCTGATATAAAATGATCTCATTCTATTTGAGTAAAAGCAGGGGTCCTTTATAACCTTACAAGTGAGGAGGTAGGGTTTTTTTTTGTGATCTGAATAAGACATTTTCTTTAAACTTGATGTAGCAAATAAATGGTAAAAGAACCACCCATAGATGATTCTAAATATGCGTACCAGGATTGACTGGTGGTACATCTAAAAATATGGTACAGTCTACACCATGCAAAAAATAATAGACACAAGCTTAACTATGTCCTATCTCTAAGCTTTAATGGTGATTAGAGGTGGAAGACCCCCCCAAGTGACGAGAAATGAATTTACTAGGACTAGGACTAGACTGCCGATGAAATTTATGACGAGGTTTTAAGGTTCTGACCTAAATAGTATGGCAGACCCTCGAGCTGATAAAGGACTTGGCAGGTCACAAATGACCAAAAATATCTTCTAAGATTGTGGCGGATAACCGAAGTCATGGGTTTTAATTGGATGCATTCGGACCGATAGCCATAGCTCGAGGATGAGTTTACACCAGGCGTAGAGGCGGAGAGGGAGCCGTGGTGCAAAAATTCTGAAATACTTGAGCAACTAAGTATGAATAGGAGAGGAGGCTCGGGAGCTTTGACTCCAAAGAAGTTTTGATGATAGCAGGTGGATACAATGCTAAAAGAGGCGGAGGTTTTAACCGAAACCCAGTGGTTACCGAGGAACAGCAATAATGAGCAATATGTTCTGAGACACAACAAAATGAGGATGATATTAATTGAAAAAAAACGAAAAATCTACTGTGTAAAAACGAAGGTCTACTTGGTAAAATGAATTACCAAGAAAATGCATAAAGGATCTACAAAAGCGGGCGGATGTGCTATCATATATCTATATTAATCTATACGTTGATTATTTTACTATTAGATATCGGAATTATTTTGACTGTACATTTTTAGCAAAGGGTACATTAGGTGAAAGGCGAAGAGCCAAGAATCACCTAATGTACCTTTTAACTGGGTGGCTACCGGAGTCTATCGCTAACGTTCTCATGATTGGTCGCAGTGCGTGGTGATTCTTCTCCTAATGTATCATCTTTGCTGTTATAGTGTTCTACTCGTCGAAACGGATGTACTGGTCTATATATACTACATTGTGTAGTTACGGATTTAACAGTAAATGAAAATGCATAGTCTGGGCAAAGTCGTGAACAGCCCCATGACAAAAATATTAGGTTGACGGGTAAGACTAAGTTTACTCTTTGTTAAACATTGAACATGATGAAATAGTGATCAAATGTGGAGCATTTTTTATAAGTAAAGCTTCATTACATAATACAGGCACGCGTTTACCTCGGTTTTGCGGTGCATTTTAGGATGTTTTAATGGCAAATCGTTAAACCTTATTTTTATAAGGATAATGTGTACTATGGAATGACTTTCTAATGACTGGGCATCCCATAGAGTCGAAAAAGTTTTGTTTCCAAAAGAATGATGATCGAATCGGTAGATTAAAAAAAGAGTGTCAATAGTTTCTAAACCCATTTATCCATAGATTGGTGTACCGGACTCGGATCTATCTAGATCTTTGTGGATGGAATGATAAAACTATGGAGGGATTGACCAAAGTAGTATGATGTGCTAGTAGGATTGTTGTCCGGACTAGTTATGTCCGGTTTTTTTTTTTATTACCATTTGGTGATATGTGTGCTTGTGACCATGAAGTTCCCAGTTGGTAATGGTTCAAGCAAAAATGCAATAGACATGAATGATGATGAAGTGCACAATATATTTCATGGGTGTTATACTTGGTAAACATTATTTGCAAAAATTAGTTAAGAGCTTAAAGTATGACGATGCAAGATTTTGTTAGGGTTACAGTTGGAAAAAACAACGTGGATGAGCATATGAAATACGATTTCTTGGCAAATTGCGGATTCCTAGTACTGCCTCACTATCGAACACTGGCAAAGCACCTTGGGACTGACGGTAGGAAGGGCCGGTGGCCTAAGCTGGTGCTATTTATAGGGATGCATGTAACAGTCCGTTGTGCATTTTTTCCTTTTAGAAAAGCTTAGCCGATTGCTGCCTCCTGGCATCAAGCATGCCGAGAAAGAAAGGGGATTTAAATGCTGCCACTAGAAAAAGGATTGCTGAAGAGAAGAGCAAAGAGGGCAATACAAAAAAGATTTACCAGTATAGGAAATCAGCTGCCAAGTTAGGAGCTATACCTGAGGCGTCCATTGACAGTGTTAAATTGGGTATTTCCAGCATACCTTACTCTGCAATTAATACTGATACCAGGAATCCTGCTTTGGTTGTAGCTGCTGCAAGCTTAGACCACAGAGAGAAAAATGCAGAAATAGCTGAAGGGACTTCTGAATATGGCATTCAAGGCAGCCACGAAATTGCTAAGGACATGGACAAAGGAGTAGACATCAAATCTAGCCTGGCTGAACGCTCCAAAAAGGTTTGCCCATATGGTTCTCAGCAGGGATTCTTGATTCATAGACATAGATTTATTAATATTTCTAAGTTTCATAATATTTATCTGGTTTTCAGCTGTGATTCTTGTTGTATAGTCATAGATCTATTGGTATTTTGAAAGCTTTCTTTAGAATATCTTGTCATTACTCATTTTTATTGTGTCATTTGAATTTGTAAAGCCCAATCTAAGGCTATATGGCTGCTGGTAGACAGATTTGTTGCATTTAAGCTTACTTCATTGGACTTCAACTTTGAGATTATGCATTTGCTTGTGGAAACATAGATCTAAGTGCTAGTTAATTTATCACTTTGGATCAGCAGTAGGTGTAAGATATTGATTAATTGTATTTCTCATTTTTATGGTGTTATTACTGAATTTGTAAAAGCCCAATCTAAGGCTATTTTGGCGGTGGTAGACGAGATCGAAGCATTTAAGCTTTATTTCATTGGATTAGATGTTGGATTTACCTTTTAGAATGCCTAGAAATGAATAGATTGATAACTCTAACCGGAAATTATATTGGGTTATTATTTCTAGGCTATTCTTTCTTGCTTTTACCTTGTATTCTGATATGGAATGCTAGCAAGGTGAAGGGGGATACCTCAAGAAAGCCTATGACGCCTGCTATCCCTTACAATAACAACCATTCTGATGCTTGTCCTTGTTTGTGGGTGCAGGTAACAGGTTTTCTTGCTCTTTGCTACTGTATTTCGTCAAGAATGTCTTGCAACTGTTTATTACCAAGTTCTGAAGATGGTTATCTTCTTGGAAGATTAATTGTATGTGTTACTGTTATAAGATACCATGGCAGAGGTAAAACTTTTTGCATTTCTTATTTGCAAGAAGAAGGCACATATTTGCAAACAATATGGCATATCTAAGACTGAGTGTAATTTTTCCAGAGATAAAATAATGGTATATTGCTGGCCTAACATGTAAAGATGGCTTATATATTGTACTTTCTTAATAATTGACTTAATTCCTTAAAAAGGTTTATTAATATAAAGTTTTTTTGTTTCATTGGAACAAGGCCAAGTCATATAAGTACCTGTATATGATAAGGGCTGCTAATTGTAACTAGTTATTACCTTGCAAAGGTTGTAAATAGTTAAGATATCAGGTTTTCTGGTATAAAAGGTTTTTTTTCTCATATTTCAGTTTATTAGTTCTACTAATAACCTTGTTCTCAATGATATTTCTATCAGGTACAATTGAATATTCTTCTAACTAAAGGGATATTTTATCATGTAGGATGCACATCTAGTGGATGATAATGATATATACAACAATTGGATCAAGGAGCTTAGTATGCTGGAATATGATAAATGTGGTATATTTAGCCCAAATTTTGCAGTGCAAACCCTACTCGGTTGCATTAAGAACAAGGACATCCACTCTTTTATCACCTTCAAGGAGGTAAATCTTCTGGACAAAAGTTTATCTGCAGTTTCCTATTTGGGGTTTAGTGGATGGTTTAAAGTCTTTCAACGTATGAAGAAAGTCAACTTTGACTTTGTTAAATGCAAAGAAATCCTCACTGCCACTTATAATGATATGAGCAGTATTATATACTATAGAACATGCCTTGAAGATGAAGTTGCACACAAATTTATGTTAGGCATTATGGCTTTAGAAGATGCCAACAATATTACACCGCCCACGTTTGAGAAAAATGATGACAGTTTGAAGCCACAGGAATTAAAAGTCACTGGTGACATGAGTGACTGTTTGTTTGCTGATACAGATTTGACAGAAGAAGATCTGTCTACCATTAATGGTAAAAGGGATGTTCATGACACACCTGTTCATACTTATAGTGCTAATACTGAAGACAAGGTACCGGAATTAACCCTATCAAATTCTACATGCTTCCCAATCATCATTGAACAAACTGTTGAGTGTTATGCTGCTGTTTATGAACATGCTATTTGGAAGAGCCAAAATCTTGGTGCTATTGCCCCAATTGATATTGAAACTTGGATTGCTCTTGCTGGTATCTCTAATGAAGAGATACGTGATGCTAAATTTGCAGCATACAAGCTGGAAAAGACATTTGATGTCTTAAATGTTGATCTGCCATTTAAGATGGACTTTTTTGAGCAGCATTGTATTAAAAACACACCTGTTGAGATTGGCCAGAAAGGGCACATGGCCTTTACAAATATTACAAGGGATGACTTCTACTTGAAACGTATTTGGAGAACACACTGTCCTTACTTCAAATGTCATTGTGAAAAAGTCAAATTTAACTCCCAAAAGAGGGATGACAAGTGCAGTTGTGGGATCATTTGGTTCGATCAAGGAATATGGTTTATTATCAACCACATGGAGCAGCTTTATCCTGGTGCCACACCTATGTTACGTATGGTCATCATTTCCAAATGGCTCAACAAGGTAATGAAATCTGCTGTAATTGCTTATATATCTTACCTTGAAGTGAGAAGAAATATGTTCGATATGACTATTGCCTATGCAAACAACCCTGACATCAGTATGAAGGCAAAATTTGGAAACAATAAAATGGCCGATGTTGCAGAAAAGATGATCAGGCCAGTTTCCTTTCTAAAAGACAGTATTTCAGCCAATAAATCTTCAGGATGGCAAAAGTCTTATACCAGCAGCAGCAATAAGCCCAAGCACACAAACTTTATTACACCAAGACTACCACCTAGGATTACTATTGATCCCAGATCTGCAACTCAAAGTGATACACCTCATACAGAAAACTTGGATGAGTTTAGCATTACCAAAGGAGGAAATCGTATTATCTCACTTGAGGACAATACAACTCAGAAAAAATTGGATTATGTGGAAGAATCTATATGATTCTAGATTTCAGCCCAAAGGGATATTTCTATGGTGTTTTACCCTTTGGGTCTTTGTTTTGTTAAAAAAACCCATGATACACTAGCCATTGGGCATTTTTTGAAATTAAGGCCATGAAATAATATGGCAAATGATACTTTTCATAAGTCTTTATGTGAATTTTCTTCATGAGACATATGCTGAATTTTATTTGGTACTGTTATCCAGCATACTGGCAGTTGAAGCTTAAAATATAAATATATGCATTTTCAGCAATCTATGGATGTACATAATTATAACTTGTTTACTTCATTGTACTTTGTTACAATTATAGTTTAAGATAACTTATTGTTAAAAAATTGACTGTAGGATGAGAAGATGAAGATCAGAACCATTGTCAAGGACATCAATCTGAACAAACACCTGCATAGTTCAGGTAAGGAGGATAACAACAAAATAGTACATATGAAATTCATATCCAAAGCGTTGGATAAATTCAACATTAGACAGGTTTTCCAAACTATTTTTTGGGAAGTATTCCAGGACAGAGGTGTAAAAATTATTGAAAATACTATATTTGCCTGGAAATATACAGAGCAAATTCGTGATATGGTTTACAAACCCTTTAATGTTTTTGCTGATGCCTCTACAAATAGATGTCCTTGTAGTAATCCTAACCTAAGCAAATTTGTAGACCCAAGCATTGGCCATGTAAGGACTACAGACTTAAATATTATCCACTGCCATAAGCTCAGGAAGGCGTTTGAATGTGGACTGAATCACATTCCAGATCAGCCACTTAGCGTTCAAGAATTTAATGAAGAATTTGCTAAGTTATGTCAAGAATTCTTTTTGGTGCATAAGTTTGACCTACTTGACTTAACAGAAGAAGATATTCAGAATATCTCTTTCATGCTGAAAAAATTGGCTCATGCAGAAGTTGTATACATAAAAAGCACTCTAATTCCCAAGAGGTTTCTCTGGCAAGATCAGGAAGTTATAAAAAATGTCAAATGGCTTAACAAAAATATGTATGTGGCTGGATTAGACAAGGCCAACAATAATGCAGCATTTATATGCCCATTACATATCACAGAGATGGCTAGAAGCAGGTTAGAAAGCCAAGATTTTGAAAAAAGTTCAGTATCCCCTGAACAAATCAAGATTAGGTGTGTTGAGGAGATCAGTGGTTACATTGGGGACATGCATTGTGCGCAGATGAGTTTGCCTTACTTAATGGCGACATTCAAAGCCCATAAAGGGGAATACAGGTGGCTTACAAATGCCCACAACACGGTATACACGGATATAGCAGAAGTTATTACAGGTATTCTCAATAACTTTATTGAAACTTGGCCTAATGTCTGCTATAAGATGACCGCAAAATATAGATTCTGGAATCCCAGAAAAATCAATGCGTGCTGGATAGTTAATTCAACATATGATGTAACACTTAATCTGCCCAATAGGATACATAATGTCTTTAGTGCAGACATTATGAAATGTTATGAGAACATACCATTATATGGGGATGAAGGAATTATTGAAGTCACCAATGACATAGCTGACATGATTTGGGAATACATGATGGAGGAAAAAGCATTATTTGATCTACTTGTAAAGAACAAGAATGGTACAATCTGCATTAAATGGGTTAAGTCAAACTACGACAAAGAATACAAAAGCTGGAGGTATGTTTCAAGAGCTGGCTTTAAAAATATGAATGCTTGGTTATTAACCAATTGTTACATACAAATGGGCAATGATATATGGAAACAAGTAAAAGGTATACCCATGGGGTTTTCTTGCAGCCCAGCATGGTGTAATCTGTATTTAGGCTGGTTTGAGCTCAGATTCATTTTGAAATTAGCTCATCAAGGAAGTTATGCACGATATCTGTGTTTCAAAGATAATAAGACGCTATATTGATGATCTCAATATCATCAATGGTGGGAATGTAATGGAATTCCTTTCTGAAAAAGCGGTTAATCCAATATATAACCTTCAGTATCTTAGTATTAAGGATGAAACGACTTATGGGAATAGCAATGCATGTAGTAATCCTATTGGGATCAGCTGCAATTTTCTGAATATCAATATCAAGGTCAATGATCTAAACAGAGGTATTTTTACGTTGACAAGATATGACAAGAGAAATAAGTTAGCTTTTGCTGTTAATAAATTTATTAGGGCTGACAGTTGCAGGCCCTATGGACAGGCCTCTAAGGTTATTATTTCGCAGATACTTCCTTATGTATATGCACACTCGGATGTGAATAATGCAGCTTGGGACATTTTTGGGCTGATTGAAACATTTTGCAATAATGGTTTTAGCAAAGTTAAAATTTCCTACATGGTGCTAAGAGTTTTGGAACAGGAAAACTTTCCGGGTACTTTATTTTCAATCAATGACATGATCAGAACGCTCAAGAATTTGTTACATCAACATCTGAACTAACAGTAAGAGAGTAATACAACATAGGATGGGTAGGGCCTCGGTGGTACAATGAGGCCCTACTCACCTTGTTGTTACCATTAAATATCCCAGGAATTTGGGATAAGGACACCATGGCCCTTCCCTACTACGGTAGGAGGCAGGTTTTTTTATTACCATTGGTGATAAATGTGCTTGTGACCATGAAGTTCCAGGTTGGTAATGGTTCAAGCAAAAATGCAATAGACATGAATGATGATGAAGTGCACAATATATTTCATGGGTGTTATACTTGGTAAACATTATTTGCAAAAATTAGTTAAGAGCTTAAAGTATGACGATGCAAGATTTTGTTAGGGTTACAGTTACGTGGATGAGCATATGAAATACGATTTCTTGGCAATTTGCGGATGCCTAATACTGCCTCACTATCGAACACTGGCAAAGCACCTTGGGACTGGTAGGAAGGGCCGGTGGCCTAAACTGGTGCTATTTATAGGGATGCATGTAACAGTCCGTTGTGCATTTTTTCCTTTTTAGAAAAGCTTAGCCGATTCTTTGCCTGTTAGCATCAAGCATGCCGAGAAAGAAAGGGGATTTAAATCTGCCACTAGAAAAGGATTGTCAAGAGAAGAGCAAAGAGGGCAATACAAAAAGATTTACCGGATAGGAAAAATCGCCAAGTTAGGAGCTATGCCTGAGGCGTCCATTGATAGTGTTAAATTGGGTATTTCCAGCATACCTTACTCTGCAATTAATACTGATGCCAGGAATCCTGCTTTGGTTGTAGCTGCTGCAAACTTAGACCACAGAGAGAAAAATACAGAAATAGCTGAAGGGACTTCTGAATATGGCATTCAAGGCAGCCACGAAATTGCTAAGGACATGGACAAAGGAGTAGACATCAAATCTAGCCTGGCTGAACGCTCCAAAAAGGTTTGCCCATATGGTTCTCAGCAGGGATTCATGATTCATAGACATAGATTTATTAATATTTCTAAGTTTCATAATATTTATCTAGTTTTCAGCTGTGATTCTTGTTGTATAGGCATAGATCTACTGGTATTTTGATAGCTTTGCTGGAATATCTTGTCATTACTCATTTTTATTGTGTCATTACTGAATTTGTAAAGCCCAATCTAAGGCTATATGGCTGCTGGTAGACAGATTTGTTGCATTTAAGCTTACTTCATTGGACTTCAACTTTGAGATTATGCATTTGCTTGTGGAAACATAGATCTAAGTGCTAGTTAATTTATCACTTTGGATCTGCAGTAGGTGTAAGATATTGATTAATTGTATTTCTCATTTTTATGGTGTTATTACTAAATTTGTAAAAGCCCAATCTAAGGCTACTTGGCTGCTGGTAGACAGATCTGAAGCATTTAAGCATACTTCATTGGATTAGATGTTGGATTTACCTTTAGAATGCCTAGAAATGAATAGATTGATAACTCTAAATCTGGAAATTATATTGGGTTATTATTTCTAGGCTATTCTTTCTTGCTTTTACCTTGTATTCGATATGGAATGCTAGCAAGGTGAAGGGGATACCTCAAAAAGCCTATGGCCTTTGCTATCCCTTACAATAACAACCATTTCGATGCTTGTCCTTGTTTGTGGGTGCAGTAATGAGGTTTTCTTGCTCTTTGCTCTTGTATTTGTCCAAGAATGTCTTGCAATTTATTACCAAGTTCAAGATGGTTATCTTCTTGGAAGATTAATTGTATTTGTTCTTTGTTATAAGATACCATGGAGAGGTAAAACTTTTTTGCATTTCTTATTTGCAAGAAGAAGGCACATATTTGCAAACAATATGGCATATCTAAGAGTGAGTGTAATTTTTCCAGAGATAAAATAATGGTATATTGCTGGCCTAACATGTAAAGATGGCTTATATATTGTACTTTCTTAATAATTGACTTAATTCCTTAAAAAGGTTTATTAATATAAAGTTTTTGTTTCATTGGAACAAGGCCAAGTCATATAAGTACCTGTATATGATAAGGGCTGCTAATTGTAACTAGTTATTACCTTGCAAAGGTTTTAAATAGTTAAGATATCAGGTTTTCTGGTATAAAAGGGTTTTTTTTTTTTTTGTATTTTTATATTCATATTCTTTTGGTCTTTACCTAAATGACCCATGCAAGGCTGTTATTTGATACAAAGTCTGTCACTTGCATTGGCCTCACTCCTCTTAATTGATCTCTCGTTTGGACTACGGTAACTTCTTACGTGCTAAATGTGAGATGGATACTTTTGTCAACAATGTGATGGACATGTATTTCAAATGTGGTGGCATTACATCATGGTTGGCAGGAGTTTGACAGAAATGAATTGGAGGGACTCAGTTACATAGAATTTAGTTAATTCTGATATTGCAAACTTTGGAAATGGAAAGGAAGTCCTTAAGGCTTTCTGGAGAATGCATGAAGATGGTATCAGGTTAAGCCACGTAACGTTCACTATTGTTTCTAGTGCATGTGCTAAAATGTTTGCCATGGAGCATGCTAAAATGTGCTAAATGTGGGAAATACTAAGTACGCTACATGTGGGAGTTTGAAAAAATCTCTACTGGTATTCAACATTATGTCTGCCCATGATATCATATTTGTCCAACTTGGAGATGCTATTGGGGCCTTAAAAACTCTTCCAACAGATCCATCAAATATCTGCAAGGAGTTTTTTTTTTTCGATGAACGTGGACCTTTATTACTTAAAAGAATACAAAGAGTACATGGGGGACTCAAAACCCAGTGGAGCAGAAGATGTCCGCTAGAGCAACACTACCCACCACCTACATAACATAGAAAAGCAGAGAATACATATCACCACGAGCACAACTGTTTGCTATGAGTAGGTCTAAATCTGAAGATATTGCTCCCAAATGAAACTCTTGACGTCGTCCTTTAAGGAAGAACACTTGTACGCCTTCAAAATGCGACTACGAGCATTGCTAAGCACTTGCGTATCTGAAAAGACATGTCCCTTGAAAATGAGGGGAGATTTCGCTCTTCCGGATGGACCGGATGATCCAAGCGGATGCTAAGTGGAAAGCTCTCTTTGCCAACTTGTCCTACTGAACTAGGATAGGACGACAATAGGACTTTCGACTATTCAAGTCACAATGGAAAAAGACTCAAAAAGCCAACGCCAAAGCAAAGTCGAACATGGTGACATAAGAAAAGCGGTGCTCAATTGTCTCATCCCCCACGATGCAAAGAGGGCAGATCACGCGAGACTTTCGGACGAAATCGATGAACAACAGTGTTTATCCGCAAGCATCTATGAGTGATCTGCCACCATAAAATAGATAGCTTAGGATGGAGCAATTTATCCCATACTCTTTTTTTTTTATTGAAGGCATCTATTTATATTAGGTATAAGTTAAATATACAAAAAAACGTTTTTCAAGGGAAGTGTAACCCTGGAGAAAATTGGAGTCTGCTTTAAATTTCAACTAACAGAGATCAAAGAGTTTTTTTAATAAGTAGCAGGACATGAACTAGTGAATTCCTTTGAGGTGCAGGTTCATGCATTTCCTAGCCCTCCCTTTCATGATGGTATGGAATGTGCAATAGATGCATCTGCATGTGTCTGCTTTAGCCATATTAAGTCTCCCTTTGGCATCTTTGGCTTCGCAAAGTAGCTCCCTTCGGATGTTTAAATTCTAGTCGCAACAGCAACCGCAGGAACAGATAGAATCTTCATGCACAAAACTATCAACAGGACCGAAGAATTTGATCCACTCCTTATCCCTCTCAACTCTGTTCTTCTTCCATTTGAGCCTCCTAGTCATCAGGAATAGAGTATCTGCAACAATATCCAAATCACGCATTAATACTTAAGATCCAATTAATATCATACAATACCTGTTTAATGATTCCTTCCGGGGGATAATTTCATAGTTAAAAATAAAAGAATTCCTTCCTTTCCAGATCTTCCAAAGAAGGATATAGATTCTCCAGTCCGTCGGGTTATTGGGCATGAAAAAGTCCTTTTGGTTCAGGATAACCAAGTTCTGACCCAGGATATCGGAGGCAAGTACTAATACCCATTCTGACCATAGGCAAGATCTGAAGAGATGGTCTTCATCTTCCTTATTGGCAAGGCACCTGTCACATATATCTGAGTTTGACATAGATAACTTAAACCTCTTACAGTTAGTGCCAGGCCCCTATGCCAGAGTTGCCACATAAAAGCCTTAAGTTTCGGGTTGATTGGACTGCTCCACATGAAATTGAGGTTCTTTCTAGCCGTATCCGAGGAAACTCCCCATTTTAGGTGAATAGTAACCTTCTGTTGTCTCATGAGGAATCTGTAAGCAGATTTAACTCTGTAGCCAGTTGTACTATTGTGATTCCATGAGTCAGGGGAATGAGACCAACTGCCTTGCAGCACAGTATTGATAATGGCTTCGTAAAGCAATTGCGTTTGATTACCTTCTCCTGCAAGGACGGAATTCTAGAATAGAATAATCCCATTATCATAAACAGGTCTGATCAAGGTTATCCCTTTTTGCTTCCATAGTTTTGCTTGATCAGGGAAGTGGCAGACAAGGCACATATTGGGATTATCAAGAATTAAAGCAGGATTCCAGAAGATGGATTGCTCCATGGATAAACCATTTTCCCAAGTATACATTTGTCTGACTTCAAGCCATGCCTTGATCCATTTCTTGATAAGGCCTGGAGTAGTAGCAGGGACCGAGAAGGGGAAAAAGATGGAATGAGGCAATTCCATTTTGAGGTTTCTCCAGCCATAAGGGTGGCATTTGTTGATATAATGCCTGATCAGAACTGAGATGGGGTGCTTAATTTTATCATAGGAAGCTTTATGAAAGTATTTCGCTGCCAATGCCAAGCCAAACATATGACAACCTTGTTTTACCCCTCTTTTTATTGCAAATAAGGGACTACATTCACCATTGATAAGAACTGCAGATCTAGAGTTACCAAGGATAGCTTTGAACATACCAATGCTTTCCTAGTTGAAGCCCAAAGCCCTGCAACATTTGAACAAAAAGTTCCAACTAACCGTATCGAAGGCTTTTGTGATGTCCAATTTGAGAAGGGCTATATCTTGATTGGAGTCCTTAGCCCAGTGTAGTCCTAGAATTGCAGTAACCACATTGTCAAGGATAAATTTGTCCTTGAGATAAGCTGATTGAGTGCTGCTGCAGTGTCTAAAACTTTCTTGAGTCTTGCGGCAACAAGACGAAGATTCAAGCACCATCGGAAGCTACTACAATATGAAAAATTTCTGCAACAAAAGCGGGATAATAATTGGGAAATTAAATGCTACTTGTTGGTCTGATGGTTGCAACTACACGACTATATGGGGCTAAGCACAGGGGCGAACTGTGGAGAAAAAAGTGGAGAAAACAGGAAGGATTTACGGACAATGGCATAAGGAGAATTTAAAACCGAGAACGAATACACCACAAACAACAATAGTATATGAGGCGGGGCAAAACCGATGGAAGTAAGGGCATGGGAAAGGACCATAAGATATCTTATAAGGAGCAATGCAAGTGGAAACCAAGCAAAACTAGGCAAACATTGTCGGAGAAATCCAGCCGAAAGCCCACATAATCGAAGGCAACGGGTGGTTGGGGATGTAACAATATGGACGAGAGAAATTGGGGATGAACAGGCGACCTCATCACTGAAGGGAATGGAAAGACGAGTGGGCGGACAGAGCCACGCACACATGGCTGATGGGAACTACCACGGGCCCCAAGACAATGTGGCTTATGACGGTTTTTAATCAGGACAATGTGATAGGGCAAAATGTGATGTACGGGGCGACATAATAGGAAAAGCAAGAAGACACTCTAGCAAGATCTCGCATAGGAAATCCTGGTCGGTGTTAAGAAAAAGTTAATGCATGTCTTGAGGATAGAAGAGGATCGAATATGCGTAATCCTCGGGACAAAGGGAAGTGGAAGATGAGAATCATATGCTAAAAATCCCGGTATATGCGAGCTTATCGGGAATGGGTACGTAAAGATAGGGTGGGGTCAGCCCGGTACACATCATAATGACAAAGTCGAAACAAGAGGGACTGGCGGGCAATACCGAGATGGCGGCCAGAACAGAGAAGAACAAAGAAAAGGGTTTGTTATGAAGCGCCGAGGCGAACATAAACACCCCACTGAAAAGCTCAAAGCTGATTGATAGCAACGGCGTAACCGTGCCATGTGATCGATCAAAGCTGGGTGCGGTATTAATAAGAAAGTCAAGCCGCCGGAAAAGGCTACATTGTAAATCAGCATGATGTGCTAGTAGCACCCGTAAGGGAGCTCGCCCATGCTACATAAGTCCACGGGCCTCAGGGTACAAGGGACAATAATGTATCTATCTATCTATCTATCTATCTATCTAAATGGCGTTAGTCAACGAGATTGGTACTTTAAACCAAAGGAGATAGGGGATCGGTCTTTGGGATAAGGGTAATAAGACTCGTGTTGATTCTAGCATCCAAACATTTGCAGATCCTGAATTCATTGGCTAGCTTGGTAACTCCATCATTTAAGATTGGCCAGGCCTTCTTAAAACATTCAGCAGGAAGACCATCTGGCCCCGGGGTTTTTCCATTGTCCATACCTGAGATAACATCCCTAAGTTCATCTTCAGTGAATGGGGATGCAATCATGCCATTCTGGTCCCTGCTGACTTTGTTTCTAATGTTAATGAACATGTCCATCATCTCATCTGAGCAGTCAGTGTTGGTACCCATAATATTACTAAAATGCTCAACAACAGCCTTTTTAAGATTGTGATCACCAGAGATGAGAGTATCCCCAGCTTTGACTTCCTCAATATGATTTCTCTTAAGCCTGGTTTTAGCTTTGATGAAGAATTGGAATTGCATCTCTCGTCTTCCTTGAGCTCTT
This sequence comes from Isoetes taiwanensis, assembly GCA_021234155.1. NCBI lineage: Eukaryota > Viridiplantae > Streptophyta > Lycopodiopsida > Isoetales > Isoetaceae > Isoetes > Isoetes taiwanensis. The sequence goes on from JAJEKV010000031.1 coordinate 10,821,209, forward strand.
TAATTTTGGCTTTCATCTTCCATCCTTTTGCAATATTGATTTCCTCCTTCTCTATCCGAATCCTGATATCATCATGCTGGTCAGCTGAGGCAGTGCTAAGCCTGTGTCTTAATTGAGATAAATTGGCTTGTTTCTGATGAAAGATATCAGGGTTAAGGGATGAAAGACAGACCTTTAGGCGCTCCCTTTTGATGAGATTATTGATTCCCTGGAGATTCCAGGTAATGATCCTTAAAGAATTAGACATTAACATTTATACAGACCTTTGGCCATCCTAGTGTGGATGGCTGAATTCCTGGGGTTGACTCTAACAGGTCCCACATAAGATTTTTTCTGTCCCCTACCTCTTCTTCTGGATGTAATTTGCTTCCAGCCTTCCTCATTACAGGATTGGAGGAATTCATTCTCTGAATTGTAGCTGTCAGACTCTACCTCAGAATGATTCTCCTCTTTGAGGGGAAAAGAGAGAGTCATAATACCTGTTTTGAATTTAACTTCCATGTTGATATTTCTAAGTAAAAAATTCCAACTGTTATCCATAAATAGAGAATTGGGCTCATTCTTAAGAGTGTACTCCCTGTGATTATCAGTAGAGGTAATCTGACTTATAGCCTTGCAGCTATTGTCTACCTCAGCACCATTATCCTTCTTTTTGGGACGCCATTCTTGCCTAATGATTAGAGGAGGTTTCACAAAGGGGTCCTTGTCATAGGTAGATGTGTCCTTTTCGAGATCCTTATGGATAGGAAGTTTAGAGTACCCAATATCTAGATCGAGAGTTCTGCCTTCTGAAAGCTTGATTTTGACATTTTTCAGCCATCTAGAATCTATTTCCTTAGAAATACAAACAGAGGGGAAATTAGTTTGGGGAATGTTAATACAAATAATTTTACCCAGATTACTCGAAATACCTTAAGATGAGAGAGAGTCCATAGGGCAGGAGGCAAATTTGGGAGAGTGATCCAAGTAGAAGTAGAAATGTGTTTAGGGTTACCTGGGATAAAAAGAGGGCTCCATCTCATAATATAGAATTCGTTATTGCTAATTTTGCCCAACTTCTTTTTTAGCAAGTAGGTAACACTAATATTATCCATGCATAAGATTTGGAAAGTTCTGTCATCGATCTTGAGCAGGGAGCTAATGGGGACTCTGTGGGTTTTGGTGATCCAGAATTTGATTTCACCAATGGACGGGCAATTGATAGGGAAATGGATAAGAAGGCCTCTTTCAGAGTATAAATTAACTGCTGTGGATCATGAACACCAGAGAGATCAGTATAATCCAAATTAGCTGTAGGTTTGTCAGTCGGGTTATCACATGAAACAATATTAAGCAAAGCATTATTATAAGAGGAAAGAATTGGACCTTTTTCTTTGTCGCTTTTACCAATGATATGGATCCGATTGCTGACATTCTGATCTTCAACAGAGGTGCTGATCCTGTTCATTCCCAAGTTATTTAAACCTTCACAGTTCTTGCAATCACACTGAACCGTTTTGAGCGGGTTGAAGTAACCATTGGAATCTCTAATTTTGCATGCAACGGTATCCTTTTTGAGTCTTGTCTGGTAGATTCCATATTCCTGTGAGACATCCCTCAAGACCAAATCTGCACCCGAAGGAAGCTTGCTCAGACCCTACTTGCGGTGACGCTCGATGACATGATCTTCAGCTTCCTCCCATCAAGAAGCTTTGGAGTTCCAATTGAGGTTTTCAAGATCAAGAAGCGTTGTTTTTGCCAGATTGAGTAATTCGTTCATGGATTTTTGGAAGATATTGTTCTTGAGGCTACAACAGTCTGATTCGGAGTGACCCTGCTTAATCATAATCCTTTTGCACAAATTTCTGTCCATTTCTTGAAGTAACTCGAAAATATTCCAGGCCCAATCCCTGTCATTCGCTCTACCGGAGGCATAATCCTTTTCCACAGCTTTCGTCTTGTTCAGAGTGTCACATATAACCCCATCCCCGAAGACTTCCATGCAAACTGCCGCTGCTTTTTGCTGATCCTGAATCAGAGCAAAGGTGATGTACAAAGATTTCATTTTTTTCCAAGCTTTGTCATTCTTGCTTTCGAGCCAGAAAATATTTGTCCACTCGTCATCTTCGATCATCCGAAGGGCTTTTTCCCTTTCCATTTGGCTCTTAGGTAAATCCGCCCGTTTTTTCTGGTTACATTGGGTCATTTTTAGTTCTCACCCGCGAATATCCACACTAAAAATCAGTAGTAGGAGAAGAACCCGGGCTCATGGGAGGTCAAAGTACATCAGTGAAGAATTGGTTCAATCCCAAATCTCAAGGAGCCGAAAATTTGAAAGAGGGTTCGATTGAATCTACCTAAGGCAAGGTAGCCTGAGTTATGAGCCGTGATTCTTAAAGAGCCTACTCTGTCAAAACACAAAATACTAAGAAAGTGACTACAAAAAGCTGATCTCCTAAATCCAATTCTGGTTCTAGAATTGTACGACTGGATGATTATGCTATCTAATGCAGAAATAGTCACATCGAAGTCAGAAGGGATAACCGAGAAGCCCAGGCCCTGGAGAACAGCCTCCAAGAAGGCCTCATTCATCGAGCCTGGGTTTCGCACGGAGCCGGAGGCGCCAAACAAAGCGCTCAACGTTCATCTCTCGCCTAACAACCAAATCCCAATTTATCCCATACTCATCGCCAGACTGCTTTACGATGAGGCTCAGGGATAACTAAAGGCCACTTTGGCGATGGAAGCAACACTTCAGGATGAAGCAGGACCACATACATCGAGTGCATCCGGTGCTCCTCCTTAACACTGTCATGAACCACCCAGAACTAGTGTGATTATTCCAGCAAATTCTCATTATGTTACCGCTGCAAGGACTCAAATGTTCCTTCAAATGCTCTGTGAAATGCATAATGTTTTAACGGCTCTCTTGAACGCAAAGCCCATGAAGGGCTTCTATATTTGCTCAATCTCTGCAAATTACATAGGTCTATGAAGATGCACAAGGACCAAATCTTCCAGGTAAATTTAATTAGAATTTATCATAGTTTTTCTACTTAATATATTATGGGGGTCTTTAATGGCGTGATTAATAATATTATTATAACTATAAATCCTTGGCATATACAGCAAAATTGCAAGTTTCATTTCCAAGATGAAGGATTTATAAATCTAGAGCAATATATGATCGTTCTTTTGAAGTCCAATACCAAGCGTTATGTCAGAGTTGCAGCAACAAGATAATGCTTGTAGAAGAACCAATCATATTTTAATGTAGAGAGGCACGCATCAAACCTACAAAAGAATGTCGTTGAAATATCATGACTCAACCTGGACATAAGCAAAAACACCTAGACAAATCAAACGCAAAAATTCAAAATGAAGAGCTTTACATACAGAAATTTTTCTTCAAGTTATAAAACCTTACGACTATCCCTTTGTATCTCTATGGCCTATTTTCTATGGCTTTTAAAGTTATGGCGAATATCTATCCTAGAATATTGGAAGGTTTCCACTTTCAATGGATCTTTAATACCTTAAAAAGCATCATGTTACCCTAAGAGATTAACAGCTGTCTAACCTCATTTAATAATATTCCTTGATCAACACCCAAATCAACATAAAAATGAATGTGTGCCTTTCTTTTCCCTGAATCATTTGTTTTTCCTTCAAAAACTGCAAGATTTATGGTGTATCTGCAAAGTCATGGCTGGATATGTTTGCACAATTACCAATTCTAGCGATAAAAGAAAGCATGCATTGTATCAGACTTCCTCCTCTTTCAACATTAGAAATATGAAGACCCTGAATTATTGAAGGAAAAATGAGTAAACGCATTTCCAAATGAAAGAAAATGTGACAGACATAGACTTAGTTGTCAGTTCAAAACACTCTTCTTTTGTAAAGAATTGGCTTTATGTGTGAAGCCTCCACGAGGATCATATACCAAATTTTTTTACAGCTACAATTGAGATCAGGGCCTCTAATTCTTCGAGAACAACTAGTAATTAACTTCACTACCTAAGAATGTTTTATCTGCTAAATTTGATTTACTTGACGTTGAAAGTTATGTGGCATCTCAAGCATTTTCAATTGGACAAATCACTTGCCTAAGGACGTGTCTGTTTTATTTGCCAAATTTGATTTACTTGTTACAAATGTTGAAAATCAAGTGGCATAATTGGACAGTTCAATTGCTCAATGCATCAGAGGACGTTTGAGCAAATTGTCAAACACCAACATGCTTGCTCCAAAGTTCCGTAAGTTTTGTACATATGAATTAGAGCATCACCAGCATATTCATTTATTTTTTACTGTTAAACCCAAATGTTCTATGTGATTTGTCTTCATCTTTACATATACAAACTGAATCTCAAAATATAGATACATACACAAAGTAAATCTATTTGCCATTTTTTTTAACTTGCCAGGGTATCTTACTAAGGTCGAGTCCATTTCAAAGGTATTATTGAGAGTACATATTTGATTCTTTGGGAATCTACTTTCTTGTTCCCCCATGTTGCAACAAAATTTGAGAAGAGCAAAACTATTTTTGAACTAGGTTGTGGAGCGACATGTATTTGCTCCCTAATTGTTTTATAAACCATTGAATATCTAGCATAATAACAGTATTATTTGTTTTAGATTTTTATACATTTTTTCCTATGGTTTTTATAAGATTTGACTGCCATATTACACGAGATCTACTAATTAGTATTTATAGAGTGCGCACCACATTTTATTGTTTAAAATTTCGGCAATGGTTTACTCCCTTTTTTTTCTATCATTTTTATAAGGAAGCATGCCATGCAAGGCTCGAGCCTGTTTACTTTAGGTAGAATTTTAGGGCAAAAGTGTTGTAACTTAGGTATTTTTTATTTCTTACGAGCTCTGTTTACGGCTCTTGCTATTGTTCTGAAGTTATAGCCAGATATAGCAGACATAGAAGCGGCAAGCAATACCAATTCTTGTACCAGCATTTGGCTCGCGTGAAGAGATCTGAAAACAGGAGATCTGATTTCTTATTTAGATGGGTTTACCATTGTACCCCTTGAAGACTTATAGAATTTTATGTCACGATCTGCTTGTCTGTTACAGAAATTCAAAAAGCCTATTGAAGCTGGACCTATTGTATGTAAATGAATGGTTTTTGATCTATTGGTTGGGGCTTCTGAGGATATTTACCTTATAATTCATATAAGCTTTGATCGGTTCTTATAGTGCAACTGAAACAAGGCATAAATTGAACACATGGTTGTCTGGTTTCACTGATTAAAGGGGAACCATGCACCATGAACAAGACTCCCTACATTAAAGCATCTGAAACAGGGAATAAGGTACACGTAAAGGACAAAGAAAGTATCATCTTATCTATCCTCTTCAAACACGCTGGTTAAACTTCTCTGAAGTTGATAGAATGTGCTCAAATTGTTCCCTTCCCTGAAGTTGATAACATGTGCTCAAGTTATTCCCTTGGATGCCTCTGATAATGCTTTTGGTACTAATCCAGCAGACTTTATTGACTCTACAGGTTAAGATGTCAGTGGATTGTCTAGCCATGCAAAGAGACAACATTAGAAAACAATAAGATGAATATACGCATATACGAGAATCAGGAAAAGTAGAATAACTTCTGGTGTTCATAATACTGAGTCTTTTGAGAACTAAAGCAATTGAAGATACATGTAAGACTGAAGGGAATATGAGTCTAATTTGAAGATGTTTTTCAAAAGCCACTGGATTCATATACAATAAGGAATTTCTATCTCTTTTGCCATAAGCATCTAGCAGTTTTCATGATACCTTGTAGATATCTTGTGAGAACTTGCAAATCTGACTGGCATTTTTTCTCGACCTTTGTTGGATCATGAGATGATGCCGTGTTAGCACATTATATTGTCCTATTAAAGTGGGCTTTGTCAAATATTGCATTCTCTGTGGGTGGACTTGAGTTTACTCAATTATTCTTGTGGCCATATTGAAGTTTTAATGGAAGTCAATGAAGCAAACATGATCACTTTTTGGCAATTGGAGGCTTCTATCTTATTGGTAGTTCTGTACAGCTCATAATTTTTATTCGCAACTGGAGGCTTCTATTAGAAGTTGTGCTTGACGAATTTGATTGAATACTTATGCAACAAGATAGCATTACATCGACAACACTCGACTACCTTGCTTTTACATGTCAGATGTTTCTTGATACTCTTGTTTTAACTTTTTATTTGTTGTCCACAAATAGGGGGTTGTATAATATTAGTAAATGTGTATAACAGGTGCTTGTATGATATTTGGAAATGCGTTAAGAGGTGCTTGTATAATGTTTGTAAATGTTTTAGGAGGTGCTTGTTTATGAATGCATAATGAGGTAGTAGCATATGTTGCATGTTCAGAAACACTAGGTTTGGCTTGTATTAACTAGTTTTCTATTTTGTTCATCGATCTTTATACAATTTCGAAGGCCCTTAAAGTTTACTTATTTTATTAGGGCCCAAAGGGCCCAATTTTTTTTCCAGTATAACAACCACATAACTACTACTATCATTAATTAACACATGCCATTGCATCCAACACATTTAAATTAAAATCCCCCTAAAACCCCCATTCGTTTGGGTGCATATTCACATGGGGTGTGACGTAGGGCAGCTAAATATAAGAATAAATCTAAGAACTTTTAAGTTTTTTGGCTATGCCCATATTACGGACTGTACTATGGATGTAAACAAACAAAACAAAACTCACGATGGATGTGGTCCCTTAAATTATACCATTTCTTTTTTTCATGCCCATAGCTCTTCAAGCTATTCTCCAATGCTATATTGTGCCCTATAATTTTGGCCATAAGAAAATAATTTTGAGCTAGCTTTCCATTTTGGCTAAGCATACAACCCATTTTTGCAAAAATACAACTCAATAATTCACTTGTAAGTAAACATAGGTTACATGGTGAAAATGTGAAAATTTCAAATGGCCATTGCCCTAATAATGTTTAACCATTTACCAATTGCTTTTTGAGCCATAATGCCACAATAAGACCAGACATTTACTTTTGGGTCCAATAATATTACATGCCTAATATCTTAGCCAAAACATAGATGCTATTTATTTATTTATTTATTTATTTTTTGAAGAAAAGGAAGTGCCACTTTTTAATTTTTGTAATAAAAGTACATGGAGATTACTACAGGAGCTCACGCCTCAACTTCTTCATCTCCCCCTGGCGTGCTTATTCAGTCTCCTAATGAGACAGATAGAAAATTTACTTATCAGATTACTCCTGTAACATGTAACAACACATGATGAAGTAGGAAAATTAAACAAGTATGTGATCTTTGTCTTGAGAACCTGCTTTTGAAGTAACCTGTATGCAATCCTTAATGATGACAGAAGGCATGTTGTCCAGAACAACAGCCACTCAAGCATATTAGTACTTGAATTTTACTTAAGCATCAGCACTTAAGTATTTAATATGCTCAAGCTTATTAGTACTTGAACATCAATGGGCCTTTCAGTACCTGAAAATGCTCTAGTTAGAACATTTTAAATCCCTAGCTGTGCATAATGTCACATTGTGGGGTTACACGACTGGCTGCCCCTCCAACAGAGAAGTGGACCCTAGTAACAAAAATGCTGCATTGTGGGGATTATCTGCTCATGTGTTCTGATACATCATTCTCATGCACTACAAGAAGCCTCCAAATGAACTCGCCATCAACACAAAAATTCATTATACCTGTCTCTTAACCATACTTTACCAGATGAGTTGTCTCTTCCCGCTAGCAAGGAAACAGGAGTGCAAAAGGAAGGGAATAACCATTTGAAAACAAAAACCTTGAAATAATAGAAAAGCGCTAAATCTCTCAAGAACCCGAAACCCTTCTCGGGGCTGGTTCTACAACTTTTGTTCCACCTTATAAGCATCCGTGCTTTTTCGGGTGTGCTCATCCACAAACAAAGAAGGAACAACAAGTCGTCCCCGGCTTCTTAGGCCGCTCAATGCTAACTAACATGTATCTTCGAGAAAGGGCCCAGATGCCTATTCCATTTGTGAAGTACAAAGAAGCTAATACTGCTAAAAAACTGCAGAAACCTTACTTGTAATTCTCCAATATGCTTGTAGATCATCATGCTTATCTGAAGCATTAGAACAAAATACCACGTTAGTGGTTTTATCTTGTGAGAACCAGGGAGTCCGCCTTGAAGCGCCTAAGAACCAAGAAATCAGCACCTGACGATGAAGAACGTGTTTTGTATCCAAGAAAGCAAACCCTGGCTAGCACCAGATAGAAGAGATTCGATTATGGGTCATGCAGCAGTGCCGGAATAGAAGAGAAAGAGGGGCGGCCCTCTCTCTTCTTGCCGCCCTAGCCCCACAGGTTGCCGCCTTCCATTCTCCTTCAGTTCACATTAAAATATATCTTGAAGTTACAGCTCCATAGATGCTATTTACATAAAAGTATACATATCTAATTATCCATTTGCCAATATCCAACTTATGGCACGCCTTCTTCCAAGAGCTTTATGGGTCTAATTATTTGACTTAAAGTACCAGCTAATGAACTTATGTTGTGTAGGTCATTATGCCACAAATTTTAATAATAACAATAAAAAAAAGAGCCCATCCGTGGAGCACACATTTGCTAGTGGTAATTTTACTTAATCAGCAGACTATTGTTTTATTGTTTTATTTAAAGAACAAAAGCCATTTAGACTTCAGTCCAAGTGATCTTCACCTCTCTGAGGTCTTGGTTAAGGCCAAGAGCCTGCCAAATAGCAGGAGAACCATCCACCACGTTGTTCCTGCAAGGATACTGAAAACCATGTTCTTCATCGCATCCTTTGGTAGAATCACACTCATCCACCACTTTTGCCGTTGTGGAACGCCAATTACTAGCAGTGATTTTGATGGACTTGAAGCATCTACTACCATTGTTATAACATCCAGTAGAAACGGCTATTACACTCTCACTATTAGAATGGTACTGATTATCACATTCAGAAGGGCCACCTCCTTCTTCACCCTCTTCAAAATGGTTGAGAGTGAGAATAGCGAGGAGGTGCTGACTTAGAGATGGCAGGAGAACACTTGTAGAGGGTGTATTTTGTATTGGCCTCACAGCATCCATCACAATTATGGGAAACTGAATTGTAGAATGTGCCACTAGATTTGCACCCCGATCCACCAGACGATGGCGGTGGAGAAGGGGGTGGAGAAGTCCTTTTACAAATTTGGGTGCCTACATCCGGATCATCTTTGCACTTTCCAGAAATACAAGCCAGTTGGCCATCGCAGTCGTCATCACTTTTGCAGGCCTTTCCATAGTCCACAACCATGCCAGAATTTATACTTTCCAATAAAAGAAGAGAGTAGAATAAGAAGTAGGACAGCAAGGCCATAGCTCAAAGCTTGTGATTTGATTGTGGAGTGCTAGCGTAATCTATCATGGAGAGGCATGTTGTGGTGGAAGAGCTCGCCATTTTTTCTACTACCATGTCATGTCACTACAAGATTTGGCGGTTGCTTTTCCTCTTTTTATGCATATGGGCATTTTTTCCACGGTTAAATATTGATCTTTATCCTTTTATGTCCAACATTTTAGTAGGCTTGCCTAACCACATTACAACAATTCCTATAATTCTAGCCTGTTCATAACACATAACATGTTATCTAAATTTGATAGGGATTCCTATAATTCTAGCCTATTCATAACACATTAGCTAAATTTAGGGATTGTTGGATCTTTGCATTTACATATCCATGGTTCAGAAAATTAGAAAATATCTGAAAATTACCTCTCTTTCATGCGAAATCGTCTCTCTTCTCTCTTTGCCGTCGTATTCCCACAGCAGGAAAATCATTGATGCCACAAAATGCTCTGGATGCTCTGGCTCAACATCGGGCATGTAGGTACGGTGCGAATTTTTTCTGAGTCGATTTATCATAGATGTTTCAGGTCGGTCATGGAGCCCCCATTTCAGATGCTATCACATTCTGGCGACCAAAACTCTCTTTTTTCTTTCTAGGTTTCTTTCTGCCCCTGTTTTTCGACATGCGTAATAACTGTTTGACATCAAATTATGGCACTGGTTTTGCCATAATTTGAGCAGAACAGAACGGCCTTCTGCAGAGTTCATTGCTCCTACTAAATTCGGATTAAGTAGAAGCCACAGGAAAAGGCGAAAAACGAAATCTTAATGTGGCTATGGTTATGTATATCAGTTTTATTCTAAACATAGCTGGCGATAACTTATGTATGTCGGTTTTTCTTGGCAAAACTGCTACAAAATAGCCATTTGGCTAACCTTAGCCGTTGTTTTATTCCATGCTCTCAAGGGGGGGCCATTATCATCCACGAGGGCACGCTCGCGATCAGGAAGGCACATAGTGTAGTGTCAAAGCAAAGCCCTAAATATAAGAATGAATCTAAGAACTTTAAGTTTTTCGGCTAAGCCCATATTACGGACTGTACTATATATGTAAACAAACAAAACAAAACTCAGGATGGATGTGGGCCCTTCAATTATACCATTTCTGATGTGAGCCTTGAATCAGGCGCGGGTTTGGTTGGTGTGGTGATTGATTTGGAAGCGGCGGCGGTTGTGGATCTTTCAGGGGGTTCAGCACTGCAAACCTCTCTCGATTCCTCGACTCGTGTACAAGCTATTTCAAAGCTTTCGGTGTTCGGGGATTAGTAGAGCGGAAGTTTGCCATTTGGCGGGACTTCTTGGGTGTTGTAGATGGTGATGGTCGATTTGTACAGCAGTAGAGTTGCAGTTTTTCTGTGAGTTTGTTGTGGAGTGTCGAGGTATCACTGTCTCTTTGAAGCAGTTCTCCTTCCTCCTCACTTGCTTTGTAACATTACTATTCTTTTAATATATTGATGACACAGTTCTTCAAAAAAAAAAAATTATACCATTTCTTTTTTGCATGCCCATAGCTCTTCAAGCTATTCTCCAATGCAGTGGTGGGGAAAGTTTTTAGTGGTACAAGAAATATTCCTACGAACTTAAAATTCTATAGACAATTCAAAAATTCTACAGACAAGTTCCTAGAAAAATTTTATTGTATCGGAAATTTTCCTACAAAGAACAAAACATATAGGCAATTCAATAGTTTCATTTTTTCTCATCCATCCTCATCTTCAAAATCCTCATTATTTTTCTCGCGTCGTCACTGGCGTTTTGTACCAAATGAAGTGAAAATGTGCCTGCAATTAGCACTCTCTCTCCAAATCTTAAGGGAGGGTGTTGCGGCCTTTGATCGATCTAATCAAGATGCGTAGAGAGTAAACACCTTTGCTGCGCCCAAGGCCAAGCCCTAAAAGCCGACCTCGTCCAAAAATGGACGACAAAAAAAAAAAACAATTATAAAGTATTGTTTGTTTTGTTTGTCAATATTTTTTTTGTGGTAATAATATTATTATATGTATCAGTAAGAAGGATGTATTTGTATAGGTTTATGCTGCAATAGGAAAATATATATAAGATTAGATATGGATAAAAAAATTTCCTAAAGCTTTTTGTATGTATAGGCAATTTTCCTATCAGAACCCAACTGTACCAACTAATTTCCTGTTGATCTTGGAATGTACCGGCATGTTATAAGACTAGAGTTCCTACAAAATTTTCTTTGTACCGGCAAAACCAAAATTTGTACCGGCAAAATTGGCATGCCTAGGACTTTCCCCATCACAGCTCCAATGCTATATTGTGCACAATAATTTTGACAATAAGAAAATAATTTTGAGCTAGCTTTCCATTTTGGCTAAGCACACAACCCATTTTGCAAAAATACAACTCAATAATTCACATGTAGGTAAACATAGGTTACATGGTGAAAATGTCAAATGGCCATTGCCTTAATGATGTTTAACCATTTACCAATTGCTTTTTGAGCCATAATCCCACAATAAAACCATACATTTACTTTTGGGTCCAATAATATTACATGCCTAATATCTAGCCAAAACACAGATGCTATTTACATAAAGGTATACATATCTTATTATCCATTTGCCAATATCCAACTTATGGCACGCCTTTTTCCAAGAGCTTTATGGGTCTAATTATTTGACTTAGGTCATTATGCCACAAATTTTAATAATAACAATAAAAAAAAGCACATCCATGGAGCACCCATTTGCTAGTGGTAATTTTATTTAATCAGCAGACTATTGTTTTATTTAAAGAACAAAAGCTATCTAGACTTTAGTCCAAGTGATCTTCACCTCTCCGAGGTCTTGGTTAAGGCCAAGAGCCTGCCAAATAGGGAGAACCATCCACCACGTTGTTCCTATGGGGATACCGAAAACCATGTTCTTCATCGCATCCTTGGGTAGAATCACACTCATCCACCACGCGTTTGCCGTGGTGGTGGAACGCCCATTACTAGCAAAGTGATTTTGATGGACTTGAAGCATCTATCGCCGTTGTTATACCATCCAGTAGAAAGGGCTACTACACTCTCACTATTAGAATGGTATTGATTATCACATTCAGAAGGGTCACCTCCTTCTTCATCCTCTTCGAAATGGTTGAGGGTGAGAATAGCAGAGGTGCCAGACTTAGAGATGGCAGGAGAACACTTGTAGAGGGTGTATTTTGTATTGGCCTCACAACATCCATCACGGTTATGGGAAGCGTAATTGTAGAATGTGCCACTAGATTTGCACCCCGATCCATCGGGGCGGTGGCGGTGGAGAAGGGGATGGAGAAGTCGTTTTACAAATTTGGGTGCCTACATCCAGGATCATCTTTGCACTTTCGTAAATACAAGCCCGGTTGGCCATCAAGTAGCCGTCATCGCTTTTGCGGGCCTCTCCACAGCCCATACCATGCGTAATTTATACTTTCCAATAAAAGAAGAGAGTAGAATAAGAAGTAGGGACGGCGATGCCATAACTCAAAGCTTGTGATTTGATTGTGGAGTGCCAACGTAATTTATGGTTCGGGATAGACTTACCCGGGTTTGGTTGATCCCGCCCAAGGGGATCCCAAATGGGATCCCCTCCTCAGGATCCCCATGTGGGATCCCTCCTCCGTGATCCACGCTTATCAAGCGTAGTTAACGCCTTATCTGCTTTAGCTTTTGTTGTTTTTTTGCCGGATTGGGCGAGGCGGTCTGCGGCCGCCTCGCTTCCTCCTCCGAGATCTACCGACCCCTTGCCCTCCCCGGATTGACACCGCCACTCTAACCGATCCCATGCGATTGGTGTCGGGATCGAGGGAGAAAATCCCACAACAAATTTGCCCCAAAATCCCTATAAGGGCCAAGATTTTTGCGCAATAATCGCAGATAAAGGGGATCCCGGCCCTCGGGATCACACCTCTTGGGGATCCGCCTCCCGGTATCACCCCAACCGGTAAGGATATCCCGCTATTGTAATTTATCATGGAGAAGCGTGTTGTGATGGAAGAGCTCGCCATTTTTTCTACTATAATGTCATGTCACTATAAGATTTGGAGGTTGCTTTTCCTCTTTTTATGTAGATGGGGCATTTTTCCACGGTTAATTATTGATCTTTATCCTCTCTTTTTATTTATGTAGACGGGGCATTTTTTCTACGGTGTCCAAGATTTTTAGCAGGCTTATCCTAATCCTAATCGCTTTTTCGAAAACATTAAAAAACTAAAAACCACCATTGATTCCCCAACCATTGAAATGTATAAAAAATGTGGGCCGTACACGTGGCAAAGGTATGCCAAAATTTGTGACAAAGATGCCCCTGCTCCAAATCCCAAGCAAAGGAAGAGAAGAGAACATTAGGTGCAAACGCAGCTCCTGGAGAATGGACAAGATTGCAAAACAATACGATGCACATAAACAAAGAGAACCAAGCAAAGAAGGTTGCAGCTTTGAAAAATATGAGATAAGAAGTACATAAACACAAGAAAACATGGATTTCTAATATTACAGGACTCCAACAATCAATCCAGTTGATTCGAGTCACGGTTTGGGAAACCGATTCTTCAACCTTGGCTGCCCAAACCACCAGCTAATCCCATATTAACTCCGGATTGTACACCCTCTTTCATGAAAGCTAATCCCATATTAACTCCGGATTCTACACCTTTTTCAGAGCTCCCGCCGGCCCGATCCGGCCCTCGTATCGACTTTCTCAGAAAAACCACCATTCGCAAAGGCCCGGCCCATCGACTCAATTCCTCCGCCCAGAGTGAGCCGCCACCCCATCCGGCCCCTCAGATCGTAGTTCTATTCCCGATCCCGTCCCCTCAGATCGTAGTTCTATTTTGGGTTGCCTTCACATGGAGCCGTGAGATCAAGACCATTGCAAAAAGAACCTGAATCCAACGGCCCGGGGTTTTTTCACCCCAAAAAACCAACAAAACCAACAAAACCACCCCGTTTTTGTCATTGGGAACCTACCCCCATTACAACAATTCCTATAATTTAGCCTATTCATAACACGTTAGCTAAAATTGATAGGGATTCCTATAGCCTAATTCTAGCCTATTCATAACCTCTCTTTCATGCGAATTCTTCTCTCTTCTCTCTTTGCCGTTGTATTCCCACGGCAGGAAAATCATTGATGGCTCTGGGTGCTCTGGCTCAACTCAATATCGGGCATGTAGGTACGGTGTGAATTTTTCCCGAGTCGATTTATCATAAATGTTTCAGGTCGGTCATGGAGTCTTTATTTCAGATGCTATCACATTCTGGGCGACCAAAACTCCCTTTTTTCTTTCTAGGTTTCTTTCTGCCCCTGTTTTTCGTGTTACAAAAGAGCGGCATGGGACCTGCAAAGCAGACTGGATGCTCCTAGTCTTTGTTCAATCAAATAAGAGGCAACGGGGCATCAATCCGGACTTAGGGCAGCATGGCAATAGCAGCAAATTCGTCCACAAGGTAACAGGGCAGCAAATCCGACACGTGGGTTCATTTCTTGCTCTGTTTCTTTACATAAAATTAGAACAGTAATTTAGCTTCATTAGTTTTCACTTTCGCTTTCTCATGTATACCGAATCAATTATTTGTCATGTTGAACATCAGCAACGTTGCATGCAGAAGTCCAGAAGTGGTGATGGTTGATGTACTACAATGGGACCAAACTTAAAATGCTAATGCAGAAATAAAGTATTGGATTTTGGACATGAAGGTTTCTATTTTGCACTCTTCTTACAGGTAAGAAACAATTGAAATTTCCGTTGCCCACATTGCTTTGCTTGGTTGTGTTAGAGTTAGCACCTCTGATATGCTTATTCCTGTCATATTTGGAGTTAGATCAGAATATCAAGTCTTCGGGGTATGGAAATCATGCTTTTCCTCCATCAAAAACATCCATTTATTCATCACAACTGATTAGGTTGCTTGACACTCTCGCAACTACATGTTCTTGCTTCATGCTTAATATTGATCCTCTTGCTGCCTACAATCCAGGAAAGGTGCATATGGTTCCAAGGCGAAGCTTATGTAGACAAAATATTTTAATGGTCTAATTGATGCTACATTACCTCACTACAGTATATATCTGTTGTCCTTAGTGAATTTGAATGGCTACAAGTGCAGATGTTGGATCAGAATGATGCTGTTTATACCAAGAATTTTATTAAGCATGTTTCTAGCAACGAAGGAACCCTGGTATTGCATCTGTTATGCTAATACTACAATGCTTATTTGGTCATCAATGATCATAGAGTCTTTCCATAACCTTTAGGCCATGGACATGCATGAATTTATCGATTGCAACTGAATAGTCAATCTCCCTGATGGTACCAATGCTGATTACCACCATGAGAGGCAGTACTTGGTGTATTGCAAAAGTTGGGGTAAGTGACAGGGTGCTTGCAATTGCCCTTGGGGAATGCAAATTGTGGAATTGTACAAAATGGTTTTGTTTGCTACTTTCGTTGTATAAACATGTCAAATAAACCACAATGTATCAACTGTATTATAATTCTATAATCCAACATAGAAGTAACTTTAACCTTGTTCAAATATTACCATAAATACATTTCTCTGCATCTATTTCAAGCTTTGAGGATTATATGATGTACAAAAAGAAAGGCTTGGTACCCTGATGTTGCTTTCCAAAATGTTGGTTCCATGGGCCTACAAATTGAATCTACTATCTCATGATGCTGCTATCTATTTTCTGCAGTGGGTTATAGTCCAAGAGGATGTACTCATCGCAATCTTTAACATTGACGATCATATTGTTAGAGAATTCATCACCCTTGTCGCATAGCAATAACCTCTTGCCGCAGTATTGCTGCCCAGTGCAATGTTGTTCTGCCAGTATTCTTTCTTTCATATTTACAATAGCATGTGGTCCGCGTTCCTAAATGAATCTGGAAAAATCTACTTCCTATACATAGAGAGCTTTGTGGCATTTCATTGATACCAACCATGTGGAACTGAGTTTGTCAGCTTTATCAATTTCCTAATTTAATGAACGATTTATGTCCTCCATCATCCACTCAATCGGCCAAGCTTTTCCCTAGCTTGTGCGCAAATTCAAGTTGATGATCAATGAGAGTAAGGCACAAGGGCCTCCTACCTCCATTGTCCATACCAAAAGCATCCACTTTATGTATTAGGTAATGCACGGGGAGGAAATTCTCGCCTTAAAATGTATAATGAACCTAAGGCCCAAATTTCCACCAAGCTAATCTTGTTTCGCCGATCTTCCTTGTCAGATATGATCGGAGAAAGGGATCAAAGCTTTTTTTTAGAAAAATGGATCTAAAGATTGAACTATAGACTATGAAATAAACAACACTATCCTTTTGTTTTCATATGAATCAGACCGTTAGCAAATGTTGCTTTTGTTTCTTGCTCTTCTACTTGATCACTCCATCCTAGTTGCACCCCCAGATGCAACCGTGGCAAATAAATCTACTGAAATCACAACATATGATCAGTGTAGAAATTGACCAAAGTGTCAAAAAGGAGCTCTGCAGTAGACAAACAAGCAAAATAGCGAGAGGGGAACAACAAATTTAGAACGCGCTGCAAAAATTTGCTTGCAGCTTCTGGAGCCATAACATTATGGCATGGAAATCTGAAGGTGGTTGCAATCACCAAAGCTTGAGAAATCTAGGAGCTCAAATGTTCTTCCATACGCTTCCTATGCAAACAATTGCTAAGCTTCATAGCCAGCAAGACATTGCCTCAAAACATAGCAGGTGGGTTTGGATGTGGAGGTGGATGTGGATGCAGATGCATCTTTGCCAAATCCTTTTTTAATGTCTTATTTTATTTTTTCTTATTTTTTAAAGCCTTATTTTTTCTTTAGAAAGCTACGTGTCATTTTTAAAAGAAAGTATCAATGAAGAATATGCCGAAAGCATATTTCTATCACAATTATATATGTTAGAAAAGAGGGCAATCCAAAGATATATCTCTTCGACATGATTTGACTAAATAATCAACAAGTATAATACGATTGTTGTGATTAGAGTAAGAAATTACCAATAAACGCTACATTGACATGAGCAGCTCACAAATTAACTGAATAGTAGCAATACATTAAGATCATTTACTATAATCGCAACATAGATAAGATGTATTAAGTTGGTTAGTGTTTCACCTACTCTCCTTTCTTGGTGTGGTGCAAATATTTTCTATCTAGTCTGTTGAGAGGTCGTTGAATAAGATTGTATTACCATATTTTAATAACAAAACTTAAATTTCTTGCCTCCCAAAGGGAAAAAAAAAAGAAAAAGAAAGGAAAAGAAATCGCAACATATGTGACATAAATTATCAAGTCTTCATTAAATTATTCTTTATGAAGGAAAAAATAAGTGCATTGTAGTAGGAAGATAACCGTGAACTTAACAAAAATATATCATAATTTTAACAACCATAATAATTGGCACAAATAGACCTCATATATTAGAATAAGTAATCTGAACATATATAATACAGTTTCTCATTTTTCTTTTTGCTTTTTCTGTGTTTATATATTTTTTCTCCGCCGCCGTTTTCATCTTAATTTGATACGTTAACCTCTTTGTTTTATTGCTCTAATGGGTGGCAGGCCTGCGCATGAATCCGAATCTCATTTGTAACATGCAATTGGATCTGGTTGCAGAATCAGGTATGCAAGCTTCGTTGCAACTAATGGAACAAAATCTAACTGGTTGGATCGAAAATAATTTTGTAAATAATTTTGTGCTGACCTAGAATCTTCTGATCAAAACTTGGCTTTGAAGCAAAGCGGAACGCTATTTGGAAACTTGACCAAATTCAATATCACTACTGCTATCATATTTTTGTTCAAGTACTTCCTCCCTTTTCGCACTATGGCAATAGACCAAAAAGTTAGGCTCCT
This sequence comes from Isoetes taiwanensis, assembly GCA_021234155.1. Lineage (NCBI taxonomy): Eukaryota > Viridiplantae > Streptophyta > Lycopodiopsida > Isoetales > Isoetaceae > Isoetes > Isoetes taiwanensis. Next base: position 10,839,478 of record JAJEKV010000031.1, read on the forward strand.
TTCTAATTGAGCACTTGATCTGAACAACAAAAAATTCTCAGATTCTTTGTTCAAGGGCGATACAATGATTCGATCTAGCTATGGCAGAAACCAAGGGCAGATAAGCTAATTTATAGAAAGGGGCTATGGTAGTGGTCATGTGTGGTACGTTAGTGCGCTTCAGATTACAATCAACACACAACTACCATTAACATTATTAATACAAACCATTGCATTTAACATATCTAAATTAAAATCCCCCTTAAACCCCCTTTGGTTTGGGTGCATATTCACACGTGGGGGTTACTCCGGCAACGAGCCGTCGGATGGGCATATTTGCCCTTTATTCCAAGATACGGACCGCATATAGCAATCCCTCGTTTGTGGGGTATACATGTACAAATTTTTGTATCGTGATATTAAGGTTTGCAAAATACTATAAGGTTTGAGAGAATGTACTTAATGGTGTTAATTTTGTACATGTATTATAAATATATTTTGGGGCTCTCACGCCCCTACGTAACCCCAGTGGTGAATATGCACCCAAACCAAAGGGGGTTTAAGGGGGATTTTAATTTAGATATGTTAAATGCAATGGTTTATATTAATAATGTTAATGGTAGTTGTGTGTTGATTGTTATATTAAAAAAAAAAAACTTTGGGCCCTTCGGGCCCTAACAAAGAAAACACGAAGATTACACATCGCCCTAGAAGGTCTTTCGTATGTTAGGAACAATGAGAGAAATTACACTAGGAAGAGACAAAGCACCATGCCCAATATTGATAAGTACATCATTGCATGCGATTTAGTTGTCAAGAGAATATGCAATGTGTATAAGAAAATATCGATGTACAATTTAAGATTGAGCTATCAATAGCAGATCTTATAGGATTTGAACCCATATTATCCTAATAGCCATCTCGCAACTTATGTTGTGGAAAATAATTAAAGCTTTGCACAAATGAAGCAAAACAAGAAAACAAAACAAGATGTACCTTCAAGAAAAGCACTATTTACGATTCTCGGTTGCACACCAACAAATCCATGTGCCATAAACATAAGATGCCCACTAATGTGGCTATGCATCATTTGGAAATCTGAATCTTGTAATCAAATTCTAAAATGCCATTTACTTTGGTGGATATTCGAGAATCGACCAAACATAAAAACATATTATTATGATCTCCAGGTACATTTTCCACCTAAGAAACATATGGTGACAACTTAAATGTAAAACCCACATCAGAACATGGATGATAGAAACGTATTTGTTAACTTAGCAATTCAGCTTGCTCACAATTCAACAATGCTGCCCAAATGGGGTTTTCAAACGTGATCAAATGAGCTTCATAACCTAATGGGACCAAACAATATCACACCACTAGATATTAGAGTGTTGGAGAGGTTTAGACATCACCCTGCATCAAATTGAAATGCAGATTTTGGAAAGTGATGAGTAAAATATATAATGGGTTCAACTGGCCAGAGGGCACTGAGTGCATGCCATGATGTTTTTACAGCCAAAATTCTTACCGTTCACTCTCAATAGCGCCGTGGTGTGTACTAATTTAAATCGCGCAAAGACTTTACAAATTTTATAAAGCCTCAAATGAAACGAAAGTAAAGCATGCTAAAATGGGAGAGTGGAGATTAGAGTTCTTGTCTATTGCGTAGAAAAATAAGGTCATGGTGATCGAGTAAGAAGGGAACAAATCCAATAACAAAATTTACAACCTTACTTGCCTGCGTAGTCCAGATTCGCAGCCCAAAGTGGTCGATCGCGTACCCAAAGTGGTATCGACCGACCGCATGATTGGTCAGTGCATTGGTCGCCGCATGGGAGGCATTACAGCCGGGTTGCATCACACCTTGCGGCATCATTTGTTGTTGGCCCATCATAGGCGTTGCATAACAGCCGCGGCAGAGGGTGGCGGCATTCTGTCATGGGCGGCACACCCATCATGGATTATTCTTCTTTGGAAGTGGTGGCATCATCATCCATGGTTGCCCATCTCCACCTTGCATTCCTTGAGTGGCAGCGATCATGCATCATATTTATGTCTTTGAAGATCTAAACCTAAAACCCAGGCGGAAACGCAAATCTGCCTCGAATTTTAAAGAGAAGCCTACAACGATCTCTTGTAGCAATGCAATGTACTCAAGCTACCCGTAAACAAGCTCGAACTCTTAGCTCAGCCGTTTTCAAAGAAACCCGCAGAGCTCCGGTCGGGGACGGATCGGCTTCTTCTCAAAAGGGCCGAGTGGCTTCTAAAGAAACCCTAAAATACCCACATTCACCGAAATGGGCTGTCTCTGATCAATGCAGCAATGCGGGACACCGAAATAGCTCAAATTTAATCGCTTGGATTCCTTGTCCTAACTTCGGGGAGTGAGGGACATCCGCAAACAACCTGCTCCAAGCGGCCAGCAAACCCTAAACTTTGGCATACACATGCGCCTTTATGAAACGACGGAAGAAGCCCTAATCTTTTATCCTTTCGATGCTTGCATGTGAAGGGCCATAATATAATGTGTTTTACATAGCAAAATAATATTGTGACCATTGAATTGCCAAGGAAAAAAAAAAAACAATGACACAAGTTGCATGGAAATACTAGATGCACTCTAGAAGTACTAATTGGTACACCATGTGCAATACGGCAGCCAAATCATAGTAAAACCATAGGAAAAAATGTATAAAAATACAAAAACAACCCCCTGTCATAATGCTACATATTCAAACCAATTCAATTTTGTAGCAATAAATGATGACAGATAAGCTAATTTACAGAAAAGGGCTATGGTGGTGGCCTTTGCTTGGATTCACAGCAAAACCCTCTCCTCCGTCATAGCCCTACTCTATTCTATTCTGTTGGTGTTGCCAGAGTTGTTGATTTGATCAGTCTGACAGGGTCTAAATCTAGGCATTGGAGCAGGTGGGCATTTCCTGTTTGAATTTAAATCTGTTTTGCCCTATTTCGGTGTGGTTGTTACTGCTGTAAAATCTGCATTTTGTTGTGTTGTAGGTTTGTAAATCATTGCACTGTCTGAGAGCCGCTATACTTCAACAACTGCATGAATATTATTGTTCTTAACCCAATTCTTGATGAGCCTTTGTTTTACAATTGCAAAGCGGATTAAGAATTCAATACCAGAGCCTGAATTTTCTACGGAATCCTTTTCAAATCATATAAAGGAAAGAAAATGGTGAAGAAGCTGTTTGTGGAGGTATGCAATGCAACGAATTTGATGATGAGGGATGGAAGGGGTGCATCAAATACCTACTGCAGCGGATTTTAAAGGGCAGTGAAGAAAAACTGTGGTGAAGCATGGCGAATTAAATCCAGTGTGGAATTGGGTTTCCAAGTTCATAATCCACGAATCAGAGACTAATCTGTTGGATCAGAGACTAATCTGTTGGATCAGTACTAGATGGAAGCATTACAAAGAAAAAATGCCACAAAGGAGGCCAAGATTTCTCGGCATGATGAGGGTTCCTGGATGGAAATTTATGCAGGAGGCTAATTTGTTGGATCTGAGACTAGTCTATTGGATCAGCACTAGATGGAAGCAAAAAGAAAAAATGCCACACAGAGAAGGCCAAGCTTTCTCGACAGGGTGAGGATTCTTGGATGGACATTTATGCAGAAAGATGAGGAAGCACATTGGAAAAGAGGAGCGGGAAAAGAGGGGCTGGTATTATCCCACCATATCTTCAATTCGAGCTTGAATCTGAGTTCTACTTATATAAAAGCCCAAATTTTCTGAAACCACGATATAAAAGCCTCAACATTTTGATGCTTACATTGTTAAAATTAACGGCTAATTAGCCCCACTATCTAAATATTAATATTCTAGCATCAAACATCAATTCCACAAAGGCTTGACAACATCCCATATCATTAAGCATTTGCATAAACACACATGCTTACGAAATTTGAGTTTATTCAGATGTCGTTAATTCCTCATCCACGACAATTAGGGCTTAGTCCGCATCCATTTTTCGATTCAGTAAGCGAACTAGTGACTTTTCTAAAAAGAGGGGAGTCAAGAAAGAGAAATGTTCGCGGCAGCCTTGGCCGCCGCGATAAATCTCTTGTAATATAGAGAATGACATAATTTGTCCCCACCATATTAGGTCAATCTAAAAACGACTTACAAGGAGAAGACAACTTATCGAATTATTTTTTCAAATTAGCGTGCTAAGTGTAGGCTATATCGAATGAGAAGTTCTTTTTTTTTTTTTAAGAACCATGCATTACATGAAACTTTAAAAACTTTTTCCTTTAACCAATTTTTGGGTTGCCCCTAGGGGGGCAAACCCTCGTTTATGTGGGTGTGGGCATAATCAAGTATATGATGGCATATACCTAGCATATGATGATGACTGCTAAAAACTAGCTGCTGCCTGTAAATGGTCGGTCATCCGGCCCCATTATCATTTTGCTACACAAACGCTATCCGCCAGGACTTGGCTATGGCTTCTGCACCTCGGATTCCTGCCCTCCCTTCCGCGCCATCTGTCAGGGTTCTGGCGAGTTGAGCACATGTTTATCCTTTCCTTATACCCTCTAGGGCATAATCTCATCTCCCTTAATCTCGGCTATGCAACTCTTGACGATTTGGGAGATTTTTGCCCTTCTTTCTTTCCGCTTCGGCTCATCCAAGCGGTGACTATAATGCTACCCGGCTATGGGCCTTGAGAAAGCTCCCTTTTATTCATCCGGGTATGGATTCTTTCGCTTTCTTGATATGTTTTATCCGTCTATGAATCCTAAAGTCTATAATCTATGGAGCAGATTACAGATTTGCATGTGGAGGTATCGGTTTAGGGTTTGCATATGCACATCAAATGGTAGGCGGTCGTAGGATTCAAGCGAAATCGATGTGTTGAGCGTTTTCGAGCCAAGACCGTCCAGAACCTTTGGTTGTAAGATGCTTCAACTTTGTGAGCGAGAGATAAGCAAGGTTAAGATCTATTGGGGTTCCAACTACACTTCATTCAGTTGTCTCTGCTCATATATGGCGGAAGATATGTGAGGCAAGATGCATGCGGCCGGATATAACCGCATCACTTGCCATGTTGATCAACCGCAGAGGCGGTCTGCCGAGATCTACGAGGATTACTTTTGAAATGCGGCATCCTTGTTGCCAACACCTTTGTAGGAGAACTAAATGTAAAGGGATTGCCTTTTGCAACTAAGATGCCCTTTGCCATTGATGAAAGCTTGATGAAGACTTAAAAGGTAGACCCGATTGATTCTTTATATGCTCACCAATCGTAAAGCTGCGATATGGTCGAGAAAAGATCTAAGAATGGAGCGAAACCATCTATATGTGTGCGCAATCGCATGCACAAGATGACGAATAAATCTATGGTATGTAGCCACTTTTTAGATAATGCGAGATAAATATGCAAAGCCAAAATAGGTTGAAACACATTATTTCGGTTTATACGTGATGTTAATTTGGAATATGATTCTAGAACTTCGAGACAATTGTCTAGGCTTAAGAACAACAAGGACATGGGCTATATTTAAGTGGCGGTGCTCTAGTTGGGACTATGTGCGCTATTTATCATGCCATCAAACACACGGGGAATTTTACTTGCCTTTTTGCTTGCAAAAATGGGACCCCGATTGGCAAATGCACCGTGGTAAGCTTCTTTTTACTCATGCTACGATGTTGAAGGAATTCGGGCTTTTGATATATGCGGAGATCATCTTTTTGGAGGAATTGATGACTCTGCCAAACTATGATCGTGGGGAAAGCAGGCCACCAATCTTGGCATGTTGTTTGTGGTAAGGTTTTATCTTGATTTTCGAGTTTTGATTTTGATGATTGTTACGCTCTAAACGCAGATTTGCTACCTTCGCCTTGTCCTTTGATTTTTAGTGCAGCCCAATCACCGATTTGCATTGCCCAAATTTGAACTACGGTTACGCTAAAATGTCGAAAAGAGGTCAAATCTTCTTTCATTTCATAGCCACGCTTGCTTGGACATCATGCATCATAAGCGAATAGATATTTAGTCGTCGAGAATGCATCACAAAGGTTTATGGTGTGAATAATTTCATGGTCGATGAATACATCGAGGACGGTAAAAGTTCCTTTACATCTTCTTGGGTGTCGATGCTTAATATGGAATGTATCCATAGTTGTTAGTTAGCTATGCTAATGTTCTAAGAAAAGCGGTTTGTTTCATGTTGGTTTGCATTTGGCCATGATTATTCTTACGTTTGTATGTGTTGTCCATGTTTTTGTTTCCATTTTGGATTGTTGTTTGTGGCCATCCATGGCCATGATTTTGCTTAAATCTTCAAGATGGTTAGCCATGATTTTACTTGCCCACGGTGTTATCAAGATTCATGCGAGAGAAGCGAGATGGGCTGGACACACTCCGATTTTGCAAAAATCCAATCTTATTTCTTCTTCAAGCTAATCATTTACGCGATCATTTTAGGTTTGTTAAGCTTCCCGCATGTTTTTCGAAATTTGTGCGTGAAATTGGAATAGATCTATCGATTTCTTATTTTTGTATCGTTGTAGTTGTTTACGCCGAGATTTGTAGTTGATATTTTTACGCCCTGCGACTAACTCCCCTTTTCCGTTTTTAGAGAAGCTCGGATCTGAGGAGCATTTTTTTTGTATGCCGATGCTAGCGATTTGGAGATGTTTGCTTGAATCTTTGAATGTTGCTAGCTTGCCCTTACTAAGGGACGATTTGCCTATGCATGTTTTCGTGTGAGTAAGCCCAATGACTTTGAAGATTCATGATTAGCCAAGTAAGCTCCACTAGATTATTTCTTCTTTTCATCTTTGCTTTTTATTGCACTTTCTTCTCTATAAGAACTTTTGTCATCCGCTTTATAGACCGGATGGTGTGGCTAAAGCCCTTGAGCTGTTTAGCAATGTAGGCAATGTCTGCTTTCCATTCCCGCACCTTTGCATGGCTGCTTTTGATGTTTTTGTCTTCTGCCTGTTGCCTCTTTTGTGAAAGACACAACACTCATGATGTTTTCTCTTAGGAACAGTCTCTTGGCAAATAGATGCATAATATTCTGGAGGGTTATGGAACTTTTGGACAAGATATTGTGGATGGATCTTATTTCAGATGCTTTACATCAACATTTTTGGGCCATAAATGAATTTTGCCCTTCATAAATGAAGAAGAAACATTTGTAAACTTGGAGACAGGTATTGTACTTATCTTTATGGCTTTTTATAATAGAAGTCAAAATTTGAGTTGCAAGACAAATTCCATAATAACTGGAGCTAATTTTGTCGTAAAGGTTGTCCTAATGTTGGAGTATTTATAGTTTAAATATGATATACAATGTTGAGAAGCGATGGAGTTTTTGTGTTGCAGTGGGCACTTTTCAGTGAGCAGGGTTGCGATCGCCCTTCCGACTTCTTTGTAATTGTTTAAGGTTCAGCTATGCTCTTTTTTTAATTTTGCTATTCCCTTGGTGAAGGAACAAGTTAGGGGCTGCACATTACAAATGCATAACGAAGCGACTATGCGGTCGATTTTGGAGCAACAAATGATTGTCGATTTCCTAAATCTGTTTGTTCTTTTACCCCTAGTGAAATCCATGGCTATGGAAGACACGATTTCATTCCTATTTCGTCTCAACCTAACATTAATCGAGGTAATGGGTTTTCAATGTTTCGTGATGCAAGCTGTTTATATCCTGTGTATTATTGTGTTGCTCGCTGTCAGGGAAAAAATTAGTGGCTAACCTTAGCTAAATGGCAAAATTTTAGACTTGTTGGGAAAACAAAATGGCTAAACTATGGCCACTTTTGGGCCAAAAAAAAAAATATTAGCCAAGTCTATTTCACACCCCACCACCATTCCGTCCGACTTTAGCTAATCGTAAGAAAGTATAAGTGGCAAAAATTGGAGAGTTTAGCCAAAATTTAGAAGCTTTTACTTCAGATTTTGACGTACTTTAGCCAAATTATTTTATAACCTTTATATCTATTATGATCAGTTAATATTTAGGTCTTAAATTAGTGCAAAATAGCTAAATGATAGAAGTTTTTTTTATTTTTAAATATAAGTTTAGCCAAACGTAAGAAAGTAAAGGTGGCAAAATTTGAAAAGATTAGCTAAACGTCAGAAGCTTTCATCTCAACTTTTCGCATACTTTAGCCAAGTCTATTTCACCACTCTGGATTTAGAAGTTCCTTATTTTTTTCCTGCTCGCTGTTGTTCGTATTCATTCCTTTTTAAGTTTGCAGCTTTGAATATAGCCTCTTCAGATACATGAAATGATAAATGATTTGACATCTTGCAACAGATTGCATCAATACAAATCTTCTTTTACTACCATATTTGAGGTTATTGAAGATGATGCTCAGGCATTAGAACTTACGAAAAATATTAAATATATCTTGATAGCTAGGGGTATAGAGACACTATAGAGTATATGGATGCAATAGATTATTGAAGTAATTAGACAACAAAGATGCCATTTTGTTTAGCAAAATTCACTTGATTCATCTTCCTTAATTACAACGACATGTTTGCTATGTCTCTTGATACATTATTTGCAGATACAACAATGCCAAAAAGTACAGGTGTAATAATGCCAAAAATACAGACATCATGAATTAAGAAACCACTTATTTTTCTAGTGTTTGCAATAAATTAGACGTTTGCCATCAACATTGCCCATAAATATAATGCATCATTAACAAGCCCAAAGTGAACATATGTAAAAATGCAAAACAGGTTGATCAGATCTGGCTCATATTGAATTGAGACTTATTGCATTGTGGTGATTGCAATATCCCTTAGTCTTGTGGATGATGATTAATTCATTTTGTCTACATAGCATCTATGTAGATGCGATAGCATATATGTACATGTGATGATGTATAGAGGATTTGTGTGACATTTCGACATCATAGAAAAATAAGTATAATTTTTATTACAATATCATGGGCTCAATTAGCAATTGTGAAATATTAGCAACACCCGGCCTGAGAGAGTATTACCGGGCTTCCATAGATACACAAAAGCAAACCGGGACGTACCTTATCCATAACAACAATGATGACAAATGACTAGGAAAAGATTTTGGTTATTGAGAGATGAGCGATGCACCACTAGGGCACCAATTCCTAGGATGCCAAATATTTCTGGACAATAGTATGATTGACACAGATGAACAATCTACTACCAAGTACTTGAAGCATTTGATTATTGCTTCAAGTACTTCAAAACAAATTTTAGATATAGTTAATGCCATTTCCTTTGCCAGAAAAACAAGAACTACATCGCATGCCACAAAAGTTTAAACTTCATCTTATGCCAAAAGTTTCAACCGGCTTGGTCGCTCTTTAACTTACTACCTTTTTAGCTCCATCCATCCATCCATCCCGAGACCGAGAGTTGATTGGCTTTGAGGTATAGCTTTCCTTGTGGTCTTGCTGGATCCTATGCCGGCTATATTATATTTACCCTCATCCATGTGGGTTTGTGGCATATTCAAGTATATGTCAAGATATGCTCGAAAACATGACTTTGAAGTGTGATTTAAGCCATTTCACTCGGGTCACGGAAGGGCAACCCTCCGTCTTGCAAACACCTTGTTTTTAAAAATCATTTGCCAACATAATCGTGAAATTAACTAGAATACATGGTAATAGTTGGTACAAATAGATCCTTTATATTAGAAAATTATATAGAGAATGACATAAATTGTCCCCACCATGTTAGGTCAATATAAAAGCGACTTACAAGGAGGAGAAGACAACTTATCAAATTATTTTTTCAAATTAGCAGGCCAAGTGCATGCTATACCAAATGTCAAGTTGCTTTTTTTTTAAAAGCCATCCATTACGTGGAACTTTAGTCCATCTTAAGACTAGAAATTATGAGAATGGCCATACCGAATCACAAGTTCCTTTTTATTAAAAGCTGTGCATCACGTGAAACTTTAAGGTTAGTCCATTCGAACAATAGAAATTGTGAGGATGCCCTCTTAATTGTCAATCCAAAGTAACTTTAAAGTTATCCTCTTAGAGTCAATCCAAACTAATAAAGGTCTAGACTTTGAGAACCATCCTTGACTCTAACTTAGGCTCTCCTTATAAATTAGAGCCCATACATATGTTTGTTCAAGAATTTGCTATGGGAAAGGCTCTCCTTCTCCCGCTTCTTCTCTTGTTCCTCCTTCATCCTTCTTATGCAACATTCTTTTGCAGCAAGCTCAAGTTTGCCCCCGCCTCCACCTAAGCCCTCTCCACCACCATCTCCCGCCACCGCCCCCATCCCTCCCCCACCCCCATCCCACCCCCTCCACCATCACCCCCCTCCACCTTCACCTCCCCCTCCATCCCCCACCTCCACCCTCACCCCCTCCTCCGTCTCCACCCCTCCACCCCTCACCCCTCCGCCTTCACCTCCCCTCCATCCCCACCTCCACCCCCCCACCACCCTCTCCTCCACCCCCATCACCACCTCCACCATCACCTCCTCCACCTTCTCCTCCACCACCACCATCCTCACCGCCACCGCCACCCTCACCCCTCCACCTCCATCACCTCCCTCTCCCCCCACCTCCATCTTCCTTCGCTTGTCTCAAAGATGCTCTTCTTCTCAAAATTGTATGTGTGCCATTCAAAAGCAGCTGTTGTAGCCAAAGTAACTTCAAAAATCCAAACTTTGGGAGTACGTGCCGTTGTAAAAGTGATCCTAATTCAGTAGTGCAAGCTGTTGTTGCACAACTTCAAGCTAATTGTGGGCAATGCAAGTAAAAGTTGTAAGAAAATAAGTAAATAGATAAATAATGGCTTATTACTTGAAGATGTTTCTACACATTGTTGTGATGCAACAAGTCTAGAAATGTCATTTGAGCCTTATTAATACGATGAATATAAATCTATAATATATTTTAATTGACATGAGAAGTTGTCCATGTTATATTTAGTCTCTTTTCGTTGCAAAGGATCCATCATAGAATAATGGCTATGTCAATATGATTTTGTATAGGCCAGGCTATGAGTGTGCCAGTGCTTTTGGCCTAAAGTACAAACAAGATATATTGGTATAGCAACTTCTCCTCAAGGATAGTCATCTGATCTAGGATGTCAAATATTTACCTCTACAACATCATAGGAGAAGATGATGAATGCTAAATAATACATCGTAATACTTTGTAGCATTGCAAGTAACATAAAATGGTTGGCTATACGATTGCAATAAACATTTGAAATCATCATTCCATTTCAATTTAAAGAATAGAATAGAATAGATTTTTAGCGCCCAAGGAGACCAGATTGGCCCATGGGACCCAAACAAAAAAAGAGGGCAACAAGCGTATTCTTCGATGGGATTAAAAACCTCCGCCAGAAGGATTTTCGAGGGAAAAACCTTAGCAATAATAAGTATCTTTGGCATGTTGTACAATTGTATAGACGGTTCAACACCGTCGGGAGGACACAAATCGAGAGTCAGGTGCATCCAAAACCTCACGGAGGTATGACCCCCAACAAACCCCCGGCCAAGTATTCAATAACTCATGCAACGGTTGGCGGGGCACTAGTAATTGAACATACGGCTCGGATATGGGCAAACATTGCGGAGATCCGGAGGGCATGACATTCATCCTCAATGGCGCCCCGGTGGCAACACTTGGCAAAGCCTTTTTCTCGTGCTTCCGAGCCCAAGCGTCTGTCTCAATGCGGAGGCAATGTGCACCCGTCTTGAATGGAAGCTATAAGCCTGCCCGCTTCTTCATGGGCAAGCGGGTGTACAAATCTTGGTCGCGGGCCTCTCGGCGAGCCTAGGATTGACTTGCTGGCGATAGTGTGCCCTAACTTAGCGTCGTCGAGCATCGCATCCCGTGAGCTTGCAAAGGCAAGTAGCATCTAGGTACGGCTTAAGTGCCTTGTGATCTTTCTTTGTCCTTACGTACGCAGATCTGTTTGCACATTTTACACCCGGTACGTGGGAACCATCGAACTTGCTTGTCCTTCCAAAGAAGGCTTTCAGCAAAGGGGATTCACCGTAAGTGCCATACAATGTGCTGAAAGTGACTTGTAGGGGGTTTTTCGACCCATTTCCATAATATGACGTAAGAGGTAGGGGGTTTTGCCACTACTTGGGGTAAACTTTATGCGGAAGGGGTGAATTTGCCTTTCAAGAAATCGTATACGGGGGTGTTTTTGATCACCCTATGCACGCATACATGGCATACCCCCCTTACTATAAGTGAACCCAGGGGCTTTCGGGCATTGGGGACCCATCGCCATGGCCAAAGCAAGGTTGGGCAAACGTGTATCACCCATAGCGACCACCTTCTAGAAGTAAATGATATGGCGTTCCAATGGAGTAGGATCACGGTATGGGCGTGGACTTTACCCCAAGGGCTCGTGCCAAGAAGGCTTTCTACATCCGGCCGAGGTCATTCAGTGTGTTGAGGGATATCTTTGGACCCCACACTTTTTGCCCCATACAAAAGGACCAGCTCGACCAAGGCGAAACAAGTGTGGATTGGTGGCCCCAGGCATACAACTACGCCTTTGTGGTCATTTGTTCCGCATGGCATATAGTGCTTTCCAACCCGACGTGACCCGCAACCTGATGGCAGCATTCCAATGGGTGGTAGTAGAGAACTCGATCCCCAAGTACTTGTAGGTCGGAGCCACCTCTACATCTTGTCCCTGATAAGTGAATGAGGGAAGCCTTGGGCGGCGGATGATGAAACTAGCGGCACCCTAGTTTTGGCCATGTTAACTTGCATGCCGTTGAATCGGCAAAAAGTGTCAAGAGCATCCAGGTGACGTTGCATGTCCTCTAAAGTATAGGCCATGAGGTTGACATTGTCAGCATATATGAGTTGTCGGATTGTGTGATGCATGAGATAGGCGCCCGCACCTCCATGCTCAGAGAGCCAATCTTCCAGCTGGTCAATGTATAGGCCAAGTGTGGGGGAGAGGGGGGCAACCTTTGACGACTCCAATACTACATTGATTACCAGCTGTCCTGACGATGTGATACGGCCTGAGCATGCCTCAGTATAGCACAGTATACTATATTCGCAAGTCAAGGGGGTCCCCAACTACCTAGCCTACCATAACTTTGCCCCGAGGCACTGTGTCAAAAGCTTTTGCAAAATCCACGAAACAACATGTGTTTTGTCGGTGATTCCTGCTATCCTCAATCAATGTGCGCAGAGTGAAGATATGATCAATGGTGGAATGCCTGGGCCAAAAATCTGCCTGTGTGAGAGCTTTTACATCCGCCTCCCTTTGCCCATATTGTCATTTGCTTTCAAGGATGTCAGCCAACAGTTTTGCAAAGAGAGAGCTGACCATAATAGTACGATAGTTGGTCGGGCATTGAGGGTCCCCTGCCTTGTATATGGGCACAACTCTACTAGTGGTCCACTATGGAGGGAAGCCTTCTTGCAATGCTTTATTGAATAATCTCGGTGAGGACAGGGCATCGATGGAGGTGACCATTTGAAGTTCCTTTGCATGCCATCCAAATCATTTGCCTTCCCATTAGCTAGACGTTGTAGGCCCATGATGACATCCCCCTCGTGATGACCCGAGCCATGCCTATCATGGAACTGGTGTCCCGCCCTCGGCGGATCATAAGACATTGCAAAATGCTTTGTACCCATTGCTCAGGGTGATGTTCACGTGAACAATGTAGTCTTGCTCAGACTCTTCTCCCGGAATGTCTTGGGGTGCCGATCCAAGGAGACCAAACATCTATTCTTTGATGCTCTGCGAGGTATCGGCTTTCTTGTTCTTAAGGAAAGGGCGGTATTGACTGATGGCATGGGCGGGAGGTGGTATCGATGACTCGCCAGAGTGTACGTTTGAGTTCCCGACACTCATCATCGAACCATCTATTGCGGGGAAAGGTGGTAGTGCCTGAGGTTTCCCGTGAGTGGCCTCTCCCAAAGCATCTCGGCGGTATGTCGAGGAAGCGGGTGGAATCCGGCAAATTTCTTTGAAGTGTGGGGAGTTATGTAGCGATCTACCCGCGTCATGCTCAAGCGGTTGGGCATAGGTCCCTGCGATGCGTGAGTCGGCGATAGATGCGAGGGAGCTTGCCAATGAAGATGCACGAACAGGGGACGGTGGTTCGAGTCCACTTCCTCGTCCCGAGTGTATATTCCAATGGAAAAATGGGTAACCAGGTGCACTGCTCATTTCCTCGGCCAAAGTAGATAATCCACCAAACTTGAGCTGCCCCTTGGTTCTCCACGTCTACAAGTCGGTGGAAGATGGCCATTATGCCAACCCATTACAAATAACCGGGTCAAGGTACTACCCGACAACAACAAGCGCACGCCATCGGCGAAATATGGTTGTCGTCTGATATCCTTGACCAAACCACCTCTGCGGGGTTCAACTACAAGACGTCCTCTGCCAGGGGCTCAAATTTTGGGACCTGCTCGGCTCCTGTGCGTGCATTAAAGTCGCCACGCAACATAACCTTGCCCAATTGTTTGTGCCGCTGTATGTCATCATATAGATCAACATAGGGCTCCAATCTATCCACATCCGAATGAGTGTTATAAAAGTTGCTCTCGACATGTGGAAAGTAGCATGCTGCTATGGGGTGTAAATTCTTTGGTGGTGTACAACTTTCCGCGACAGCACTTAGCACATAAAGCACTTAGCTAATACAAAATTTGATATTACGAAATAATTATATTCGTTATTACCTCATTTTTTTAAAGACACGTTTATTATTTGTAATACTCAATTTTCAAACACAATATGCATGTCAAATTCATGTTGGATGTGAGATTTTTAGCAGTTAAAGCACTTGTCTGGACAATGCTTTTTGACCACCAGTAAAGAATTTACACCCTATGAAGAGAATGTTGCCACTGTCATGCTGCACGTGCACCCACAAGTAGCAATTGTACTCACTGCTTTTTTGTGCGGCCGAGACCGAGTGCCCCAAGGTTGCACAATAGTAGCAACCCAGCCCATGCCCTCGCTTTTGTCTATGCACTCATTGAAACAGAAATCACTGATAAGCTTCGCGAGGTTGATGTCTAATGCCTGCATGTTTCCATGTTTCCATGAGGAAAATGAGATCCATATCTCGTGCAATAGAGTTGAGACTCTCCCCTTTCTGCCAAGGGAAGCCCAAACAATTCAAGATACCATCTAGAGCCGCAGTTCCTATTTGTTGGCATTTGATGTAGGACTTCGATGATCTATTCGGGGGAGCGGTGTCGCGGCTGAGCGGGGCGATTGAGGGCGGATTGGAGCGGCCCGGGGCGGGGAGGTGCGATGGGGTACTGGTGGTAGTAGCAGGAGATGAGCATGTATTGAAAATGTTTTCATGATCCTAAGTTAGCATATAACTCAAAGACTTTTGTAGGTAAACTATGAATCTATCATGTTCCAAGACCCACTCCTTCCTAGAAAGATATTGGAAGATTAACCCCATCTTGTGCCATACGAGAAGTTCTATCTCGCCAACAATGACCCCTAGTCGTACGGATATGGATTCAAAACCAAATAACCTTATTTTACTTGTACGTATACGATACGTTGGACAACAAAAAAACCCCTTATCATCCACGCACATGGTTGGTGATACCCCCCGGTTATGCACATTTGTCCCTTTCTTCATTTTCCCCTTCCCTTTTTCCTTCTACCATTCTTCCTTTTTTTTTCCTTTTCTTTTTATCTTTTTCTTTTTTCCTTAGGGCTTGTCCCGAGATTTTTGGCCATTTGATTTGGAAGTTCAACACGAGTCGTTAGATTGTGACCAATCACGGCTGCACAATCGGATGGCCAATCTCGTCAATTTAATCTAGGGTTTGATACATGACTTACTTACGAGAGGAATTAGGACGAGTTGGTCTTGGTTTGGTAGTGCTATGTTATTGCAAGTTGATTGTGATTTTGCCTTTATTTTGATCTTTGTTATTCCACAAGCACTTCCTTGCAGCTCATTTTGCAACAGTTCTTAGTCGTGATGGGGCCGTTTGAAATGATTTTGGATATTCTTACTAGCTATAGAAGCATGGTTTTAGCAATAATTTAAAGATTCATCTGAATTGGTTTCATAACCCCTTTGTTATTTATCATCGAATCCATTCATAATTCCCCTCTTTGATATTCTTTATCCAATTTATTAAGCTCCTTCATCCTCATATTGCCCTTTGGCAAGTATTTTGTTTCTCTTTTTATGCAGAACCTCAGAATAAGATTGTTAACATGGCTTTATAAGCCTCAACATTTAATTTAGGATTTTATCTCTTCTTCTTTATCAGGTAAGTGTTATGCTCACTTATTAGTGAACTACCGTTTGATGGGTGTTAGTGATCTAGCCTTTGATGGGTGTAGTATATTGCGAGCTGCACTATTTGAGTTTTGAACATTTTGCATGGGCTGAATATTTCAGTTGTTTATATTTGAGTGGGTCTTTATTTGCAAAAATTTTCTATTGAGAGTAAGACCACTTGCTTGTTTTCTATTTGAGTGGGTCTTTATTTGCACGATTTTTCTATTGAGAGTAAGACCACTTGCCCTATTGTGGTCTATATAGTGCCACCAAGCACGTATTACAATGAATAAAAATTCACACATAACATTGATTCTTGCCACTTACATAGTTATCACAACGTGCAAAGATGTCTACGCATCAATAAGTCTTCCAATGGACAACGCATTGATGCGTTAGCATCTTGTTTATCTTATATCCCTCTTAACTTATTCTATTCTTCTTAATTTTGTTTTTTGGGCATCATAACTCCTTTCCGCCTTCACCTAGGTCTGACGGTTTTTTTCACATCTACCAGGTCCACCATCTTCATCCTTCAAGATATTGTTCTCCTATATGTTTGTTTGTTTTTTTTTTAACTTTCTTTCACTTGAGTGTTCAATTGACTAACTTTCCTGAGGCTCTAGAGACATATCACTTTACCATCTTAACCATATACCATTGCCTTAGCTAACAATTGTATTCTAGATCTTTGTTCTAAGGGATTTGTCTTGAGTTTGGTTAGGTGCCTAGATTAATTATTTTCTACCTTCTTTATAGGGAGTGGATTTTGTATTTGCATCTCTTGCTTGGCATAGCACATCATTCACATTTTTTGCTTGTTGGAAAGGTTCTATTCTATCATGCATGTGCTCACTTACAAATAATCTTTTGATCTTACTCCTCTAACATTTGTTCATCTATTTCAAACCCTTTGTTTTCTCAACTCATTAAATTCATGCATCAACTTTGTTTATTGCAGTATTTTGGTATTTAAAACGCATCTTTATTTTTCTCTCTTTATAGCTTAGGCCATCTTGGATTTGAAAATTAAAATTTCAACTATTATGTGCTCTCCTATTTCTCCAGTTCATTGTCGTTTGTACTCTGGGTTTGAATTCCCATTATTATGCAAGTAGCTAAAGGTTAAAATTATACTTCTACCCTACCCTTCACAATACTTTGGTTAATATTGCCTTTGTTTTTCCCTTCTTTATGTCATTTTGTTAGGCATAAGGCTATTTTGCTACTTCACATCTTGTTTTTTGTTCAAGTTATCCTTCTAACCCTACCCTTGACAATTTTAGTATATTGTTTTTTGTTTAGCTTTTTTCATTCTCTTCATTACCTTAACTCTATCTTTGCTTTCTCATTCTTTATGACATCTTGTTATGACTAAGGATATTTTGGATTTTCTTGTATTGGGCACCAATTTGCCGCATCCATCATGCATTAGTCTTTCATTTACATTGTTCCTCTTTAAATCATGAGCTGCTTTTTCATATTTTGCACGATTTTGATGGTTATTTCGTTGCAAGTTACTTCCCATAGTCAATTTATATTATTTTGCATGTGCGTAACTACCTTGCATGGTTTATCGTTCGAGTGATAGTCTGCACCGGGCATTGATTTCACTGCCTCCTTTCTCATATATGCTTTTTAGGCCTTAGAACGTATGCATTAAGCTTTAACATCTTTTTAAGACATTGCATTTCATATGTTGGCATATTTCGTATTATCCACTGAGATCCTACACACATATCTACTTATATTTTCTCCTGCCCATTCAATTACCACGTTTTCTACATTAATTATTTGTTTTTTGGTCCTGGGAGGATTTTTTTTGCATATATCTTATGAGTTGTACTTCCAAATTACCTTGGAATTGATTCCTTTTGTGAAAATTGCATTTCGGGCATTGGTGGCTTTCTTTTTCATACAATTGTGCTCGGGATGTTTGGCCCGTGTTCACTATACTTAAGCGGTTTAAGTCTTATTTCTTATGATGCTTCTTGGATAAGGTATTGGTCTCTCCAAGCTTAGGTATTGCAACGTTCTAGCATAATATACGCCCCATATACATATATTATACTACCACGTCACCCATACATGTCACGGATGACATGTACTTGGTGGTTGTAGTAGATTGCACCTAGGGGGCAAGGGTTGCACCTAGGGGGTAACTTTGAATAGTGTGCATGTTAAATAAACATACACAATTAATCACCCCATGGGCCCCATTGCCGAATGGCTAAGCCCCATTTGCCAATGTTTAACCTAACCCTAAGGGTTTCTATATAAGAGCCTTCCCCTTAAACCCTAAACCCTTTCCTCTCTTTGCATTTTAGAGTTTTCATAGAGCTCCTTTCCCTTTTCGCATTTAGGGTTCTCTTGAGCCATTTCGGCCAAGCCAAGACTTCAATTCGCATTGCTAGGCTCCAAAAAGCCGTCTTTGCACAATAAATTATCGAATAGCAGCCATCTTCAGCAAGATCAGAAGCGTGGATGCGTTCCGAGGATTCGGAGCAGGTCAAGGACCAAGTATCTAGTCATTACATTTGTACCAAAGCCGTCTTTGGGCTAAGCGAAGAAGGTAGTTTAGCATATTCATTCAGCCCCACGGAGGCCTTATAGATCCCAAGATCATAAGCCCTAACTAAGAAACCTAACTCTGTTATTTAAGTAGATAGATTAGATGACATTCTTCATTTCAAGTTCCGTGATGATGATTGGTACTTCATGCAGCGTGACCTCCATGTATTGGGAAGGGGGTAGAGACCCTACTTGACCTTGTAGAAGATGATCCTAGAATAGTATCATTAGTACCCAATTATTGCGGCTTTGTACACGAGAGCCCACCAGGGTTGAAGGTGGAGGGGCAGGGCCGAACAAGGAGGTACTTGTCCCAACACGGATCAATCCCTCTAGGTGTGTAAAGCCTACCAGAGGGGATTCTAGTGAGCTAGGTCTAATGCCTTATCCTTTAGCGTGTGGGTAGGCTCGACACAGGTGGGGAGTGATCGTCACTCTCCATTGGGTTCAAGTCGAATAAGGGCGGTGGCCCTCTAGCCACTGTGTTGAGCATGGATGCCTGCGGAGGAAGGGTGACCTTCCTCCCTGCCTCTGGGGGCTGGGGAGATGCAACCAAAGAGTAGCCCTCTTGGCTATGTACGGGTTACGGCCGGTCCCTCATCTCAAGCTACTTATCAATCCACTCTGGAGGGGGGGATGGAATGGACTACCCAACGGCCATGTTGGTTTTTGCCAAATCCATTGCCATGAATTCTGCATGCAATGACCACGGAGGCCAGGCATGCGATTGAACCCCCTTGAGTGAGCCCGGTAGGATTCCCTTGTTGTTATTGATCATGCTGATGATGTTGTAGATGTGATGGTTATGATGTATTCACCCTTCGAGGTGATTGTATTGATATACTGTTAGTTGGTGCTCATGTTTGTTTATTCACGCTGGCAGGGAATAGGTTGACCCAGATGGGAGGCGGGTGAATGACACATCCACTCTTCCCTTGTCGGGCTCATTCCCGGGAGTGGTGTGGGTCAAGATGTAGTCTGTCGAGGGGGAATGCTCCTCCTTTGGATACGATGTGTGCATCGTATAAGGAGTAGGGGACGTCACAGTGGTATCAGAGCATATGATCTTGGCAGACCAAGATCGAACACTGACCATTTTCCCATAGGACTAACAGTAGATTCAAGACTTGGGAAATAGCCACCCAAGCAGGAACCTCGAAAATTGGAAATTTTTTTCCAATTTCTAGTGTAGTAAATAGGTTAATGCTAAGTTAGTAGTAAGTTAGCAGAAACCCAACCTAAAATGGCCAAAAACATGTGACCCCTCACAGAGTGCGTCCAGACCAAATCGATTTGCAAACCAATTCGACCTTGGCACACTGTGTGAGTGGTGGACCCATGTTGACCTAGTAGATGTATAATTTAGCTAAACTAATGGTACAGTTCAGCTTATCTCCTTGATTCTAGCTAGTTTTGCATGTTATAACACTAAGAAACCCCTTGTAAATTGAAAATTGGACCAAAAAAGAGGTGACCCCTCATAGAGTGCGCACAGGCCAAATCCATTTGAGATTCAAATTGATCCTGGCGCACTGTGTGAGTGGTGGATGCTTTTTGGCTAAATAAACCTAACGTACCCCTCAGATCTTCACTAATACCTTCTAGATTGGCCCAATATGGAATTTCAGGTCCAAACCCTAAATTTCCCTTACCTATAAATAGAAAATTAGGGTTCCTCATTTGTCCCCAAAGGTGCCTTGAGAATTTCGTCCGAAAAATGATTTCTAGGCCCGAGCCCCATTGCTTCAAACAAAGACATGGCCCACCAAAAAAAACCGCATAAAGGTAGTGCCCCCGGATATGTCAGCCCAAGAGCGAAGCGGCTCAAACAGAAGGCCCGACGAGCACGGGAGCGAGGTGAGCAGGATCAGGAAGAACATGAGGCTCAACCTAACCCAAATGCCCAAGAGGAGGCCCCGAGCACCAGGGGAGGGGCGGCCCCCAAGACCTTGAGGAGGGAAGTGAGGAACTCACAGAGGAAGAAGCCGCAGAGGGAGCTCGAGAGAGAGCTCTTCAAGGACTTAGACAAGGAAGAAAAGAAGGAGAAGAAAAGGAAGCGAGAGCAGGAAGACGGGGTGAAGAAGGAGCCCTATTAAGACTGTTGTAAATAATTTTTGTAAATACAAATTTGTAATTTGGATGAATTAATGTGTTAAATCAGGTGTAAGTAGGATGTGTTACTAAGTTCTGCAGTTGGAATTAACAATTTTGGAGCAAAACCAAGTGTTTTTGGCCCCACCCCTCACAGAGAGTGCGCCCAGACCAATTCGGTTTGCAAACCGATTCGACCACTGGATTTGTGTGAGTGGTCAAGCATGGTTTGATGCCAAAACTTGTCCAAATGCGTAAAGTAAGTATACCATTGACTCAACTCACCTTAATTAGTAGGATTTGATCTCTAGTTTGTAGAAATTGGCCATCCCTAACTCAAATGGAGCCCCACCTCTCATAGAATGCGCCCAGATCAATTCGGTTTGCAAACCGATTCGATCCTGGTGCACTGTATGAGTGGGCGACCCCAAAACTAGGCCAAAACTTGTCCAAATGAGGCAAATAAGGGCTCAATCCGACCTATCTCGGCGAGATATGCGGGATGCTATCCTTAGTTTGCATGTTTGGCATCATCCTTGACCCAAACAAGCCCCACCCCTCACAGAGTGCGCCCAGACCAATTCGGTTTGCAAACCGATTCGACCCTGGCGCACTGTGTGAGTGGTCACACTAAAATTGCCCTAACTTGTCCATACTTCCCCCAAAATTGTTGCTATAGGACCCTTAGAATGCGTTCTTTAGCATAGTTAGCCTGGGAATTGCATAGCTAGATCTTAGGATCATAGATATTCTCCAACTTTGAATTTTCCAAAATTAGGGTTTTGCCTATAAATATCTAGCATAATAACAGGGGGTTACTTTTAGATTTTTATACGTTTTTTCACATGGTTTTTCTATGATTTCATTGTTGTATTCGTTGAGGTGTACTAAATAGTATTTCTAGAGTGCACCCTTTATGGGCCGTTGATTTTCGTTGGTTGGAACAATCCAGGGTTGTCGTCTTTTCTGCATGTCTTTGTGCATGAACAATGCGCATGTGTATGCATGTGCATGTGCGTGCATGTGCATGTGTATGCATGTGCATGTGTATGCTGTGCATGTGCAAGTGCAAGTTCATGTGTGTGTGCATGTGTGCATGCGCATGTGTACTTGCCCTCTTGGATTCTTGTGCTTGCAGGAGTGATTTTTGCTACCACGATGTGGATTTTTTGCTCACACACTTACAAAAGGTATTTGTTTTTAATGTTTCTTGATTAGCATAACGGTTTTTTACAAAGGTATTGTTTTTCTGGTTCTACAATGTAGTCTGCAAAACTTCGCCTTTGTCTCCTTCCCTTTAGCTATTCTAAGATTTCTGCAGATTCAAAAGAGTTTAGAGTTTAGGCCCTCTGTTTGCTTTCAACTCTTGGATATTCTGGCACTGTTGATTGTTCATAGCATCCAAACATTTGCTTCAATCAACAAACGGATTCTTGTGCACACAACATGCGGATTATTCCATGCCTTTTACGAATCATGCAGATTAGTCAAAGCGGTGGCCACAAGAATGCATTTATATTGTAGGTTTGGAACTTTAATCGAACGAGAAAGTGAATCATGCATTATCTTTAAGCTAGAGATGGACCATCCAAAATCACATGGATTGTTAAACAATAGTTTCATTGTGAAAGAGGAATATTTGTAGCTGGAAGTAACAATATGTGGAACGCTACCGTGAGCAAGCTTGCTTCAAAACCTCTACCCTTGATCTTGCTTCACCGGCGGATTCAGGGAGACCTACTCCACATCACCAAACTGGCTGATTCTCTTCACTTGTTAAACCAAAGCCGAGGCAACTTTGTGAGAAAGTATTCTTGGTTCTTTATGAACCTCACCAATTATTCTGCAGATAACGTCATGCAATGGTTTGTGAATAAAACATTATTGTAGAGCATATCAATGTCAAAAGCTTTTATTTGATTCAATTTTATTTGAGAACATAAATGGTAAATAAATTTTTTGCATTTGGTCAATTTTGGGTTGTTCATCCTCACTATAAAATCTGAGAGAGTTTGTGGTGTAATTAGATTACAAGTGTTTCGTGGTATTACATGCATAAGTGTTAAAGTTGGTAATGAAGTTAGTTATGCCATCCTTAATGCCCAAAAGGCCTTTATTAGGGCTGAAGGGCCCAATTTTTTTAATATATAGCATAATAATAACAACCAACACATCACTACAATCAACATTAATTAACACAAACCATTACATCCAATACATTTAAATTAACATCCCCTAAACCCCCTTTGGTTTGGGTGCATATTCACACGGGGTTTCGTGGGGCGTGAGCCCCTAAAACTTACAATACATGTACAAAATTAACACCATTAAGTACATTCCCTTAAACCTTATAGTATTTTGCAAAACTCAATATCTGGGTATACAAAAACTTGTACATGCATACCCCAAGCGAGGAATCGCTATATACGGTCCGGATCAAGGAATATAGGGCAAATATGCCTGTCAAGCTGACTCTCGATGCTGGAGTAACCCCGTGTGAATATACCCAAACCCGCGGTGGTTTGCATCCTACACTGCTTGCTCCCCTCACTCCAAGCTGATTTTTTGGGCCCCCTAAGGCACTTCCTCATCGTTCGACATCCCGCCTGCTCATACACCATAGCAACCCGCAGTTTGGCGATGGTACAACACCCCGCGACTCATGTGGCCGAGGCCGACATCAACTCAGTCTTCGCCGCCCGTCCGAAGGAGCTTGATGTGGAAGCCACCATCAATGCCACCCCTTTTTACCAAGACATTATGTCTGAGTTCCATGCCAAGATAGGACCGTCCTTGGTAGAACTCCCACCTTGCATAGGATATTTTGCCTGACATGGCCCTTAAGTCAGCCACTGCGGGACATCCCAAACATAGACAAGTACTTAGAGAACAAAGCAGTTCGCCTACCCAACTACATGTCTATCTCTGCCAATAGCAGGAGATACTTTTCCTATACAGCGGCCGTAGCTATTTTCCTATCTCTTCTTGTATTGGGCACCAATTTGCCGCATCCATCATGCATTAGTCTTTCATTTACATTGTTCCTCTTTAAATCATGAGCTGCTTTTTCATATTTTGCACGATTTTGATGGTTATTTCGTTGCAAGTTACTTCCCATAGTCAATTTATATTATTTTGCATGTGCGTAACTACCTTGCATGGTTTATCGTTCGAGTGATAGTCTGCACCGGGCATTGATTTCACTGCCTCCTTTCTCATATATGCTTTTTAGGCCTTAGAACGTATGCATTAAGCTTTAACATCTTTTTAAGACATTGCATTTCATATGTTGGCATATTTTGTATTATCCACTGAGATCCTACACACATATCTACTTATATTTTCTTCTGCCCATTCAATTACCACGTTTTCTACATTAATTATTTGTTTTTTGGTTCTGGGAGGAGTTTTTTTGCATATATCTTATGAGTTGTACTTCCAAATTACCTTGGAATTGATTCCTTTTGTGAAAATTGCATTCCGGGCATTGGTGGCTTTCTTTTTCATACAATTGTGCTCGGGATGTTTGGCCCGTGTTGCGGTTTAAGTCTTATCTTCTTATATTATAACTAGAAAAGGGCCCGGCCTACACCATTCCTCGGCTCGGCCGGCCTCCGGCCAACCTGCCTCGTCTGGACCAACCGCCTTTCGTCGGCCCGGTCGGGCGTTTTCTTAAACTCATTCTCGGCTCGGCCCGGTCTTGCCTAGTAGGCGTGGCGTTAAAACTACTATCTATCTATCTTCCCCTCCTCTCTCTTCTCTCTCCCCACTCCCCCCCATCCCTATCTTTCTTCCCCTCTTCTCTCTCTCTCTCCTCTCTCTCTTTCCTCTCTCTTTGTCTCTATCTCTTTTTCTCTCTCCCCTCTTCCTCTATCTCTCTTCTCTCTCTCCCCTCTCTTCTTTCTCTCTCCTCTCTCCTCTCTCCTTTCTCCCCTCCTCTCTCTCTCTCTCCCCCCTCCCTTCTCTCTTCTCTCTCTCCCCTTTTTTCCTTCTCTCTTTCCTATCTCTCTCCTCTCTCTATATTTCTCCCTCTCTCTCTATCTTTCTCTCTCTTTTTCTGTTCCTCTCTCTCTCTCTCTCTCTTCTCTCCTTTCTCTCTCCTCTCTCCTCTTTCTTCTTTCCCTCTCTCTCTCTTTCAGCTCTCCTCTCTCTCTCTTCTCTCTCCTCTCTTTTCTTTCCTCTCTCTCTCTCTCTCACATCTCTCTTCTCCTTCTCCCTCCTCCCTCTCTCTCTCTCTCTCTCTCTCTCTCTCTCTCTCTCTCTCTCTCTCTCTCTCTCTCTCTCCCCCCTATCTTCTCCCTCTCTCTCTCCATCTCTTCTCTCTCCTCTCTCTCTCCCATCTCTCTCCCTCTCTGTATTTCCCTCTTCTCTCTCTAGCTTTATTCTAGAACACTCTAGAAGGTCATCTCTCTCTCCTCTCTTCTCTCTATCTTCTCGCTCTCTATCTCTCTCTCAAAAAACCTTCTATTTTTAGACATTCTAGAAGATTCCAGAAAATTCTATGACATTCTAGAAGTTTCTAGAAGAGCCTAGGACATTCCAGAACATTCTATTTTGAGCATTTGCAAAGTTTCTTTCTCTCTCTCTCTCCTCTCTCTTCCCTCTCTCCTTTCTCTCTCTTCCCTCTCTCTAAAGTATTATTCATAAGGAGCCTACTTACACCTACTATCATGGAACTCCACCCATACTCACACATGCCCATGAGGTCACATCTACTATGTCTACTACCAATTCTAAAGTATGTCAATTCTAAAGTATCACCCATGCGAAGCTTACACACACCCATCATACCCATCACACTTACTATCAATTCCAAAGTATCATCTTCAGAATATTCTATTGTGAGCATTTGCAAGGTTTCAAGAAACTTTCTACTTTTAGACTGAGGTGCTTCTAGAGCATAGCTGGTTGCCCTATAGCATCTAGAACACCCTAGAACATTCTATTTTGAGTTTTTGTAAAGTTTTAGCAAACTTTTCTGTTTTCAGAGACTCTGGTACTTTCTATTTTTTAGACTGAGATGCCTACCCTAGAGCATCTGAAACATTCTAGGACATTCTATTTGAGTTTTTACAAAGTTTAAGCAAACTTTCTATTTTTTAGACTAAAACTTTCTATTCTTAGACTGAGGTGCTTACCTTTGAACATGTAACATTCAGGAAAATTCTATTTTGAGCATTTGCAAAGTCTCCAAAAACTTTCTATTTTTGGATTGAGGTGTTTACCCATGAGCATGCAACATTCGAACATTCTATTTTGAGCATTTGCAAAGTCTTAAAAACTTTTTATTTTAGACTGAAACTTTCTATTTTTAGACTGAGGTGCTTACCCATGAGCACCTACAAAGTATTATTCATGAGTAACATACTCATACATGCCCATGAGGCACAATTCTAAAGTATGTCAATTCTAAAGTATCAACTATGTGAAGCTTACGCACACCCATTATACCAATTCCAAAGTATCACTCCAGGAATATTCTATTTTGAGCATTTGCAAGGTTTCAAGAAACTTTCTATTTTTTTAGGCGAGGTGCTTCTAGAGCATAGGTGGTTTGCCCTATAGCATTTGGAACATTCTAGAACATTCTATTTTGAGTTTTGCAAAGTTTTGCAAACTTTTTGTTTTTAGACTACCTTATTTTCTATTTTTAGACTGAGATGCTTACCTTAGAGCATCTGAAACATTCTAGGACATTCTATTTGAGTTTTTACATTTTTCTATTTTTAGACTGAGGTGCTTACTTTGAGCATCTACACCATTCCAGAACATTCTATTTTGAGCATTTGCAAAGTTTCAAAAAACTTTCTATTTTTGGATTGGGGTGTTTACCCATGAGCATCTGCAACATTCCAGAACATTCTATTGAAACTTTCTATTTTTAGACTGAGGTGCTTACCCATGAGCACCTAGAACATTCCACAAAATTCTATTTTGAGTATTTGCAAAGTTTCAAAAAACTTTCTATTTTTAGACTGAGGTGCTTACCCATGAGCACCTGGAACATTCCAGAACATTCTATTCTGAGCATTTGCAAAGTTTCAAAAAACTTTCTATTTTTAGACTGAAACTTTTTATTTTTAGACTGAGGTGCTTACCCATGAGCACCTGGAACATACCACAACATTCTATTTTGAGCATTTGCAAAGTTTCAAAAAAACTTCTATTTTTAGACTGAAAGTTTCTATTTTTAGACTGAGGTGCTTACTCATGAGCTCTAGAACATTCTAGGACATTCCAACAGATTCTAGAACATTCTAGAACATCCTAGAGTATCCTTGAATTAATTACGTCCCAGCCTTAACTAAGCATGGACTTCCTATTATTTCAAGAAAAGACTGGTTGGTCTAGTGGTAAGGGTGGGGGGTTTGGGGGGCAATGTCCAGGGTTCACCTATGAGGATTTTACTCACATCTACTGCACTCCATGTTCACACATACTGCTCAACCCTCTATTCCATTACCAACAAAGTATCATTCATGAGTAACATACTCACACATGCCCATGAGGCCACATCTACTACCTCTACTACCAATTCTAAAGTATGTCAATTCTAACACACCCATCATACCCATTACACTTACTACCAATTCCAAAGTATCACCTCCAGAATATTCTATTTTGAGCATTTGCAAGGTTTCAAGAAACTTTCTACTTTTAGACTCAGGTGCTTCTAAAGCATAGGTGGTTGCCCTATAGCATCTGGAACACTCTAGAACATTCTATTTTGAGTTTTTGCAAAGTTTTAGCAAACTTTTCTGTTTTTAGACTACCGTACTTTCTATTTTTAGGCTGAGATGCTTACCTTAGAGCATCTGAAACATTCTAGGACATTCTATTTGAGTTTTTACAAAGTTTAAGCAAACTTTCTATTTTTAGACTGAAACTTTCTATTTTTTAGGCTGAGGGTGCTTACCTTTAAGCATACGCAACATTCGAACATTCTATTTTGAGCATTTGCAAAGTTTCAGAAAACTTTCTATTTTTGGATTGAGGTGTTTACCCATGAGCATCTGCAACATTCCATAACATTCTATTTTGAGCATTTGCAAAGTTTCAAAAAACTTTCTATTTTTAGACTGGAACTTTCTATTTTTAGACTGAGGTGCTTACCCATGAGCATCTGGAACATTCCAGAACATTCTATTTTCAACATTTGCAAATTTCAAAAAACCTTCTATTTTTTTTTGAAACTTTCTATTTTAGGCGAGGTGCCTACCCATGAGCACTGGAACATTCCACAACATTCCATTTTGAGCATTTGCAAAGTTTCAAAAAAAACTTCTATTTTTATTTGAAACTTTCTATTTTTAGGCTTGAGGTGCTTATTCATGAGCATCTGGAACATTCTAGGATAGTCCAAAAAGATTTTAGAACATTCTAGAACATCCTAGAGTATCCTTTCTATTTTAATTAGGCCTTTTACCTTAACTCCCAAGCATGGACTTTCTATTATTTCAAGAAAAGTTTAACCTGGTTGGTCTAGTGGTAAGGGTGGGGGTTTGGGGGCAATGTCGGGGTTCCGGTTTTGGTAAACCAAAAAAATTTTTGTCCACCAAACTTGGGAGCTTTTGAGAGGCCAAGGCCCAGGAGAGGCCCGGTTCCAAGATCGCGCCCGTGGCGCCTCCTTCTTTCGTCGGATGGGGATTTACTAACTCACTCACAAACTCACTAACTCACGGACACTATTTCTTTATTATATTAGACTAGAAAACCAAAAATTTTGGCCAGTTTCCTTTTATTTTAACTCCTTTCCTCGGCTGGTTGGCCTAGTGGGCCTCTCGGGGATTTGGGCCCCTTGCATTCCTATCTCCCTCTCTCTTTCTTCTCTTTCTTCTCTCTCCTATCGCTTCCCTCTCTCCTCTCTTCTTCTCTCCTCTCTTCTTCTCTCCTCTCTCTTTGTCTCTTTCTCCCTTCTCTTTATCCTCTCTCTCTTCTTTTCCCTCTCTCTCTCCTCTTTCATTTCTCTCTTCTCTCTCCTCTCTCTTCTCTCCCCTGTCCCCTCTCTCTTTTCAGCTCTCTCCTCTCCTCTTCTCTCTCTCCTCTCTCCTCTTTCCTCTCTCTCTCCCATATCTCTCTCTCGCTCTGTCTCCCTACTCTACTCTCTCTCTCCTCTCTTCCCTCTCTCATGTCTCTCTTCTCTCTCCTCTCTTTCAGCTCTCCTCTCTCTCTTCTTCTCTCCTCTCTCTTCTTTGCCCCCCCCCTCTCTCCTTCTTCTCTCCCTTCTCTCTTCTCTCTCTTCTCCTTTTCTCTCCTCTCTCTTCCCTCATCTCTCTCTCTCTCTCCTCTCTCTCTCCTCTCTCCTCTCTCTCCTCTCTCCTCTCTATCTTCTCTCTCTCTTTCTATCTCTCTCTGTCTTCCCCTCTCTGTCTTCTCTCTCCTCTCTCCTCTCTGTTCTCTCTCTCCCCTTTCTCTCCTCTTCTTCTCTCCTCTTTTTTCCTTCTCTCTCTCCTATCTCTCTCCTCTCTCTCTATTTCTCCCCTCTCTCATGCCTCTACACACATGCCCTACTACCAATTCTAAAGTATCACTTATGAGAAGAATACTACCAATTTCAAAGTATCACCTATGAGGATCTTACTCACATCTACTGCATTCCATGGTATTTCACAGTTTTATTCACACATACTCACACATGCCCATGAGGCCACATCTACTACCTCTATTACCAATTCTAAAGTATGTCAATTCTGAAGTATCACCCATGTGAAGCTTACACACACCCATCATATCCATCACACTTACTACCAATTCCAAAGCATTATCTCCAAAATATTCTATTTTGAGTATTTGCAAGGTTTCAAGAAACTTTCTACTTTTAGACTGAGGTGCTTCTAGAGCATAGGTGGTTGCCCTATAGCATCTAGAACACTCTAGAACATTCTATTTTGAGTTTTTGCAAAGTTTTAGAAACCTTTTCTGTTTTTAGACTGCCGTACTTTCTATTTTTAGACTGACATGCTTACCCTAGAGCATCTGAAACATTCTAGGACATTCTATTTGAGTTTTTACAAAGTTTAAGCAAACTTTCTATTTTTAGACTAAAAGTTTCTATTTTTAGACTGAGGTACTTACCTTTGAGGATCTGCAATATTCCGGAACATTCTATTTTGAGCATTTACAAAATTTCCAAAAACTTTCTATTTTTTGGATTGAGCATGTTTCGAACATTCTATTTTGAGCATTTGCAAAGTCTTAACAAACTTTCTATTTTTAGACTGAAACTTTCTATTTTTAGGCTGAGGTGCTTACCCATGAGCACCTGGAACATTCCACAATATTCTATTTTGAGTACTTGCAAAGTTTCAAAAAACTTTCTATTTTTAGACTGAAGTGCTTACCCATGAGCACCTGGAACATTCCAGAACATTCTATTTTGAGCATTTGCAAAGTTTCAAAAAAACTTCTATTTTTGGACTGAAACTTTCTATTTTTAGACTGAGGTGCTTACCCATAAGCACCTGGAACATTCTATTTTGAGCATCTGCAAAGTTTCAAAAAAACTTCTATTTTTAGACTGAAACTTTCTATTTTTAGGCTGAGGTGCTCACTCATGACATTCCAAAAGATTCTAGAACATTCTAGAACATCCTAGAATATCCTTGAATTAATTAGGCCCTAGCCTTAACTATGCATGGAGTTCCTATTCTTTCAAGAAAAGACTGGTTGGTCTAGTGGTAAGGGTGGGGGGTTTGGGGGGCAATGTCCAGGGTTCGAGTCCGTGGTAAACCAAAAAAATTTTGTCCATCAAACTTGGGAGCTTTTGAGAGGCCAAGGCCCACGGACGGCCGAGATCGAGCCACGTGGCGCATCCTTCACCGTCGGATGGGCCGGATTTACTCACTAACTCACTCACTCACTAACGGACGCTATTTCTTTATTATATTAGATGTTATTGTGTAAGTGTTGGACCCCGCCCTAATTTTAACGGCCCAGATTCGACCAAACCAATGGCGATGATGATGGCACGTCACAAAGTTTTGAGTTTTTTTTAGGGTTCGCGAGGGCGCCTGTGGCGCCTGCTGCATTCCTCCGGTGGTATCCACATCGGAACGACACTGCTAGGTTCGGCAGCTTCTTCAGTAGTCAAGAATGGTTAGCAGAATCGAGGCACTCGACAACGCTTGGTGATGTTGGCGAGGGAAAATAAAGGAGCAACGATGTTGTGGAATCCCTCCTATCATGTCTTATGTCTTGATCTTAGGGTTTAGTTTTAGCTGTATTGTGTAAGGACGAGGCTTTTTCCAGAGATTGGAACCGGTGAAAGATGAATTTGGAGCTTTGGATCAAGAGCCGGTCCTGGAACAGCTAAAATCAATCGTTTCTACAGGCACTATGGAGGTGAAGGCGGAAACTTCAAGGTAAGCATCTAAGGCTAAATTTGCAAGGAAGAGTTCAACTATAGCAGTTTTTCATTACTAGATCTACAATTAGGGTAGAAGAATACTTGCTTGTGCTGATGAGAAGTTCTTGACTTCCTCCTGGACAGACCAATTTGAGAGTGCTAAGAGTGCCCTTGCTTATCATTCTGATTGTTCTGCCATAAATTTTGGTCTAACTACCTAAGCAGCCTTGCAGGGTATCCTGTCAAGCCATAGCTCCTCTAGAAATGCACTACTAAGCTCATTTGGTAATTTTGCGAGAAATCGCGAACTTCATCTTCATTCACCATTACGCTTTGCTCAAAGCCGTTGAGCAAGAGAGAATGGGTCTCGAAGTTCCCTTTTATCCTTTTACCATTCATATTGAAACAAATAATGGGGTATATAGTCGTTCATTTGTCGATCTGAGATCTTTGGCAAGGATCTTCCGCCATGTTACTTCCATTACCGTGAAGCGTCATACATTAACGCGAGATCGTCATACATTAACGCTGAGATAGAGAATATGGAGACATTTTTCTTCCTTTAAGAATATGGAAACATTATTCCAGTTTTAGGGGAACTTATCCCATCAAAAGGCTTGCTTACCTTGCCTTTCCAATGCTTGCCAGGTTTTGATGCCTCCAGAGAGCAATGTGTGTAATATCTTTTGGTTTACCATTGAATATAAATGCGTTGATCTACCCGATGGCGATAAAGTGGTATTCATGCATATTTACAACGGGATATGC
The DNA here is from genome assembly GCA_021234155.1 of Isoetes taiwanensis. Classification (NCBI taxonomy): domain Eukaryota; kingdom Viridiplantae; phylum Streptophyta; class Lycopodiopsida; order Isoetales; family Isoetaceae; genus Isoetes; species Isoetes taiwanensis. The sequence continues at coordinate 10,871,515 of JAJEKV010000031.1, forward strand.
ATTGCCCGTATTGCAAATAATATTCAATATATAACTGTTTATCGGCGTAAGAGGAATCTTGCGCCGTAAGTTAGTGTTCCAATGTTCGCATTGATTGCATGACCGGTTTTAGCATTTTGTTTACAATGAAATACAACCTGCACTGAGAGCATAGATTGGTCCTCCTTTTCCTGTTTTTTTTTTCCAACGCATTTTCCCAATTCTTTCTCCTTAGACCAGTCCTGCAAAAGCCATTTTTGCAGTGGGCCATAAACGAGCAACAAGAAGCCGATTCTTAACAGCCTGTTTCATGGTTCGATGGGCACATTTGGACCTCAACAACACCGTCGTGTGCAACAAAGAAAACAAAGCCCGGCTTGAGTTGCTTCTTCATGGATTTGCCCTTCTTCCTTTCTACAGGCACTATGGAGGTGAAGGCGGAAGCTTCAAGGTAAGCACGAAGACGAAATTTGCAAGGAAGAATTGGGCTTCGCAATTGGAGAGATAAAAGACTGCACAGATGTTATTCACAGAGATGAAATGGCCAAGCAGAAATGTTCTTTGGCTTCATTAATCATCTAGGAGCTAGCGTGGTTTTGCATAATGCTCTTTAATCCAAGTGGAATTTCGTGGCAGCAAATACTCTCCCAGCTTCTTAATACTTTTTTTAGCATTGGAAGCAGATGTAGATGAAAAAAATGGTACAACACTGTTTTTTTTTCTTTCCTGTTTACAATCGATTCCTTCTGCGCATTTGTTCTTTCATCCTATGCTAAAGCCGTAAGTTGAAGTCTGTATTTTGAATTGTGTTGGTCAGAAAAAATTTTTCTTAATCCTGTTTTTGGCCTTTGATGCTGATTTGGTTAGTTATTTTGATTTTTGGTCATGGGTTCAGGCTGGGAATCCAAGCTTTTGGATCGAGGGCTGTGGAAATGAAGCTGGGACATATGCAAGAGGAAAATACGTGGCTATCAGAAACAAATGGGCAAGAAACGAGAGCTTTCCATGGCTCATTCTTTGGATTAGATCTTCTTGCGTTTGTTTGATACATTTAGGGTTCTTTGTCTACTGTCGGATTAATCAGACTGAAACCCCAGCCTGTGGACTTTATCATTGTGGACGATTATCTGATGGAGTATACTGCAAAATTTTGGCCTGATTATATGCTGGTTACTGCAAAAATGAGTCGAGGCAGTAGCTTGGAGCTGAAGTTTCAGCCTGATTGATTCAGCTTTCAGCAATATTATAACAATATTCTTTTTGTCCAGGATATACGGGCGAAATCACGCAGGTATTTGTTTCATTGTGGCTTGATTTTCTAGAACAAAAAGGCCATGTTTATATCATCAATAGATGTTGTTTATATCACATAGCAAGTGCAACTATAGATGTTTTGTGATTGGATTTGTCCAAACCGATTGCATATCTCCTTTTCGAGAATAATATCGTCATGCATTTGGTTGTTTGAGTGATAGTTAATTCAAATATTGCAAGGATCTCACACTGGAACTGAGCTATTTCGATGTTGAGCTGACAAAACGACATGAAATCATTAGCAAGTCAGATGGCATATACAAAGGGGAGATCCACTCCAAGCTATCCAAGGCATTCAATTAAAGGTTATTGACACAAATGCAGTGTTGGCGAAATGAAAGTGTTGCAGCAGCAAAGCATCAACGCAAAGTAAGGTTCTCTGTTTCATACGCTATGTTTTTTATTTGAGAAAAAAACACTTTAAGTTCTGCTATATGAGCATTCAGGTCATGAAGGTTGCAGATGTATCTTACACCGGAATGCCTGATTAACGAAAAAATGTAAGGTATGCATGCTATTATACTTTGCTTCCTTCATTTTTGAACTCAACTTGAAACCAGTTGTATGCAGCCACTAAAGAAGTCTATGTAGTTTTTGATACCATGGACCGCATGAGCGTTCTACCTGTTTATACCATTACAAATGTTGGGCACTATGAATCAATCCCTAGCATACCTTCACCAACGATATGTTTTAGGGATAAAAGAGTTAAAATAAAATAAAAAGTGGACATCCACAGAGTACACATTTGAGCTGGGAGCACTTGAAAATGTCCCGCAAATCTGTATATAAAAGACAACATAGTAGAAGTGCCAATACTAGGGCTTCTAAGACTAATGGGTATGAGCCAAACCTTTAAGAAAAATTTGCAAAAGAGAGAAGTAGCCATCAATGGGACATACACCAGATAGTTGGAGGCAAGAGGAATATTGCAGGCCCTAGAGATTTGCAGTCACAAAATAGATAAAAATTTTATGATGCAAATTTAAGAGAGTCAAGTGGTTATTGAGAAGGATTCTGAGAATTTTAATACTGCCAGAACCCCCATAGCATCTAATGCCAGTGGGAGATGAGAAAGTCATAAATAGCCAGAAGAGGGATAGTACGACAGTGCAGCTAATTCCAATGGGAAAATGTAACAGTGACAAAAGTTCACGAGCGTTATTATGTTAATGCCCGGTTTCTCTCACCTTTGTTGTTGTGTTGATGGCTCACCTTTGTTGTTGTGTTGATGGCAATTTAGATAGCACCAACAAGTTTTAAGCAAATGACACTTGAAATATAGAATGTATCGTACAAACCATGCCATACAAACATGCGTATTACAATTTACAAGTGATCCTAGATATTATAGCTAGATGATTATAATGATAAACTATAAGGTTGTAGATGACTTAATGTGGTATGATTACCACCCATTCCCACAAGATCCTAACCGTCTATTAATAATCTTTGGCTAATGAGGGCTAACCGTCGAAGTTGAACTCTTTCTATAGTACTACAAATGAGGAATACAACTGAAAGTGCATCAAGTTACAAGTTTCCTCATGCATCACCAAGTCTCCGATGAAGTAACACGTATCATCCTTCTCAAAGCACCATCACTATGAATAATCTATGTTGAGTTACATGTTCTCAATTGTAGCCCAGCAAAGCGACAAGCACATAATAGAGAGGGACATAATGAGCGAGCATGTATCTACATCGAACTTCAAGAAGTATAGCCCAACAAGAGGGGCATAATGAGCAAGCATGTATCTACATCGAACTTCAAGGAGTATAGCTCAATAAAGCAACAAACACGGAATAGAGAGGGACTAACATGTGTCTACATCGAACTTCAAGGGAGACAAACAAATGGAGACTGAAGACCAATAAGCACAAAACCAGGAGAGAGAGGACGAATAGAGGACCAGCAGCAAGAGCCTGAGCCCACCAGCCAACAAGAAGTTTGGGACACGGCGGCAGTGGTTGAGATTATCAACCAACAAGAATTTGACAAGATAGCAGATCTTATACGCATAAGCGACAATATGCTCCACTACGTCGCAAAGAGCTGTAGACTTTTGACAATAAGCTTACATCAAAACCTGTTTAGGTTAACAGTATGCTCTCACTCAGGACTGCTATATACATGCACCATGTTATCTAGAGATACCAATGCTAACACTATCTAACTCATTGTTCTTATAACTTTATAGGTTCCCAAATAATCCCCAGCAATGGTAGGTAATGTTACTATCTTTGGATATTTTTGTTATAATAAATGGTTACTGCACACTCTCCTCATTGCAGTGAAAACATTTACAAACTTCCAACTTATGCCCAGCCTGCTGACTTTCGTTTCTTGACCCTGGAATTAAATTGAAAGGAAAGAAACCTGCACAGTTTCTGCTTCAGATGATGTTCCTATTCCTTCTAGGTTTGAACCGGTTGATGCTTAAGGCCATTGTTGCATTATCCTCTTTGCAGCACTTCTTGGTGAACTGTGTACTGGCGACCTGTGTTGACCTGTCTACTAGCTAAGGGACTACAAAAAAACCACTTCTTGATAGATAATCAAACTAGGGTTCTCGCACAGTTTCCTTGGGAATGAGCTTCAGCCCTTGCTTTTGGAGCATCCGACATGCATCAAGTTACATGCTGAAAGCCAGAAGGTTCGATTCTTCTAATTCAGAGGTGAATAGCTGATCTACTTCCTTTTTATTCTACTTTTCTTACATTTTGCATTTTTCTGAAGTTGCATTTGCATTTGCATCAGCTGCATTTGCATTTTCATGCTTTTCGATTTCAAAATTTTGAACCAAGCAAATTTCAATGTGGGTTGTGGCATATGTAGGACGGCATTATTGGCAGCAGTAGTCCCATGGCAACCTATGCAAATGACCCGCACTTGGATTTGGGTTACTTTGGATTAAAAGATAGATCATTTCTTGCCTTTGGGTATTCAAACACTGCCTTTGCATTTTGATTGGTTTGGAGCTGCTCACATATTGTCTTCCCTGTAATTTTAAAATTGTTTAGAACTCATCTAGCTATTGGTGTTCCATAACGGTTTTATTCTTCTTCTTAGGAGAGAATTTCTATAGCCAGCAAGAGTAAATGATAAAGAAGGCATCTGCATCTATTTTAGATGAGCTTAGTAAACATTTTGAGAACAAAAGCATCGAATAGTGTTTATCATAAGTCTTATATAGTATTACTATTCATTTGTTTATATTATAGTTAGTATGAATGTTGTTGAACTTATGCATGATATTGGAACTTGTAGATGCAGTATAAAATGCAGCCAATGTTGAATTAAAAGCTGATGATTCTAGAAATGCATTAGGCCAGTTGATAACCTGGGATTTGCCGAAACATCCATTCAAGCTAAAATAGTTAAGATAACCTTGAGCTTTAAATTTTTCCTCTTAATATGTTTTCACTTCAGCATTTCTCATTCTTACAACTGCCTATCGCAGACAATAACTATGCAAATTGAAGCATACAGGTCATTAGCAGGTTTTTAGTTAACTGTTTGGAGGTTTATGGGTCTCCTTTATTATGACAAAGTTTTCTACTACCAATATATTTGTTGGATAATCTCTGAGCAGTGCAAGCCTTTCTAAAAATTTGTATGGGCTATTAGATAGGCAAATTTGTGTCCCTCCTCCTTTGCTCTCCACCCTTCTGTTGATATAGGCTCCCTCTTTGTCTTCTTCAGCATCTCAAGCACTTGGTGTCATCAATCATTGTTATCTATATAATATATTAAATGCATGTACATTCACTCATAGAATACAAGATCATCATGTATTGCTTTATATGAAGAACTTTTGCAATTGGGAGTATGCAGGAGCAACCTTTTTGTATGGACATAATACTATTTGTGTAGATGCAATTGTTAGAAATAATGAGTGCGGTGAGTTATACCATGATACATTTGCACTAGCATGGATTTTGATGGCAAGTAAAATATGTAGTATGAAAGCATACTTTATACCATGATATATTAGCATGGATTCTGATGGCAAGTAAAATATATAGTATGAAAGCATACTTTGTGTTGGCATGAAACTAAAGTGCCATGTGGTACCTTTGCATGGATCATTACACCATGAATCATTTTTGCATGGATCACTAGCATAAATATCTTCTTTTCCATTTTGGAATTGCTTTGGTTCATGTGTTATAGGTTCCACAATCCCACCACAAATATATTCAAAGCCTAGACTATAACTGGTTGAGGGGATGGGGTGTGAGTGTTGCAATTACATATAAAGGGGATATGCCATGAGCGTGTAGAGGTAATCCAAAACACCTACAGTTTCTTAAAAGGCTTTTCGACAATGGAATTTGTGCTAGGCAAGTGCTCCCCTAAATCTTGAGCATACATATGGAATGGATCGAAAAACCCCATGTCAATCACTTAAGTGGTTTCTACGCCTTCCCACATGAATCTCCCATGGACCCTAACATGGCACCTTATCCATATCACACCCTATTATGCACACCCCATTACGTACTATATGTGTAATAGGCTGTGCGTAATAGTGTGTATAATAGTGCGTAATTTAGACATTTAAAATTTTGCATAGACATACAATCCCATAACACACATTTTTATGAAGGTAGTATTTTTGAGTGATCATTATCAATTCCTCTCTAATGTTAAAAATCCTTTACATGTTCCCACTACGTTAGCATTGCGTTTGTTTCATTGATAGGGTCCAAGCGTAGCCCAACAATGCGAGGGTTTGGTTATAAAAACTACAAAAGTTGGATTATTAGTACACGTTTTTCTCATTTCAGCCAAAACATTTACAAGCTCCTAACTTATACCCAGCAACGCTGGGCACCATTACTAGTCTTTTATATCTCCGAACCCTTATTCAGCCGCCACTTGAAACAGGATCTGTAAACCCCTCTACACCTGCGCCAGAGGAGGAGGAAGGTGATGTAGGTGTAGCGACTCGAGAGGGAGGCAAATCCTCTATCGCACCTTGGACTCACCGGGTGAGGTTAGACACCTCTCGGCCGCTAAAGCGCCAACACCGCGCCCGTCCTTTGGAGGACAAATGACACAAAGAGTCTGTCTCACCTTCGTCCGGGCTTTTCGATTTGGATTAAGCGTAAGGTGCGCAGCCATAGGAGTGCTCGTGGAAGAGGCTATGAAGTTTGTGGACGATCCTTGGATAGACATAGACCATGCTCGGCATGTTCAAACTATAGAGAATTTGGTCTCCTTTGCAGTACTAGGGTACTTCACTAGGATAGTGTTGGACACACGAAGGTTTAGCTCATGGCTCTCTGGACATTTGAGGTGGATTGATTTTGTGTACGGTCTTTGAAATTCTTGCCTAATCATTTTCTCCTCATTATGTTCGAGGTGAGTCATCGGATGCACAGATTGGTTAGTCGAGGGGTTGATGCCTTAGGTGAGGCATATGTCTTGTATCAGTTCTATACTCTAGCTATATCCACGAGCTCTTTGACAACTAAAAATCCCATGTTGGTTTCAAATCATAGATTTGCCTCCAGATATATTGGTTCCTGATTTCTTGGTTTCTATAGCGAATGGTCTTGGGGTTCACTTAGCTCATTCCATTGTTCGGGCACCTAGGATATGTGTTGCCTTGCACCGCTCTGCGACCTCCGCCCACTTCTATACCTCCCGTGTAGTGGTTCTTGGCATTTTCATTTCAGTATGCACCTCTTGAATGGTCGAGATTCAAGCGCATGTTCCCTTCCATCGTTCTTCTGGTAGGGTTGATAGTGATGATCCTCATGGGGTTGGTAGTGCTCGAACCCCAGCTAGATGTATTCTGGCGAGTGGTCCGAGAGGTGGTAGTGTCGAACCCAGCTAGAGGTGTTCGTCGCGAGTGGTCATGGGGGTGGTAGTGATTGAACCGGTTGGAGGTAATCGCCCAGATGGTCTTGTTGTTGAGGAGGGCGTGACCAAGGCCCAGATCTTTGGAGGTGTTAGTGTTCGGATATCATAGGTGGAGTTCCATATGGCGAGTGGGGATGATATTGTCCAGGAACCCGGCCGAGGTAATTGTGATCGTCCCACTAATGGCAATGCTAGGGGTGAGTGTGTTGAACCCTAGGTAGAGGCAATAATGGGGGTGGCCATAGTGGAGGCCCACCCGGAGGGGGGTAGCGGTGGTGGGGATGACCGATCTCTTGAGGGTACTAGCAGCGATGTCCAGAGCCCCAGGATAGTGATGTTCTTTGGTAGGCTTGGAGGTGTTGGTTCCGAGAGTGGTAGGAATGGTCGTAGTGTTGGGGATGGTAGTGTTCGAGCCGATGGAGGGCCGATCTCAACTGAAGGGGGGCCTCCGTCTTGCTTCACCAGATCTCTCGGTTGGAGAGTTGGGCTGATGAGGTAGACCGCATCTTGGAGGTCAATCCATTGGCTCTAGAAGGACAAAGGGTTTCGCCCCCCTCACGAGGAAGAACAAGAACAAGGTTGTGGGATGAATAGGACAATTCTCAGTTGGAATGTGAGGGGGGTTCGATCCTCTAGTAGTAAGAGGGCTAGAGTTTCTTTGGCGCTTCGTCAGC
>JAJEKV010000031.1:10884356-11004780 GCA_021234155.1 Isoetes taiwanensis
GAAAAGTTTGCTAAAACTTTGCAAAAACTCAAAATAGAATGTTCTAGAGTGTTCCAGATGCTATAGGGCAACCACCTATGCTCTAGAAGCACCTCAGTCTAAAAGTAGAAAGTTTCTTGAAACCTTGCAAATGCTCAAAATAGAATATTCTGGAGATGATACTTTGGAATTGGTAGTAAGTGTGATGGGTATGATGCGTGTGTGTAGGTGATACTTTAGAATTGACATACTTTAGAATTGGTAGTAGAGGTAGTAGATGTGGCCTCATGGGCATGTGTGAGTATGTTACTCATGAATGATACTTTGTTGGTAATGGAATAGAGGGTTGAGCAGTATGTGTGAATAAGACTGTGTAATACCATGGAGTGCAGTAGATGTGAGTAAGATCCTCATAGGTGATGGAATTGGTAGTGTTCTTCTCATGAGTGATACTTTAGAATTGGTAGTAGGGCATGTGTGTATATGGACTTGCATGGTAGTAGGTGTAAGTAGGCTCCTTATGGATAATACTTTACAGAGAGGGAAGAGAGAGAAGAGAGAGGGGAGGAGAGAGAGAGGAGGAGGAGATAGAGAAGAGAGAGAAGAGAGAATAGAGAGTATAGAGAGAAAGGGAGAAGGGGAGCAGAGAGGGAGAGAGAAGAGAGAGAAAAGAGAGAAGAGAGAAGAAAGAGAGGAAAGAGAAGAGAGAGTGGGAGAAGAGATGCAAAGAGGGAGGAGAGAGAAGAGATAGGAGCGAAAGGAGAGAAAATAGAGACAAGAGAGAGGAGAGAGAATAGAGAGTACAGAGAGAAGGGGAGAGAGAGCATAGAAAGAAGAGAGAGGAGAGAGAGATACTAGAAAAGGGAAGGGGCTCAGTCAAAAGTGCTAATGGGGTCCAAATCAGGCAGGGCCTGAGGCCTACCGAGCCGAGGAATACTACAAAAAAGAAGGGCATGGGTTAGTCCAGATCGAGGCCGAGGCTAGGCAGAGGCTCTACCGGAGCCGAGGAAACAAAAAGAAAAGGAGCCAGCCCGGGCCCATAGAAAGAAGAGAGAGGAGAGAGAGATACTAGAAAAAGGGAAGGGGGCTCGATCAAAAGTGCTAATGGGGTCCAAAAGGGAGCAGGCCACCGGAGGCCGGCCGAAATGAGGAATACTACAAAAAGAAGGGCATAGGTTAGTCCAGATCGAGCGAGGCAGGCCGGCCGAGGGTCGGCCAGCCGAAGGAAAGAAAAGGGCCGGGCCGCCGGGCCCCTTTCTAGTCCTATATTATAAAGTTATATGGTATGTCATGAATGAAACCCTAGCCCTATCTGGGACGCCTAAGTTTTTCATCGTGATCCAAAGGCCGTAGATAATGGCACGTTCGGGTTTGAGATATTGGGCCATAGCTGTCCCGTCTAGGGGAGGCCGTTCTTTCATGGGAACACAGGGATGTGTCCGGGCGGAAGAAGGAAACAGTGGGAAGCGACTCTTCATTCACGCTGGTTGTACTCAATAACATCCCGAGGTTGCCATGCATCCGCTTTTATACAACCGCATCATTCAAAGGTCTTTGGAAGGTCTGATCAACTGGATTTAGTAGCTCAAAGGAACCCATCGATACAATAGCCGGAGGCTTGATTTTGCAAAGGGCTATGGCGCTTGAATATGAGGCTTGCACATCGATAAAAGCCGTAGAGTTTTTCGTTGGGAAGCTATAGACTATTCTCAATTATGGCCACCAAAAGGAATTTTTTTTCAAGAGGCCGAAGGGTCGACTTTGGAGGCTTGAGAATGTAATCTGTAATGCCCCGCATGACCGGACATGCTTGGATACGTTTACATTATAACCCATCCGGTATTCTTTGCATTGTAAGCTCCCTTACTTCACGGATTTTGTTTGTATAAGGGCTTCATCTCTGTAGTATTTCGTCCATCTCGTGGATCCATCCGAGGTTAGGATGCTCGATAATTCGTGATTTAAGCTATTCGCAAAAAATGTCCAACCGAAGCCGTGTTTTTCCGGATTTTGTTTTGTACAAGGGCTTCACCGCTATAGTATTTCGCTCATATATGTGATCCATCCGAGCTTAGGATGCTCTGATAATTTGTGATTTAAGCTATCTCGCTAAAAATGGCCAACCGAGTCGTGTGTTTTTCTTTTGCGTAGATTATGTGCATTTTCCATCTTACATTTTCTCGGAGCTTTTGGGAAACATGAAGATGCACGGAGATGATTTCTATATTTTGGATTTGCCCATGCTTGGGCAAGATGGCTTAACCGAGCTGTGTTTTTCTTTTGCAGATTATGTGCGTAAACAACAATAAAATCCGTATTTCACGGTGGTAAACCGATCTTCTCTTCAGTCAACAATATCATTCTTAACCATGAGTAAGTGATACGAGAATTGTAAAGAACTTAGGTCTTTTTATACGCTTATTTGAAGGGGCAAAGTTTGAATGATATCTTATGCCATGGCCTTTATTTTACATTCTGAGGGATTCAAGTATCTGTTCTGTCGGGTAGTTAAATTTTTCTGAAAATTTTACGTTTTTTCTGTCGGGTAGTTAATTTTATGAAGATATTATTGGCCATATTCTAGCAAATTGTAATCCCCATTCCATTTTCTTGCCAAACCACCTCAAGCTCTATCTCATCTTCATTCATTCACTCGAAGGAGCATTTGTGTATCTTGCAACTAGCTAACTATGATGTTCCACTATGATCCTCGACATACATGTATCGCCCTTCTCATGGATTCATAAACTTATGCAACTTAGTTCTGTTTCCATAGTTTGAAGAGTTATTATGCATCTTACAGGGATTATAAGTGGAGCTTGCTACAAGGGACGCACCACTTGAGATAATTTATTCAACAATGTGGTCTCTACCTTTCCAAAAAATGCCATCTTTGAATAGCTTGGCATGCTTGCACATCTTGTCCCTATGCCATCAAGTTAAGGCTACAGAACACTTACTACTACAAAACGCTTTTTTGCTTTATTTGTCACGCCTATATCTGTCACTCACTCAATCAGCTTAATATTGCAATCAATTTGAAAACGATTAACAACATATGTTATGTTAGAATGAACTATCTCATTGTCATTGCACATCTAATTTTATCTCAAGCATGCACCACTTGGGAGTCTAATAAGCTTTTCCATTATATCTTGCTAATTATTGCAGCGAGAATGAATTTACATAATCATGGATGGCAACTAGACTTACACCTACATGAAGCCATGCAACCCGGGCAAAAACAGTTTGCAAACCTTAGAGGTGCACAAGCAAAGGACCAATTGTGTTGAATGATGGAGCAACACTTATGTTTGTGGGTTTTCTAGTAGCAAAGACATCTCGGTTTGTCTTGGAAATGCAAGACAATTGTTACACCTCGATCTCTATTTAAAAATATGTTTTTCACGATATCCAACATAGTCTACCATGTTCTTTTTGCAAGTTTGCCCTTCTTCCGATCCTCCTAAATATTAACTAGGATTCACTTTGCGCTTAGAGCAAGTTTGCCCTCTTCCAAATCCTCATGAATATTAACTAGGATTCACGCTAGAGGTGACATCTTGGCGTGTTCGCTTTGCAAAGAACATTCCATATTTGTATATTACAACCGACGTCGTTAGTGTTGGCGGCTTTGTGATCCTGGTCCATCCAAAAGTGCTAGGAATAAAACCGGTTATGTTATTTCAAAAGAAATTGACATCTACATTTCTTTGAATAATCTACGTTTGAACTATGAATGAAGTTATCATAGTTTTACCTTACCAACATCAATTTAAAGAAAGTTGTAACCAATTGTGTTATATCAATTTACGCCATGATCAATCAAAAAGGGATGTAAAGGTATTTCGTTTTGTAGATGGCGAAACTTTTGAGAATTCATCAAGCCGTATACATGAGATCAATTGCTATACCAATAATGCGGGCAAAATATGATACATGTGTTTTTACAATGCACATCATTAGTGTTGGTTGCTTTGCAGGTGTCCGGTCCATCCAAAAAATGCGAGATCATATAGTTTTAAAGGAAAGTGGCGTCTACACTTATTTGAATGGTCCATGTTTGAGCTAGATTTCTTTTTTTAGGCGGCGTTAATTGAAATTTTTGTTATAATAGAAAGTTACAAAAGTTGGATTATTACTGCATCTTTTCTCATCGCGGCTACAACATCTACAGGCTTTGAACTTACCCCAGCAACGCTGGGCACCGTTACTAGTTTTTCATAAAATTATCATCTCAGTTCCAAGTATTTGAGGTATATGCATGATAAAGCTATAATGATATAGTAGCCCGGTTTCTAATGACCATTATAGAAAGATGATAATGTGCTTATACTAATCTACATACCTTGCTTGTTAGCGAATTGCATCAGAGATGAGACTATGGATTTACCTATATGTTGGTAATTAGGGAATTGCATTTGAGATCGACTACTTCAAAAGAAATTTAGTGGGGATTACACATGTTAAGTTTCTTTGTGAATAGGATAATCATTTGGCACCTGGAGACATTAATTCTGAATCACATACTAGGGCATACACTCATCTTAAGCATGCTCCCGTTCCAACAATGTTGTATGTCAGCAAGCTCTGGTGCACTGATGTAGAGCATTCCTCTATGTTATCTTGCATTGGATTTTTTAATTTAGATCACAACATAGTACATTGGCTACATTTTGCACTATGGATATGTTTGATATACAACATCAACTCTACAACTCTGGAATATGCAATTATTTGTGCATTTTAGGCATCCTACCATTAAAGGCGTGAGAATTCTAATAAATATCTGCCATTCAACCCTCAGCTGAACTTGATGCATCAATATCTAGCATAATAACAGGGGTTTTTTTTTATGTTTTTTTGTTTTTTTTGAAGAACTGTGTCAGCACTTTTCAATGGTCACCTATGAATGTCCAATATTATTCCAAATTTAAACATGCAATGCTGGAGTAATATACTTTAGGGTTCTTTGCATCTGTGCCTCATTTTAGGGTTCTATGGCAGACTGGCCCGGATCTGTGCCAAGGAGGTCAACAAAGAAACCAAGGAGGTGCGCGTGACCATAGCTCCTCTTCTTCTTCAAATTCGTGGATATCTGAATTGTTCAAAATTCGCAGTAGTAGCTCTGCTCTGCTCGTTACAAGGTAAAGACTGTGTTTGGACTATGTTCCTGCAGACAAATGTTTTGGTTAATGTTTGTTAAAGAAATGCCAGCCAGAGTTGAATCGCCAATAGGAACACCATGAGCTTAACTTCGCCTGTGATCTGGAAGTAGGCATCGAGAAACTTACGGATGCTGTAAGGGCCAGCCTCACATCCATAGTAGGCATCCAAAGTTCTTTTCAACAAGAAATTCGTGCTCGATATGCTCACATCGGGAATGCATACTGTCGAGGGCCTAGCAATTAGGCCGATTATCGGCTTCGAACCTTACTCTCTAGAGCTATTCGTAATTGCAAGCCAATATTTGCGTGCAGGCAAAGAAATTTTTTTGAGCAACGCCGGCAACAATATAGGGAAAATGAAGCTTTAAGCTGTGCAAATCCATGTCAAGAAAACCATAATAAGCAGTATCTAGATATCTTAGCCTTACACTGCCGTCAATTTCTCGCCTCCTTCTATTGTCGCTAATAGTAAGTGGCTATTACGATTGTTTGTTCAAATTTAGATCATAAAGGTGATAAGATAAGATAACCACGGATAAAGACTCTTCCCCGAGGATTCTTTGGTTTCGATGTTATTAAAGATGGCAACCTTTGGGAGGCAGGTCCCATACCTGCAAGAATTGAGTAAGACATGAAAAGATATTGAGTTCGCTCCCATCGTTTTTTCTAACGGGTAATCCTATGGGAATGTAAGAGTTGGAATTCAGTGGACACCAGCCTCTACAACCTAGATCCAATGCAGAACAGAACACATCCATGGCGTGGTTCCGGCTTCGACGACCTTCTGGGCTAGCCAACATCACAGGAAGTGCATCACGTCTTTTTTTGTTGTAAAAAGACCTCTGAAACCAGATTTTCTTTTGTTGTTGAAATACAGCATCTATAGACATGTGCTATGATTATAAATAGTCGTTGATTCATTCACAATTTCTAGAATGGTACAAGAGCTGAAATTGTTATACAAACAATCTATGCTTTGGATGTCTTTCCCTACAAAACTTTACAAAAGAGCATCAATACAAACTACCATTGTTTTCTTTTGAATGGCAAAATTGATAAGAGCATAGATCTTATTATGAGAGCAGAGAGAGCAGAAGGCCATGCGGCTTACCTTAACCAGAAAGTATTTTTTCTTCAGACAAAGTCCAGACAATAGTGTCTACTCAACTACAACTTCTGGCATACAAGGATGCAAGTTAGGAAATGAGGAATGTTGCCAACCATTCTGTCTGTTGAACCATTATTGCAGGCAAAGGTAGAAGCATAGTCTGTTGCATCACTCGATAAGTTGCTTGCATAAGGAAAGAGTGTATATCAAGTTTCGAAAGTCTATGATGCTGCCTGAACTTACTTCCCAAAGGAAGGAATAGCTGCCAATGTTGTAGAATTTGAATATGATATTTTTTACTATGCTAAGCTTGTTTCACTTGCTTATACGATTTCTGTCTGTGGAGCAGCTTGCATATTTACTAAAGAACCAAAATCTGAAGGAGAAATGGTACATCAGCAGGGGTCTTTTGTGTGCAGAAACAGAAATCACATGCCAACCCTTGGAAAGTCTGCCAAGACAAGGATATCATTTAGATGAGCAAGCTGAGTTAAATTTTTCATGTACAGTTGGCTCTTGCTTTCACATGATATGGCTTCGGCTAAGACATGGGGTATGGAACCTTCACAAATTTGGCTGTAAACCCCCGGGGATGTCACATAGTTTAAGGCGTATATACCATGTGAGTGAAAGGGATGGGTTTTTTTTAACCCTAAACCGTATGTATAAATACGGATAGGGGTTTGGCTAGGGGGTTTTCTGAGGGGAATCCAGAGTAATATGTATACGGGAAGGGGCGTTTAGAAGGTTGGACAAGGCATATACGGAGGGTTTTTTGCTGACCCCATTAACGCACGTGGCGTATCATTATAGTAGGTGAAACCCCCGGGTGTAAACCATGCATGCACTGCTGCTTTAGGCAATTGTAGCTCCAGCTTCATGGAAACTGCCATGTTGGGCTTTGATCAACAAGCTTCAAGAACATCATCAAGCAACCAGAGCTCTAAATTTCAAAAACGAGAAGGATTAAAAAGCGTATGTGCATATGAAAAGATTGTAATTGCAAATAGATCCACATTATGAGAGCGGTCCATGAATTAAGCATTCCTTGTGTAGCAGTTTATTCAACGATAGATAGAAGGGCCTTGCATGTGTAGCTTGCAGATGATGCAGTCTGTATTGGAGAGGCTCCTAGCAATAAATCATAAGCCTTCCTAGATCCTTGCACTTGCTAAATTATTGGTGCAGTTAATATTGCGTATCAAGGTTCATGCATTCTTGCATTATCCTAGAGCTTTCTTGCATTACATAGCAAGTTATAGTTGCTAATAAAAGATCATGTGTCGTGATGCTCAAGTTGCTTATAAGAGATTATATGTTGCGATTTTAAGTTTTCAGAAGTAAGCGAAGGCTACTTTCTGGCAATCCCACTTGTGTTAAGCTTCATGCAGGTATTTTAGTATTCCAAATATTATTTCAGTTGCAGTAACCAGGCGCTGCACCATGTTGCATCCTGGTTATGGCTTCCTTCCAGAGAACGCGACATTTGTTGATATCTGTAACGACCATAAATTGAACTTTATAGGCCTAAATGTGAGTTACCCCAAAACTTATACTAATTTTTCGCAATCGTTGTATGGTAACTAAACATTGCATTGGTGATTTGATGCTATTAAATAAGAAGTAGCTATCCTTGATTATTCTCACAGCTAAGAACATTTCTTTCGTTTTTACAGCGAAACAATATTCGCATTATAGGGGATAAGGCTTGTTCTTCCTGTTGCAGTTTCAAGGCCAAACGATTTACGACCTGTGTTAAGTTCTTGTTGAAAATGGCCTCTTTTTTTTTTGAAGAATTGTGTCATCAATATATTAAAAGAATGGTAATGTTACAAAGCAAGTGAGGAGGAAGAAGAACTTCCCCAAAGAGACAGCGATACCTCGACACTCCACAACAAACTCACAGAAAAACTGCAACTCTACTGCTGTACAAACTGCCCATCACCATCTACAACACCCAAGAAGGCCCGCCAAATGGCAAACTTCCGCTCTACTAATCCTGGGAACACCAGAAAGCTTTGAAATAGCTTGTACCTGAGTGGAGGAATCAGAGAGGCTGCAGGTTGTCAATCCTCTGAAAGATCCACAACCGCCGCTTCCAAATCAGCCGCACCAACCAAGCCCACGACACGGATGCAAGGCTTGCCGCCAAGAGCGGCCAAGCACCAGGAGATACACATGAAGCAAAAGAATGGCGGCTAGTCAATCTCACCAAACAAAGCCCTAACCCAATCAGTGCAGCCTGCAAGTGAGGGCATAAAACCGCATAATGCTCCACAGGCCATGATGAAGGCCACAACAAGGGCGAGAGGGCTCACACCCAAATTTAAACCGACTCACAAGGGCATTCACCCCGATACAGTGGTGCACCACCCGCCAAGCACCCCTAACCTTCGGTGGGGAAGTGAGCTCCATGTCCACGCCCAAACCGAAAAGCCATCGAGAACACCGGAAGCCGCAAAGACCACTTGCCCGAAGGGGCAAAGGTGTCATGAATATCCAAAGACTTTCGGTAACAAGACCGCGACAAAACAAGAAGTCATAACATCCGGATGAACCTTCCAAACCTGCACCACCACATCATCCTGAGGGACTATAGGTATTCTCCAACTCTGGCAAAAGTTAGTGTAAGTGAATTGAGACTGTGATAGGCTACAAAAATTAAGCAAGAGTCATTCTTTCACATTCTGATGTGTTGTATTTAACTAGCACATTAATGTATGATCTCATGAAACTTTTTCAAAAGATGTCCTGCAGCGTTTTGCTAATGTAAACTACATTAGCATCATATACAATTAGCACTCATTATATAAGCAGCAGCAGGGTTATTTTGACAACAAACTTAAATATAGTAAAATTTGATCATTTCTTCTGGATTAATATGAGAAACCGAGAAGGATATCTTCTATTTTTCAAACATCATTTCTACCTCCCGTTTCCTTTTGCTTTTACTTTGTTGTAATGATTTTTGGGCACTTTCATTGCTGATAGCTTGGCCACTGCACCTAGTTATCTGATGGCTCCGTAAAGTTTGGGTTTGCCGTCTAGGCTTCTTCCTGTAATTAGATTACATGCACAAGTGTTTCTAATGTTATTACATGCGTAAGTGTTTGTAAAATTGGTACGTAAAGTTATACCATTTTTTTTATTAATATAAATATATAGCATAATTACAACCAACACATCACTACAATTAACATTAATTAACATTGCATCCAACACATTTAAATTAACATCCCCCTAAAACCCCCTTTGGTTTGGGTGCATATTCATTGTGGGGTTACGAGGGCAAATGTAGAGCCCCTAAAAACTTAGAATACATGTATAAAATTTAACATCATTAAGTACATTCTCTCAAACCTTATAGTATTTTGCAAACCTCAATATAAAGTATACAAAAACTTGTACAGGCATATCCCACAAACGAGGATCGCTATGTATGGTCCAGATCGAGGAATAAAGGGCAAATATGCCTATCTGATAGCTCTCGATGCCCGGAGTAACCCCCCGTGTGAATATGCATCCAAACCAAAGGGGGTTTTAGGGGGATGTTAATTTAAATGTGTTGGATGCAATGTTAATTAATGTTGATTGTAGTGATGTGTTGGTTGTTATTATGCTATCTGCTTTGGAAATTAAGAAGAAATGTACTAAAAGCAGATGCGATGTAGAATGCGGTCAGCTTATATGTAAGAGGACCATAACTTTGACCTAAAGAAATAGATGAGTCTGGGATCTTGGTTGATCTATGAGGCATGAGATTAGTGGTAGATGAGTAAAAGCGACCGCACCTAGAAAGCTCACAACTCTAGAGAATTACTTGCTTGAGAGTGCGCAAAGTGTCAGTTTCAAGGGCTTGCAATTAAAATAAAGAAAGAAAGAATGATTTTTATCATCCATTGAGACCAATCGGTCTATGGGACCCAACAGGAGTGCAGCAAACTTATTACTGTCCTGAAGTGTTGCCTCCATCGCCAAAGTGGCCTTTAGTTATCCCTGAGCCTCATCGTAAAGCAGTTTGGCATTGGGTGTGGGATAAATTGCTCCATCCTAAGCTATCTATTTTATGGTGGCAAATCATTCATAGATGCATGCGGGTAAACACTGTTATTCATCGATTTCGTCCAGAAGTCTCTGTGATCTGCCCTCTTTGCATGCAAAGGGATGAGACAATTGAGCACTGCTTTTTCTTATGTTACCATGTTCGACTTGCTTGGCAGTGGCTTTTGAGTCTTTTCCATTGTGACTTGAATAGTCAGCAGGTCCTATTGTCAGTCTATCCTAGTTCTTGGGACAAGTTAGCAAAGAGGGCTTTCCACTTAGCATCTGTTTGGATCATCTGGTCCCTCTGGAAGAGACAGAATCTTCTCATTTTCAAGGGACAGGTCTTTTCAGATATGCAAGTGCTTAGCGATGCTCGTAGTCGCATTGTAAAGGCGTACACGTGTTCTTCCTTAAAGGATGACGTCAAGAGTGTCATTTGGGAGCAATAGCTTCAGATTCAGACATACTCATAGCAAACAGTTGTGCTTATAGTGATATGTATTCTCTGCTTTTCTATGCTATGTATGTGGTGGGTAGTGTTGCTCTAGTGGACATCTTCTCCACTGGGTTTTGAGTCCCCCATGTACTCTTTGTATTCTTTTGAGTAATAAAGGTCCACATTCATCCAAAAAAAAAAAAAAACCTGCCTCGAAGAGCTTAATCATGTTTTCATAAAAAAGTTCATTTGGTAGTAAGAATCAAAATACAGTAATATCTCTCTGTTTCCATTCGTGCATGGTTGTAGAGACAAATCATTTTTTTCTTTGGTCTATACCTCTCTTTTGCATTTCACTTTTATAATTTGTATATAGTCCATATTTTATTTCTGGATGTGAAGAATGTGTGGAAAAAAAGAAATTTATTTCTGCATTTTTGGCGGCCTTAGCTTGACAATGCGGTCTATGTCGTCGCATGGATAAGAGGAAACAACTATCATGATCATATGAATCACACGATCAACTGACCATCAACTAAACATCTGGTAGCATATGAAAGAAACTGGGCATCTGGCAAAGAGCATCTACTGAGCATCTGGCACAGAGCATCTGAGCATCTGAGTATATTGTTTTTTTGGCACTGAGCATCTGGTACAATGCCATAATTTCCAACCATCAAAATAAAATAATTGTGAGCTTCAAGATACATTTATGCTCTGTGCCAATAAAAACATTACACGTGGAATATAATCCCCTAAAACCATTGGTTTGAGAACCAAAACAGAAGAAACTTACATTGGAGCAGTATAGATGGGACATGCCTCCATTTTTGCTGAAGAGATCTGCAAAGGATAGGCATTTAGGCAGTAAAGGAATGAAGCATTCAAAAAAAAACTTAGGCCACCTTCCCGATAAGAAACAATGGAAGAAAGTTACATTGAAGGCATTCCACAAAGTATTTTGTATGTCATCGATATCAAGAGCCTTGATCTACACTCCATTCGCAGTCTCCTATGAAATTCCAAAGAAAACTGACCCTGGCTTAAGGCTTGCTTGCCAACCGAGCTTAGCAAAGAGCTTTAGTTAGGATGACCAACTCAGATTGGAAGGGAGAAAAATTCATTGCGCCATTTTTGTATGTCGATGGAACCACAACATAATGCTCCTTCTGCAAAGCTCCGCTTTGCTCCAAGAGCTTGTGGGTTCATAAATTTGGTTTTGCTAATGAAAAGAGCCACCAAAATAGAAGCATCGACATTATGCCATGGAAGTACACCAGTTCAAGCTTGACCTAGCTTTCAACATGCAAGTATTCCAAACCAAAACCATTCGAGCAAGTGATCTCGGCAACTTAGAATGAATAGGCGAATTACATGAATGCCTATAATTTCATGGTGGATTAGGAAGAAAGTCGACAAGTAATGTGTGCAAATCTTTCAAAAAGTTATAAGACTACATCAGGGAATAAATTACTAATCGTATATTTCTTATTAGCCAGAATGACTTTAGCTAAACTTGCTCGATATTAATCCCAAAACTTTCTGTGATTTAGCTAAACTGTACACATTTTTCCTCTCATACTTTCTAGCATTTAGCTAAACTAACCCAAACATCATCCCAAAAATTTCTATGGTGTGGCCAACAAAAAATATTACGGCAAATTACTATACATTTTTTCAATATATTCCACTCATTTTAGTCATTTTCTTTGTGAAAACATTCTAAAACAATGCTAATTAGCAAAGTCTAGGACTCAAACTAATCCATAATGCTATAAATTAAACTACTAATCATATATTTCATATAAACTAGAATGATGTTAGCTAAACTAGCCCAAAATTCATTCTGAAAGTTTCTATAGTTTAGCTAAACAATACAAATTTTTACTCTCTCACTTTCTAGCGTTTATTAAAGAGCTCGAGGTGGTTGGCAGATCCCGAAAAAGTTAAGCTAAAATTATAATTTTTTTCTCAATTTTTTCCATTTACTTTAGCCAAATTTTTTTGAAAATGCACTAAAAAATCGCCAAATAGCTAAGTTTAGCCCTTAAATTATTCCATGGACTACATACTCTGGATTAAACAATGGACCTGTAGCTTGCAATACTAATGCGAACAACAATATAGATCTCTAGATAAGAAGACAGATCCATAATAGCCAGTTCATTGTTGGATGAAAGGGTCGAACAGAGGTCATAGGTACTAATAGAGTCGCCTGTGAAACAAAACTGTAAATACAATGTATTAAAATAAATTAAGAAAAAAAAATTTAACAGCCCAAAATGCCCACTTACTCCCATGTTTTTTAAAAACTTAATTTCAACCAGATATATCTCCCAATTTGGACCATTCATTTGCACCAATAGTTCATAATGAAAGTTGATCACATACCCTCAAAATCCCTTTAGTATATATAAAGATTATAGGCATGCACAAGCATTTCGCCATGGCACCAGGCTCTCAGTTACTTTCCATTCATATAAGGAAATGAGAACTAAGTTAGATTCCAAATTTGTTTGGTAAGGCTAAGTTATATCATTTTCTCCTATCTATTTTTCCTTTTTAATATAATCTGGCATGGACTCTTCAATAAAATACAGCTTGCTCATTATTTGGCACTTCAAAACATACATTTTTTTGTAAGAAGTATCCTTTACTTAGTACATCTCAAGGATAAACAATATTCAAGAGATGAAAATTTTAAGTTCGTAAGATATTTTACTTTCCTACACAGAAATATGTCACTTTTATGAGCAATTTGCATAATGTAAGTTAGT
Organism: Isoetes taiwanensis; assembly: GCA_021234155.1. NCBI lineage: Eukaryota > Viridiplantae > Streptophyta > Lycopodiopsida > Isoetales > Isoetaceae > Isoetes > Isoetes taiwanensis. The sequence goes on from JAJEKV010000031.1 coordinate 10,897,869, forward strand.
CAATTCTTGATTGCTTCAAATCAACACAACTATATCTAAGTTAATCGATGTAATAGTAATAATATTCATTTACAAAAATCAATTAGAGGAAAATTAACTAAACATAGCAGATCTTTCAATTGACTAGCTTATTGTAACATGCATTAATCATCTATGTATGTGGACTAAGCAGTTGTTTCACAAGTTCCACAAGTCAGTGTTCATAGATAGTGGGGTATCTCTCCCCAAGCACTTCAACATCTAGATATCTAATAAATTTGTGAAATTCAGTAAACTATTCCCCTCAAATCTTACATTACATTTGAGTATGGAATGTCATTTTATTTGAAGTTACTAAGCACGAGTTGTAGATACTAACACATGCCTTGAAAATATCGAGAGTTCTACAATAGAATTTTCCAAGAAATGGTGTAGAAAATAGGCATCTATGATTAGGTGTGAGAGAGACGTTTTCTAGAATTATGGCAGATGTAGGCTCTACAAGACTCATGACACATCAAATTGTATTCGTGATGCAAGTTTCTAACTGTGAAGAAATGCTTCGTGTGTATATAATCAAAAGCAGTGCCAGTGGTGGCTGGCTGATGTGCCCTAAACCCATACAACAACAATAATGATGAACATGCCTTTATCATTAAAGAGAAAATGCAAACAAACTTTTGTTGCCGATGTGCCATAAACCCAAGCAACAACAATAATGCTGAACATGCTGGTACCATTAAAAAGAAATGTTAGGTGAACTAGACGTTTAAAAGAATGTAAACACACTTTTCTAATCTAAAGGTAATGATATTTGATGAAGCAATTACTTTTCAATTATATATTCCTAATAGTTGTGATAGAAATTTGCCCAAGATACTCTTTTGTGTGTTGCAACGAGTGAAAATTTCAACTACTACCTAATCTCCAAATGTGCAATTCTCCACGTATTTTAAAATTTTCCACCAAAATATTTCCCTTAGGGGAAACCCAGGTTAAATGCTTTAAGAGATGCAACATATGTATGAGGTTATTAGTTGTTTATGCTCAAGTTACCTAATCTCTATGTTCTTAGCCTCCAGTCATCTACCTTGTCTATATTAATGTTAATAGTTGTTGTCCTCAAAAGAAAAACAATGGGATAAAGATCCCTTTTTACATAATGTCTAGAATGTTGGGCTAGATGAAATCAATAGAACATATGCCATTGTGAAATGATTTAAGCAAGTGCTCTTCCATCAAAGGCCATATTACATATTAGTAATGTTGTCAATATTTGATGTCGACGATGTTGAGAGGTTAATACGGTTACTTTATTCTAGTCTACAAATCCATCTGGTCATTAGATTCTTTGCACTTTTAAATGGGTAAAGTTTGATTCCATGTGATTATTCCAAGCATTGCCATTGAATAAATTCTTGATGCAAGATGGTACAACACATGGGCAAAGCGATGGAATACTATTCCAGATGCCAACCTAGTTTACTATCAAAAGTACAATTAATAAGTTTGTTATATTCCCATAAATAAACAAACTCAAACTTGCTCCATGTGTTTGGTTTGATTATCACATGAAAGTTATGAGGAGTAACAAGATAGTTTAGATTATTCAATAATGACAGTCTAGGTTTTCTAGGTTATGACGATATAGTCTAGATAGTCTAGATTATGCAATAAGTATAAAATTTCTCATTCTCATTTTCTGATCTACTATTCTTCCCTCAGCAATGGCAACGTCATCAAGATATCGTCAGACATGTTCATCAGTTTCCATGTCGCTATAAAGGGAACATTAATCTCATTTGTCAGACACATTAAATGTCTCTGTATAAAACCATCTTCGAATTAATTAGAGCCATTCCAGACGAATTAAAAAGAAAAAAGCCCCCATCATGTCTATACGTCTTAACCAGAAGGTTCTATTTTAGATTTGACGCTGCTCAATATCATTGTTATTGGGGAAACATCAACGTTGGTCAATCACATATTAGAAAGAGTTGTAAGCAATTAAATATAATTAATAGAACCAGTTTTATAACTACATAATGCTAATACATTCCTATACACACCTTTAGAAAGTCCAAGATTATGGTTGTTAAATATGAATATTTTGTTAGTTTCTCCCTTAGACACTTCTATCATTTGGAGGAGCTTGTATAACATGCTGATCATTGTATCATTCTCTCACTTTGATCCCAAAAATAGAAAAAGAAAAAAGGAAGGACTTGGAGCAACATTATTGGACGCAATGTTGAAACTTGCTTCAACAATAATTATCTAAAAATTTGATAGCCACAAAAAAGATTATATTGATTGATGGATGTGGAAGACTAAGCATATAAGAAGGTTTGAGGCACAAATTTCTTGAGGTTCCACTTATGGCTGATACAATTGTTGGTCAAAGAAAAGGCCCAAATCCAGCTTAATCGGAAGGAGACACACTAGGTCTAGCAACTATAGGTCTCGAGTTCGAGACCGCCCAACCAAGTCGCCCAACCAAGCAATGTAGTGTGGTGTGTGGTCACATGTCCAATTGGATGCTGCCTAGTGGCGTGACGTTAAAATACTATCTATCTATCTATCTATCTATGTGTCTTGCTCCATCTGTACCTGCCCATTGGCCTCTTCTTCCATGCCGCCTCACTGTTTAGGCTCAACTTGAGGCGCCAAGCCTAACCCTTAGGGGCTAGCATCAAATCGGCGGCTCGATGGGTGTTCAACGTGGGTGGGGGAGGAGGCGGTTACGGCTCAATACGGTTCACGCATCAACACGATTTACGCATCACAATTTTTTCTTTGTCTAGCAAAGTCCAGCATCAACTCTGCACCAGCTTCTTCATCGCTCATAAGCACCTCGGTGGCCCTCTTCAGCATCAACGAACAGAAACCCAGCACAGTGCAACACAAATCCTAATTTCAGAGCTTCCCTCATGATTCTGAAGCAGGATAAGTTTCGAGAGCTATGATGAGATAGGTTATTTTTGGATATGTTGGATTGCTCTCCAGCTCTTGTTCTCGGCCACTGTAGTCTCTTAGTAGAGGGTATTCATGTATTTAGAACAAGTTATCTATTGAAGCTATTCAATGCAGGGCTTAAGCTTTTACTCCGATTGCCTTGGTTTGATACTCCAAATGCCGTGGCTAATTTTTTCTTCTCACACAGCTCAGATTGTTTTTGTCCCTAGGCTGAGTTGATGTTCCCCAGGTTGATTTGATCTTTCCCAAGCCCATGCTCTTCCTCCAGATCTATTATTTGCTTATATTACCCGCCAGGTCTGGTCTTCTCTAGCTTAGTCCAACCCCCAAGCCAGCTCCTTACACAATTCAGCTTTTCACCCCCTCTACATGACTAGGAAAGCCAAGGATTTGGCAAGAAAGGCAAAGCTCGCAACAAGCTCCGCCAACACCAGAGCCAGGTGTAGTGCAGTCCCCAAATCCCGTTATAGCTTCTTCGCTTCCAGTAGGCACCTCCTCCAATCCAGAAAACTTAGACACACCTTTTCAAAATCTTGCACAGGGAATATATACTAGCTCAGAGTCTGTCGCCAACACCCGCTACACCTCCACACATATTGCGGGCGGATGCCATTGTACAAACAGAGGCGACAGTCGAGACGCATTCATATGTGGAGGTTGTAGATGTCCCAATGCATGAGGCAGTTTAGGAGCAACCACAGCCCCCTATAGAGACATGTCTACACAGCGAACAGGCTTACCATTGCACATCCAATGCCCAAGCTAGTGCTGGACCACTCCAGCTTGAGCTTCAGCCGAACAGGATCGGCATCGAAACTTGTGTCTCATAGGAGTTCAAAAAATAATTTCTGGTTCAGATACGGATGCAGCTGCACATTTTTTCACAGACACCATTCACACTACGAGCCCAAGCACGTTTACGGCACAAAGAGTGGATGCTCATCGTCCCGACCAACCACATTATCTTCTGGTACATTTTTAGTGTCGAAGGACCAGCTGCATGTTTTGCAGCATGGCAATCATCTTAAAGGTAGCCGCTTCTCAGTATAGGAAGATCTCTCGGGAGGCTCAGCAATTGTTGAACCGTGGCTTGCAAATCCCTAGTTGGGATATTCCTAGTTGTTTGGTGGTCTTGTTTTTTTTTTAGTTTTTATGTGTTACTTTTAAAATTTTACACTTGTCTCTTGTGACAGGGTTTAGTCCCCTAGGTTTTATTTGGGCTTTGGTTCCTTGCTTTGATTGGGCTTTTGCCCTCTGCTTGTACTAGTCCCATAACCCGATTGGATTTCCCTGGACGTTAAAAATATTATCTATCTATTAAACTTAGAGAAACAAGCCTGACACTATCAACATCAGAGAAAAGTATGATGAGTTCTCCACTGTTTTTCATATTGTACTACTAAATTTACCTTACAACATCCTGGAGCTTATCTAATATGATTAAACTTCCTTATGAATTTACTTTCTCTCTCTTCTTCTTCTTCTTCTATGGGAGACAATTTACCATGCAAATTAGAAGATCACTTAGTTTCATAAAGTTATTTAAAGCACAATTTGATTAAAATGAAAAATTTCATGACCAATTAGGGACGAAATTGTTTTTTAGTCCTTTTTATGATCAATTTTTTAGCTATTATGGCGCCATTATGTGTATTCATGCATGTGAAGTTGTAAATTAATAACTAGCAAGATTTGTGTATCCATGCATCAATTTATGACTTTGATAAGTTTATATACTAAATCTTATTGACATTTGAGCTACACACAATTTACAAATATTTCTTTGTTGTATCAGATTCCCTAATGTGAGTAAGAGAGTTAGATAGCCCAACACCGCCCATGGGATCAAAATCAAATGCATGGGTAGTGAAGTCAGCTTCATCGAGATTGTCGAGGTCGAACATAGCTTCTTTAATAGCCTCGTAGTCAATGTCAGGAGTCTCAGGTGATTCATGTCAGGCTTGGCCTCTGATCGGCGAAGGAAAACCTCAAGTCCATGTCTTCAACAACAGTCCCGGTAGAAGACTGAAATCTTCATGGCATAGACGAATGCATGCGGTTCCATCACCCCAGTTGGAGGCAAATTCTTGTATTCAAGCAAGAATTAATTAATTAGAGAATTTCGAAATTCTCGTTTAGTATGAAATAGGTTGTTGGTTCTCTATAAAACGTCGTAATTGGTTGCAATTGAGTAGAAGTTGCCATTTATTTTATGATTTTCACCCATAAAATGTGAAATTGGCATTTGTAAGGCTAATCGAGCTCTTTTTGAGTAAGAAGTGACCATTAGAAAGCGTAAAAATGTTCAGGAGGAATCGTGCGCATGAACATTTAGAGTGCGTAGCTACTTCCATTGACATAATAATATTTTTATTTTAAAATTTTTAAATCTTATTCTACGTAATAAAACAAATACAATCTTTAACAAAAACATATTTTTTACGCTCCAACACAATCGTGGCGATTTGCTTGAGCAAGAATGCTCATTTGCCTACGAAATCCTGCTCAACACACAATCGTGGCGATTACATTGAAACAAAACCCATGTATTTTCTGCGCCATTTTAAAGTGATGACTACTCAAAATATAACTTAAAAAAAAAACATTTGCTCAGCATAATCGCCACAGCGATTTTGCTAAGCAAAACTTGTGTCTTTTAGTGCTCATCTAAATTGCCTTAAGCAACGTGGAGCTAAAATTTACCACAAAATTCTGTTTCCTGCTCCTCAACATCGCCATGGCGATTCTGTGGAACAAATTTTACCACGTAAAATCCTTTTCATAATCCAGAGATGACCATGGCTGAAAAAATTCTTGCAGCCATGCGATTTGGCAGAGGATTTCTTTCAAACATGCGGGTTTCTCCAGTCTGCAAATACAAAAATATTAAAAAGTTCAGTCTTTCTCAAGCTTACACATAGATTTGCGGGTCAGATTAGCCTTCAACGCCCCCGGATAGATTCAAAGGTCATATTAGTCTTCATTGGCACAAGATCATCGCCCTGATCTGGACAAAACATGATTAATACATGACAAGCATTCCGATTGCATCCAGAACTATTACAAGCATTCTAATTGCATCCAGAACTATTACATGCAGGGATTCTTAAGAAATAATAAAGAAGACAAAACATAAGAAGCAGCGATTCTGAAGCAGGGGTGTAGAAGTCATCAAAATCCAAGCAGGTATTACCGGGAGGCGGGTGCGAGAAGGACAAAATCTCAGCGGGGACTCGGAGGCGGGGGTGCGGACCGGCAAAAATCTCGAAGCAGACAAAATCAAAGCGAGGGGGTTCCAATCCGGCAAAATCCAAAAGCAGTTCATAAGCGGCAAAATCCAAACAGGGTTCAAAATGCGTGCCTGTAGGAAGCCATTTATGTTGAATCCTTTGATGCCATCTATGCTGAATCCGTCTATGCCATCTTCCTCCATTTCAATCTATGCCCTTGGAAGCATCTGCAGTCTGCTTAGAGCCCTGTAACTCTAGGAGCTTCGTCCACAGGCACCTCTGTCTGCTTCAAAAAGAAACCACCCTAAAGAACTCCAGAAAGGACTGTGGTGTAGGACGAAGCTGCAGCTATGGCGACGTCCGGCTATGGCGCTGGAGATTTGACCTTCTTATGGCGACTTTCGGCACTGGCGCTTGGATCTTGGACCTCCGGCGATGGCAAAACCTGGCTATGGCGCTTGAAGCTTGGAGTTCGGAGATGCTTGTCGACAACCAGTATGGCAGCTGCAGAGGGAAATAAAATTCTCTCTCTTGTTCAAATTTTAAATTATCCCGCCTATCTTGGGCGGGACAAATTTAATGGAGGATGATGACTTTTTGACTTGTGGTTGGGCGGGACAATTTCAAATTAAAGTTGAGTACTTTTGGCTTGTGGTGGACCTGAAGAGGTGCACTCGAAATTCTCAAAATCAGCTTATTTTCTCCAAATAATTAATTCGTGCATATTCATCCCATACATGCCAATATATACTCTGAACCTGGAGTCCAGGTTATCCAATATTGAGGAGACAACAACATTATGTTCTGGGCGGGCAAATCACACTATCTAGATTGGTTCAGCAGTTGTGTTCTTGATAGTAGTGTCAAAGAACTTGGATAATGTCAGTTGGTCCCATGTGGGAGTTAGACTCCTCGTATCCAGAACAATAAAAAAGGCTAGCACAGTAGTGTATTTTATCTGGCCTTTGCCATCAGGGTAGCAAAAGTCTTTAGAGTCATCCCTCTACAAAACTTTATTTCATATCCCCCTTGCCAAGGTTGAAGGTACATTTTCAAAAACACTTTCTCTGGAAACACCATCATTAACCCATTTATTATGCAGTGTCCCTATGCCCGTTAAATTGTCATCATCAAAGCCTGGCACAATGGAACAGAAGTCTTCGAAGGACGTAAATTTTCTTGGAAAGTTATCCTTGACATATTCAAATATTTCCTTCTTCAAGAATGCTAGTGTCTTAAGTGCCTTAGCCCTCGTCTTGAAGAAGTGGTCACCTATGTAATCACCAGAGACTTTGACATAGATCTTCTCATCAAGCACTTCTTGGAATAAGACCCTACATGACTCTGACACACCCCAGATAAGTCTGACTAAATTAGTCACTATCCTTGGCCCAATTACAGATTATGGTCTGACCTCTATTGTCTTTGAGCTTGCCAGTTTTCCAGAGAGTGGAACAGCTGAAAGATATCCTCTAATATGAAGACCCACTGGTTGAAGTCTTTGGGCCGCTTACCATGCATGTTAACTTCTGGAAGAGCCAGATAGGGCTGAATGTGAAAGATATGTATTAGTAATGGAAGATAAAAGATAAAACATATAATTCGTAATCTACAGTCAAGCCTACTATGCTACCATTTCAAGGGTAAAACATCATAATCTTGACCTACAATCAAGCCTACTCAACTTAAAATGTTGCCGCAACGATATTTTAAGGGTAAAGCATCAACAATCTAAAACTACAAAAAAGGCCTATTGAACTTGAAATGGTCGTGGCGCCATTTCAAGGATAACACAGAATGTAGGGAGAGAAATTTTAACTAACTAAACATGTAATGTCGCTGTGACATATATAAAGGCATGTGGCTCCTTAATCACTGTTGCAAGCAGATTCTTGTCTTCATCCTCATATATGCCAGTATAAACTCTAGACCTAGAGTCCAGCAAAAAATTATGTTCTGGTCTTGCAAAGCACACTATCCAGAAAGAGTTAGCTGCAGAGAATAAATTACTAATCACATATTTTTTATTAGCCAGAATGACTTTAGCTAAACTTGCGACATGTTAATCCCAAAACTTTCTGTGGTTTAGCTAAACTCTACACATTTTTCCTCTCATACTTTCTAGCGTTTAGCTAAACTAACCCAAACATCATCCCAAAAATTTCTATGGCGTGGCTAACAGAAAATATTAAACCAAATGACTATGCTTTTTTTTCCATATATTCTACTTATTTTGATCATTTTCTTTGTGAAAATATTTTAAAATATGCTAACTAGCAAAGTCTAAGACTCAAATTAATTCATAATGCTAGAAACTAAACTACTAATCATATATTTCATATAAACTAGAATGATGTTAGCTAAATTAGCCCGAAATTTATTCTAAAAGTTTCTATGGTTTAGCTAAAGAATATAAAATTTCACTCTCTTACTTTCTAGCGTTTGGCTAGAGCTTCAGGGTTGGTGCAGTCCCGAAAAAAGTTAAGCTAAAATTATTAATTTCTTCCCAATTTTCTCCATTTACTTTAGCCAATTTTTTTTGAAAATGTGCTAAAAATTCGCCAAATAGCTAAGTTTAGCCCTTAAATTATTCCATGGTTAGCTGTGATGTTTTTCACAGCTGTATTAAAGAAATTTGATAGTGTGGTTTTGTCCCACATTGGATTTATGCCCCTAATGTCCAAAACAATCAAGAATACTGGTACAGGAGTGCACACAACTTGCCCCCTTGCTATCACTCCACACTGACCCCGAATTTTGGTCCACAGTTGTTTTTTACTTGTACGGAAGTGTTGTTTTATGCCAAAAACAACACCAAAATGGCTTAAAAGTCCACGTGGCCCGTTTATCCGGATTTAACAAAGAGGCAGTGGTTTTGGCAAAAATCCCACGGTGGTTTTTCTCGACACTTTTAGTTTTTTGTCAGCGTGTCCTTTTTTCGGTGTTGTTTTTACCGAACTTTTTTTTTTGGCGTGTAGTTTTTTCTTGGTTGTAGTTTTTGAAGGAGCTATCGTTGTTTGTCTTCTAAATAACATGTGTAGATTTAGATATTACTACAGGGTTAAAATAATATTACAACATCAAAATCGATGGTTTTAAAAAAATTACATGTTGTTTAATAAAATACCACATCGCTATTTAAATTTAGCTATTGTAGATTTAGATATTACTCTGAGGTTAAAAATAATATTACAACATCAAAATCGATGGTTTTAAAAAAAAAAAATACATGTTGTTTAATAAAATACCACATGCGCTATTTAAATCTAGCTATTGTTGTTAATGCTACCAACTATTGTTTTCAAAAAATAAGGACATGTAAAAAATTATTATTATGACACACATAGAAAAGCGAGGTGTTGTTTTTGAAGTGTTTTTTAACCAATGAAATATTAACGTGCATGCTTTTTAAATAAAAAACTCATTATTTTTATTAATGAAATATCAACACGTGGCACATTGAAATATCAACACGTGGCATATTAAAAAAAGCTAATATGTACCAAAAATCAATATATCATGAATTGCTTAATTTAAAATAAAAATGCCTTTTTGGGAATCGAACCCAAACAAGTCCATAAAGCATAATATTATTTATTTGTAATCCAAATTTTAAAATTCTATCAGCGATTATAGGATAATGGGAAGATAAGGCTTGTTAATAATATCTTTTGGATTTTAAGTGGATTATGTTTTGTGAGAAAGTTGAAACGAGAACACTTGAAATATAACAATGCCAATGGATGCATTTTTCAAAACATTAAAATTCTACAAAGACTATTATGCAGCGGTGCCTTAGTAAGTTTTCAAATCTTGATGGTTTGCCTATTATATTACAAAGCGCACGAAGTTGAAATGGATTGTTTCTCGGTTGCTTGTGAGCATTTGATTTTACACCACGATCACGGCCGCAATGCAATAAATCTTTAACTGCAACATTTTTCTTCTCTGAAACGACAAAGAAAGTATGATGAGAACATGATTGAAATCTCAAATTGGAGCAAAAAACAAATGCCACATGTACCCTCGATGTTTTCTTAGTCGCTTTTAGCTCCTCAAATTTAGGAGCATCATTTTTTAATTTCTTGCCCATCCATTTCTTGATTCGGATCGATTGAAGAGCAAAGGGCTAGTTACGCAAACAAAGTTAGCAGTAAGGAGTAGAACCTGAAGAATGGCGTAAACGTAAATGCAAAATCCGGCAAGATTACTTGCCTTCACTTCCATCGTCTAAAATTCTTTGGACTTAGCTTCTTTGGAAAAGACTTAACAAATTAGTAGTAGGCTAAACAAATCTATGCGACTAAATAGAGCAATCTACTAGTATTAGCATTATAGTTTACAGTTTGTCTTGTCAACCCGATCGGAGAGGAAACAAATTCAAGCAAAAAATATTTTGATTCTTTGGACGGACCGAGTTGAGTAGTTACATCTGTTTAAATGAATCGATCTATAATGACCGGGTAAACATTTCCTACATGCCCAGTATGTAACTCAGCTCTATCTATATAGATCGACCTCTCATAGGCGCGGGCAAACTAGAATCAATACTGGGATAGGCGCACTGGGAAGCATCACCACGGTGTTCCAATCCGCCAAGCACGCCCCCTTTCAGCCCGGACCTCAGCTCAAGCATGCACCCATCACCAAGAAATCATCGAGCCCAATCGAAGAGGGAGGGAAATGGCGGCAATGCCATGCGGCCCGATGGATTTGTGATTTTAACAAGTAAAAATGAAAGGGGAAGAGCTTAGTTTGGGAACCAAAGGGACACTGCCGGATTTGCATGCGCTTCAAGAAAGGGGGAAGAGCTTACGTTTGGGAACCCAAAGGGACATTGCCGGATTTGCATGCGCTTCAAGAAAGCGAGGAAGAGCTTAGGTTTGGGGAATTCAAAGGGACATTGCCGGATTTGCATGCGCTTCGCCTTCGCTATAGTTGGAGCAAGATGAAGCAGTCATTGCCATAGCTGGGCACAGGGCAACGCGGGAAACAAAGAAACACAAACTGGCCCATTAAGGCCAACCAATAGGATGAGAAAGCCTGGATCACAATCTAGGCCGTTAATCTCAACTCACCTCTCGGTAGTTAGATGGGGATGCGGGTTAAATAGAAAAGCGAAAAATTCTAAAAATGCCTCTTACTTCTTTATAATTTTAAAAAGTGACCCTCCATTTTTTTTATTTGTTGAAATGCCTGTAGCCTACTTCTTATACTAGGAGGATTAATCAGCGTGATTAACAAGAAGCCCACAAAGGGTGACCGTGAATTTTTCGTTTTCTCATAGCGGACCTCCTTGAAGTTCAAGCCTCACGTTTTCGCATTGAACATCTTTGCTTGTTTTACATAAGTGATTTTGATGTCGATTTATCATTTTTGCCAACAAATTTTCCGTTTAATCTTGCCACATTTTAGGGCCTTATCATTTTTGAGACCCTTGACAACATGGCAATGGGGTGAGGAGATTCGCCTCGGGAATGGAAAGCGCACGACAATTCCACTCAAGCGGTCACATGCGGTAGAACCAAAGCAAAACTCCGGTTGCCATGTTGTGGCGGCTGGGAAGTGGGTCGGATTCAGTGATTGGTGGCTTTGGCGGTGGAGTGCGGATTCTGGACCAGCTCACGGCTCCCGCCGGTCCTTGGAGTCCCCCGGAATCTTTAGAAGAAAAAATAGTAGAGTGGGAGTGAGAGAAAGGGCATGAAACTAATGGGGTTTCTTGAAATATAGTTTTCTTATGATTGAATGCTATTGATTTGATGTTGTTCTTTCTTGTAGGCCATCGATTCATGCTATAGATCTAAGATTGGAGAGCATAGTCGATTGTCTTGGAACCATACATTTGTGTAGAATCGAAGATTTTTCATCAGTCTTATGCGTGTCTAAGGTCTCTTAAGCTAATTGCCAATTCCTTGTGATGTAGAGTTTGTGCTTTCTTAATTGTTACAACAATGTTATTTCTTCTTTTAAAAATTCAATAGTTGAAAAATATGTATCTATGCTTCTTATAATATGAAATGAAGTAAAAAAGTATATCAAAGAGAAGAAAGTTCAAATAAAGAAGGTGGCTATCTAGGTGGAAAATTGAAGAAAAGAAAGGCAGATAGAATTGACGAAGATGATAAGCGGATCTGATTCAAAAGCAATGTACAAAAAAATGAGGAAATTGGAGTTGACATAGTGAAGTCGAATGAAATTTAAATTCGAAAGAAAGGAGTACCTCAATTTAGTTTTGTATACGGTCAAATCTAAAGGCTTGCCCTGAATACCCTAGACATCTATTAAGAAGCCAATGAAGGTTTGTCACATTGCAAGTTTCTTGGTACACAAATTTTAATTTGGACTATTTAGTGAAAATTGTTTGCATCGTTGATTTGTGCAATAACATGACTTAAGATATTAAAATCGAAAGGAAAAATCCTCAACCTTACAAAACATGATAAACAAAAACCAAAGGGTTTCCATTCGAGAAGCAAATTTAAACAAGATGGAGCTTCGACCATGATCTTCAATGGAAGATGAACCATATGCTCTTGCATGGCATGTTACTATATTCCAAAATGGAAAGCGGGAAGATAATTTGGTGGCAACTTAGAAAAAACATCGAATCAACTTAGGCAAAAACATAGACTTACAACTACAACGAAGCTCTCTCGATGATTTTTAGTGCTCCAACTAGTGCACATTGGGCGGAGAAGCCAAATGCCCTTGTAGGAGTTCAAAATAGTATTGTAGCTCCAAAATCGCTTTGCCAAATTCCATGTTGTGTGGAGAGGGGTATTCTAGTGTTAAGATTGGTTTCTACGTGTCGGAAAAACCAAAGCAAGAGATACCCTTATCTCAATTGCTCAAAAGCGTTGGAGCCCACGTGGCATGTTTGAGACACCTTGGCATGTTGGAGCCTAGATGGCATCTTGGAGCCTAGGTGGCATGTTGGAGCCCCGTGGCATGTTTGAGCCACCTTGGCATGTTGGAGCCTAGGTGGCATGTTGAAACCCATGTGGCATGTTTGAGCCACCTTGTCATATTTTTAGACCTAGGTGGCATGTTTGAGCCACCTTGCCATGTGCGTCAGAAAAGCGAAATTACCCTAGGGACCAAGTTACCACGGTCATTTTTTGCAGCAAAAGAAACACGAACCCTCTACATGGCAAGATTACGCACCCTACGCTAAGGCCAATTCACTATGAATGTGTTGGACATGAGCTACTTTGGCGCTTAAAGGGGCAAGGGTTGTCTTACGCCCACCCGAAACTTGGTCTCGGGGTAATGTCGATGTTTAGTCATGAGTTGGCGAGTCGGATCACGCCGGGGGTGGGAGAGTTGCCCGTCGTGGTAAGGACCCTCGAGAGAGGGACCTTTGGGACGAACTCTTGGGAAGGTTTTAGGGCTCAGATCTTACGGCATCAATGCCCTCCCACTACCTCATGACATTGTGCAAGATCACGGTCCAATCGGCTGGGGTATGGCCTCCAAAGCGTAAACCACGATGGCGTTGCTAGGTTATTGTAGGGTTTACGTTATGGAGGCGGAGTTTTATTCGGTTGCACTTGAGACATGGTCAGAAGCTGCGATTGAAAACAAGAAGCTTGGCCCGGCGAAATGGGGTTTTGGATTTACCGAGGCATGCTTTCCTACCGGTGCTCCTCAGGGAGGGCAAATGCAAATGCCTCCCTTCCGGAACCGGTTTCCCCTATCCGGCCAGGTTGAATTCTCCATTCAAGTAACTTGCTTGGCGCAGGCTCAAGAAAATTCAAGATCTGTAAGGAGAACATATCCCTCCACAAAGTGTCACGTAGTCGTAGTGTAGAAACCCAAGTGTTTTGTCATTCGGGCGGTACAAAGGCTCGGAATAGAGATTTGACTTAGCCATGTTGTCCGAAAAGCAGCGAAATTACCTTAGAGACCAAGTTACGGTCATTTTTGCGACAAAACGGAACCACGAACCCTCTACATGGCGTGATACGCACCCTAAAGCTAAAGGCCAATTCACTAGGAGCGTGTTGGACATGAGCTATTTTGGCTTCGGGGGGGGGGGGTGGTTTACGCCCACAAAACTTGGTCCTTATGGTAATGTCGATGTTTTGAGTCGTTGGCGGTCGGATCATGGAGTTAGGGGGTGGGAGAGTTGCTTCGTCAGTGGCGGGGACCCTCGGAGAGAGGACCTTTGGGTGAACTTCTTACGGAAGGTTTTAGGTTGGCGTCAGCGCCCTCCCACTACCTCATGACATTGTGCAAGATCTGGTCCAATCGGCTGGGGTATGGCCTCCAACCGCAAACCACATGCGTTGCGGGTTATTGTAGGGTTTACGTTATAGAGGTGAGTTTTATTAGGTTGCACTTGAGACATGGTGAGAAGGCTGCGGTTGAAAACAAGCAATAAAGCCGTGTGTGAGTCATAGTCTTGGCCTTTCGAGATGTAAACCCTAGCAAACCCTAGGGGTTGATAGGGTTTACGATGCAGGGGATACTCAGATGACCCGGAGGGCCGAGGATCGGCGTGGAATACCGTCTTTGGATTACCCTCATGGCCTTTGGGAGGCGGGGCCAAATTTCCGGTCACGCATACCTTCCGGAGACTCCCCTTCACAAGCCCCTTTCGGTGAAGAGTGCGGAAAAAGCATCTTTGAGGGGATTCGACCCATCTCGGGCATGGTCCCGAGCATACACGAGAGAACTCCATGCAAAGTTTCGGATGTGTGAGTCTCGTCTTGATGCTTTCGAGATGTAAACCCCTAGCAAACCCTAGGGTTTGATAGGGTTTGTGCAGGGATGCTCAGATGACCGGAGGGCGAGGATCGGCGTGGAATACCCGTTTGGATTACCCTCATGGCTTTGGGAGGACAGGGCCAAATTTCGGTGCGGCATACCTTTCGGAACTCCCTTCACAAGCCCCTTTCGGTGAAGGGAGTGCGGGAAAAGCATCTTTGGGGGTTGACCCATCTCGGGCATGGTCCCGAGCATACAGGAGAACTCCATGCAAAGTTTTTGGATGTGTTAGTCTCTGGTCTTGGCCTTCGAGATGTAAACCCTACCAAACCCAGGGTTTGGTAGGATTTGTCTGGGGATACTCCCTCGATCAAGAGGGGCGTGGAACTTGTCCCCTAGGGTAAATTCGGCGTTCGGATGACATGGAGAGGTCGGGATCGCCAATCCGGGGGCCTCCTCCATGCCCCAAAATAAAAAACGTGGTCTAAACCACATCGGGGCCAGCGGTGGCCATCAATCAAAAATCGAGGGTCTAAAGCTCACCCGGAAATACGGGGATTTTTCTGTGCCTTTCGGGGCCACTTGGCAAGCCCGGTGGCTGAAAACCATGATTTTTCCTGCCCCATGCATTAATCATGAATTCCGGATCATAAACACAAAGAAAAGCCTGAGATAAAAATCGGGTCGAAAAAAGGTGAAATCTTGGCGGGATGTGCGGCATGGCTGCACGCCAAAAGAAAATGCAGCTTGGCAATAGAAGCACAAGCGGAGGCATGAGATGAGCTTCGAGCCAACCCCCTTAGGAGGCAGGGTCGGTGCGTCCTCTTGGGCAGTGGAGCTAGCTTTGCTTCTAAGGTGGTCACATGTATACCACCTAGCGGTCCTAGTGCTGCTATTCTCACCGATCTTCTACGGGGCCTCGGGGTGACCCCAAGTATCTTGTTCTCATGAGGCTAGTCCAAGGCTGGGGGCTGAGGGCCAGTGGACCCCCTCTCGGGCCCGAGGCTGGCTCTGCCAATGGACCGGGAACATCCCATTACCTGGGAGACCAAGTTTAGGTGGGCAGAAGACCACCCCCTCTCCCAAGCGTCAAAGTGGGTCGTTTACTACACACTTGTAGTCAATTGGCATGGAGGTGGATCTTTGAATACCTCCTAGTGGGGGGTAAGTGATTGATCCCACAGGAAAAGCGGTAGTGGAACTTGTCCTCTAGGGTAATTTCGGCGTTCAGACGATGTGGAGAGGTCGGATCGCCAATCCGGGGCCTCCTCCATGCCCCAAAATCAGCGTGGTCTAAACCACAGTCCGGGCCAGCGGTGGCCATCCCAATCAAAAATCGAGGGTCTAAAAGCGCCCGAAAATACCGGGGATTTTCTGTATGCTTTCGCGACCCCTTGGCAAGCCAGCTGGCTGAAAATCAGGATTTTCCCGCCCATGCATTAATTATGAATTTCGGACATAAACACAAAAAAAAAACAGGATAAAAATCGGGTCTCGAGAAAAGGTGAAATCTTGGAAGGATATGCAACATGGGCACATAAAAGAAAATGCAGAGCAATAGAAGCCTGGCGGAGGCATGAGGCAGGCTTCCGAGCCAACCCCCTTTGGGAGGCCACTTAGGGTCGGTAGCGTCCTCTTGGCGGTGGAGCTAGCTTTTTCTTCTCCGTGGTCACATGTATACCACCTAGCAGTCCTAGTGCTCCTATTGTCACTTCAATCTTCTACCGGGGCCTCGGGGTGAACCCCAAGTATCTTGTTCTTGCTTGAGGCTAATCCAAATTTGGGGGAGTGAGGGCGGGCTGGACCCCCACTCGGGCAGAGGCTGGCTCGCCAATGGACCGGAACATCCCCATTACCTAGGGGACCAAGTTTTGGGTGAGAGAAGACACCCCCTCTCCAAGAAGCGCCAAAGTAGGTGGTTTACTACACACTTGTAGTCAATTGGCATGGAGGTGGATCTTTGAATACCTCCTAGTGAGGGGTAAGTGATTGATCCCACAGGAAAACTTCGTAGGTGGAACTTGTCCCCTAGGGTAATTTCCCGTTCAGGACGGACCGGCGAGGTCGGATCGCCAATCAGGGGCCTCCTCCATGCCCCAAAATCGAGAAAGCGTGGTCTAAACCTGTCCAAGGCCAGCGGTGGCCATCCCAATCAAAAATCGAGGGTCTAAAACTCATCCCAGGAAATAGCAGGGGATTTTCCTATACTCTCGGGGCCACTTGACAAGCCAGCTGGCTGAAAACCAGGATTTTTCCACGCCCCATGCATTAATTATGAATTTCGAGACATAAACACAAAAAAAAGCCTGGATAAAAATTCGGGTCTCGAAAAAAAGGTGAAATCTTGGCGGGATGTGCAGCATGCATGGCTGGCTACGCATGAAGAAAAATGCACAGGCAATAGAAGCCTGGCGGAGGCATGAGGCGAGCTTCGAGGCCAACCCCCTTCAGGAGACCCCTTGGATTGGTAGCGTCCTACTAGGTAGTGGAGCTAGCTTTGCTTCTCCGTGGTCACATGTATACCACCTAGCAGATCCTAGTGCTGCTATTCTCACTTCAATCTTCTACGGGGCCTCGGGGTGAACCCCAAGTATCTTGTTCTCATGAGGCTAGTCCAAGAGGGGTGAGGGGCCGGGTTTGGACCCCACTCAGGAACCAGAGGCTGGCTCCGCCAATGGACCCGGAACATCCCCATTACCTAGGGGACCAAGTTTTAGGTGGAGAAGACCACCCCTCTCCAAGAAAGCCAAAGTAGGTCGTTTACTACACACTTGTAGTCAATTGGCATGGAGGTGGATCTTTGAATACCTCCTAGTGAGGGGTAAGTGATTGATCCCACAGGAAAACTTCGCCCGTGGAACTTGTCCCCTAGGGGTAATTTAGCCGTTCGGACGGACTTGGCGAGTTGGATCACCAATCAAGGGGCCTCCTCCATGCCCCAAAATAAAAAGCGTGGTCTAAACCTTGTCGGGGCCAGCGGCCATCCCAATAAAAATCGAGGGTCTAAAACTCATCAGGAAATACGGGGGATTTTCCTATACTCTCGAGGGCCACTTGGCAAACCAGCTGGCTGAAAACCAGGATTTTTCCTGCCCCATGCATTAATTATGAATTTCGAGACATAAACACAAAGAAAAGCCACGGATAAAAATCCGGGTCTCGAAAAAAGGTGAAATCTTGGCGGGGATGTGCGGCATGGTATTTGCATCACATGAGAAAATGCACCAGCATATATACCTTTCGGAGACTCCTTCACAAAGAAAGGGGCGGCCGTCGAGGTGCTGCCAGGTGTTTCGCGACACATCAAGGTCCATGTCACCATCATCTAGCCATGTCACCTAAAATTTGCCAACATCACCCAATGAAAAAGACCAAAGATGGACATCTTTGGTTTTAACCTAGTCAAAACTTGACCTTGCTTACTTGGCATGCCATGTCACCACTTGGGGTGCCTAGGTGGCATGCTTGAGCCTAGGTGGCATGTTTGAGCCACCTTGGCATGTTGGAGCCAACTTGGCATGGCATGTTGGAGCCACCTTGGCATGTTGGAGCCCGTGGCATTATGGAGTCCGCGTGGCATGTTTGAGCCACCTTGGCATGTTGGAGCCTAGGTGGCATCTTTGAAGCCCACCTTGGCATGTTTGAGCCCACGGCATGTTTGAGCTGGGTGGCATGTTGGAACCTAGATGGCATGTTTGAGCCACCTAGGAATGTTGGACCCTAGGTGGCATGTTGGAGCCCACGTGGCATATTTGAGCCACCTTGGCAAGTTGGAGCATAGGTGGTATGTTGGGCCAGCGTGGCATGTTTGAGCACGTTGGAGCCTAGGTGGCATGTTTGAGCCATTTTGTCATGTTGCGGAGCCTAGGTGGCATGTTTGAGCCACCTTGGCATGTTTGAGCCTAGGTGGCATGTTGGAGCCACCTTGGCATGTGGGAACCACCTTGGCATGTTTGAGCCTAGGTGGCATGTTTGAGCCACCTTGGCATGTTGGAGACCCGTGGCATGTTTGAGCCACCTTGGCATGTTTGAGCGCGTTGGAGCCCTAGGTGGCATGTTTGAGCCACCTTGGCATGTTGGAGCCACCTTGGCATGTTGGAGCCTAGGTGGCATGTTGGAGACCACGTGGCATGTTTGAGCCACCTTGCCATGTTAGAGCCTAGGTGGCATGTTGGAGCTTTGTGTGGCATGCTTGAGCCACCTTGGCATGTTGGAGCCCGTGGCATATTTGAGCCACCTTGGCAAGTTGGAGCATAGGTGGCATGTTAGAGCCCAGCGTGGCATGTTTGAGCATGTTGGAGCCTAGGTGGCATGTTGGAGCCACCTTGGCGCGTGGCATGTTGGAGCCCACGTGGCATGTTTGAGCCTAGGTGGCGGGTTAGAGCCCGCGGTGGCATGTTGGAGCCTAGGTGGCATGTTTGAGCCAACTTGGCATATTTAAGCCTAGGTGGCATGTTGTGAGCCACCTTGGCATGTTGGAGGCTAGGTGGCATGGTGGGCATGGCATGTTTGAGCCACCTTGGCATGTTTGAGCCTAGGTGGCATGTTGGAGCCTAGGTGGCATGTTTGAGCCCACCTTGGCATGTTTGAGCCACGGCATGTTTGAGCCTAGGTGGCATGTTGGGGGCCTAGGTGGCATGTTTGAGCCACCTTGGCATGTTTGAGCCCTAGGTGGCATGTTGGAGCCACCTTGGCATGTTGGAACCCTAAGTGAGCACCGCATGGCATGTTTGAGCCTATGTGGCATGTTTGAGCCACCTAGGAATGTTGGAGCCTAGGTGGCATGTTGGAGCCCACGTGGCATATTTGAGCCACCTTGGCAAGTTGGAGCATAGGTGGCATGTTGGAGCTGCGTGGCATGTTTGAGCACGTTGGAGCCTAGGTGGCATGTTTGAGCCATTTTGTCATGTTGGAGCCTAGGTGGCATGTTGGAGCCACCTTGGCATGTTTGAGCCTAGGTGGCATGTTAGAGCCACCTTGGCATGTTGGTGCCCGTTATGCAAAAATAGGTGTTAAGTAATTGAAGTAGTTGAAGTAACTTGTGTTACATGGAATACTAGTATAAGAACATGTGATCGTACGCGTGCATCACATGTAGCAAATCAAGTACTCTGTCCTACCACTATAAAGGCAGAGTGATATGGAAGGATAGGACATGTAGAGAATCAAGTACTCTTTCCTACTTCTATAAAGACATGTGAGAATAGAAGTATTACACATGTAAGTAATTCATGTATTCTTTCCTACAATGCCTTAGCAAATAAAGTACTCTGTCCTACTACTATAAAGACATGTGACATGGAAGCATATGACATGTAGAGAATCAAGTATTCTTACAGACTACTATAAAGACATGTGACAATAGAATTATTACACATGTCGTAATTCATGTATTCTTTCCTACAATGCCTTAGCAAATAAAGTACTCTGTCCTACTACTATAAAGACATGTGAATGGAAGTATAGGACATGTAGAGAATCAAATATTCTTTCCTACATCTATAAAGACATGTGACAATAGAATTATTAGACATGTAGAAATTCAAGTACTCTTTCCTACAGTGGATTGTATTATAAAATGACATGTCACAATAGAAGAAACTACAAAACAACAGTGGATGTTTTAGTCCTTTGAAAAAGAACACCATTATCGAACAAAACCATACCTTCACAAATCCACATGTAGGATTCTTTGAAAGCAGGACATGTAGACCTACCAAAACTGATGTTTTCAACAGTGGACCAAAAACCGGGGTGAGTGTGCTCAGTTCCACTTCGCAATGGAAGTACTCAATATCCTCTCTCTGCAAGACCGTATTTCGTATCAATCTCGCCAAGGCAGGCGGTATGTTACCGTAAACTCCTCCCTTGGTCACTCTTATGTAGAGTGCCTATGGCAATCAAGCTGGCATTGTCAAATCCACGGCACCTGTGAAGGAGGTATATTTCTTTCCGAAATTACCCTTTACATATTCAAAATTCTCCTTCTTCAAGAATGTAATAGTTTTTAGTGTCTTTGCCCTTGTCTTGAAGAAATGCTGACATATATAATCACTTGTGACCTTAACATAGGCCTTCTCATCCAGCACTTCCTGGAATAAACCCAACAGTCTTCATAGTCGAGACCCTTCATGCACCTTAGATAGGTTTGACTGAAGTAGTCACTGTCTTTTGCCCAGGTGCAGGTAATAATTTGGCCCTTGTTATCTTTTAATTTGTTAGCCTTCCAAAATTCCAAAGGGACAAGAATAGCTGAAAAATATCTCCAGGCATGAAGACCCACTGGTTAAAATCTTTCAGTTGCTTACCACGCATGGTAACTTCAGCAAAAGCCAGATAACGCTGAAAACAAGAAGACTTTAGTTTCTGAAAGCAAATGGCACCGCAACGCAATTTCTAAGCTTAAACCACAAAAGGAAACCTAAAACCAAAGGAAATAATTTTTGAAATGGCGCCACAGTGCCATTTCAAATCAAAATCAAGAAGCTAATATAAAGCAAATTGTAAGTACCTTATAGGGTTCTGATCGTGATTGATCATGACCTGAGGGATCAGGCTTGCCATAGAGAGCATACTGGTTTCGCGGGTGGATTATTTTGTCAATGTAAGGCTCGTTGAAGATAGTCTTGGCCGCGATATCATTGACTCCCAACTGAGCTATAGGCTCGTTGACTGTACCAGATACAACCCAACAAGTTCAGAACTTAAAAATCTTTGACATATGTTCCTGGGACTTCACATTACCCAGCCTTCTACAAACTAGCTGAGCAACAAGCATTGAGTAATTTCCATTCGCTATGTAATAGTGCATCCCCATGAGATCATCCTCTGATTTCTAAAGGACGAGTTCATTTGTGAGGGGATTAAATGGAATCACGTCAGCAGGAGTAAACACTGGATGCGGATCTCTTTAAAAAGAATCCACTAATATTTTTCTATGTGCTCCATATTCCTTGGCCTAAATATAAAGTCTGGAGGCTCTTGGTATAGAACGAACACGTTTATCCGTGATGCCCAGGGCAAAAAGATGGTGGTGGTTAAAGATCGTTTGCAATGTTGTTTCTGTCATCTTTTCCTCCTCCAACCTTTCCACCTTAAGATTTTGAGGCACTTCTAGCAAGTGCTGGGCGATTCTCAATGTTAGCATGTGCTCTTTAGGCTGCTGCTCCGTGGTGGCTCTTCTGGTCGGAATGCCTGCCATATCCTATGAAGCTTCCTTAGTGTGCGATGGGCTTGCAGGGTGGTCAGCACCACTTCCAGTCATCTACTCCATATTTCTTTTTAGCCTGCTTGGACTTGCCTCAGGATTAGGTGTATGAATTTGTCTGTGATGCTTCTTAGGAGTAGCCTCCTTGTCAAAAGAGTCTAACTTGTGCTTCTTCTTCCTTTTCGTTTCCTCAACCTCTTCCGTCACATCTTTCCCTTCCTTCCAATTTCTGTCCTTCTTCAATTTCTTCTCTTTTTTGCTTTCTTTCTTGCTAACCTTTCCCTCTTTCTCTTTATCAGGATCTTTATGATCCTTCTTCTTAGCTTTAACCTTCTCAACAACTTTTATTTTCTCTATTCTATGACCTCCCTCTTCCGTATCAGAAGAAGAGTCTGTTTTCAGTTGCAGCTGCCTCTTTAACTTGTCTTGCCTTCTTCTTAATAACTATGCGAAGCCAGGCCACATCCACAATGATAGGAGGTTTTGGGGAGGTCAATCCATTCACAACAAATGAAGGGAGTTTTGGACTCATTCATACGCTTACGGAGAACATTATACCTCCCCCAAAGATTTCATCGGGACCTTTAATTTTTGCTTCTTCAAAGTTGTTGTAAGAGGGAAGCACCCATCCTTGCTTCTTGGCTGACCCAGGTACATTTGCAATACTAGCAAACATCAGGAGTGGGTCATAAAATTTCCAGTCCACATAGTATATGATTATCCTCAGTTCATTTGTGTCCTCTAGAATCACGCGGAGCCAGTCATGCGACCATTCTTAAGAACCTTCTTCATGTTGACAATGTACCCAGCTGGCAAATTCCTTCAGAATCTCTGGATATCCCTCTTGTCAGCAAACAAAACTCTCTTCTAGTATCACCTTTAATTGGAACCTGTAAGAGCAGACGTGCTGACCCTCATTATCTCGATGCACTAGCTTCGGTCTGTCATCATAATCGTATGCTCAAATTGGAACTGTGGATCCAAGCGAAGCACAACTGAATAAAGAAGTGTGTTAATCATGGCCCAACTGAGCAGCAAATGGTGGTGCCATTTGTATATTTTAACTTGAAAATCAGGTGCTTGCTAAGAAACCTATAGAGCACACAAGCACACCTAAATGTTATCTCTATTATGCGAATGGCGCATTTCCTTGCTTAGCTGCATGAATGAAGATGCATTACAGGCAGCTGATGCTGTGATGTTAGCATCTATCCTGGCATAGCCAAGTAAGCAAAATGGCGCCATTTGCATACGAGATGCCTGTATTGATACCCCAGGGGTTTCACCTAAAGGGGATACGCCACGTGCATTAACGGGGTCAGCAAAAAACCCTTCGTATACGCCTTGTCCAACCTTCTAGACACCCCTTCCCGTATACATATTACACTTGATTCCCCTCTAGAAAACCCCCTAGCCAAGCCCCTATCGTATGTATACATACGGTTTAAGGTAAAAAAAACCCACCCCATTCACTCACATGTTATATACGCCTTAAACTATGTGACATCCCCGGGATTGATACACATGAAGAAGCACCCAAGCAAGCAAGTGGCACCATTTGCTTGCTTAGTTATGCCATGACAGATACTTAAAGCACAACAGCAAGCTTGTTAAACCAACATAGAAACTACGTTGTGGATGGCAAACGATGCCATGGCGCCATTTGCTTCCCATGGCGAATCCATCACCACGGAAAGGCCCTCCCATGGGAATGGGAAATTCCCCTCATCACCACGGAAAGGCCCTCCATCTAACTCGGACCACTTGTGATGGCCAAGTGTCCGGGTGAAGGACACGGAGGTGTCATTCGTCCCACGCCTTCTATGGGAATCCTATAAAGGGTTTGGCTGGGTGGTGGGAGGTCAAGGGTTCAAGACCCCATAGTACCCTTTTATATAAAAGTTGCTATGCAGAGAAACAGAATCCTACATGTGTATAAGGAGTTCCCTAAAGTCGTATTTAATTAAAGTGGGACAAATCTTGAATTTTGGGACTCTGACTGAAAATGGGACTCACACACCATAAAAGAAATTTCTGAATTGATTGCTTGAATAGAATTACACATGACACACATAGAATTGGGTTACTTGTTTTCCTCATAAATTTTACAAACCACTAGTTGAGAAAGTTTTCAAACTTCTCAATATTATGCACCCTCATACAATGATATAGCATGGAGGTTGCTCATGGCCTTGTCCATCTCCTTTCTTGGGATCTTGTGTGTGTTGTCTTTTGCAATGTGAGAACTTGGATATGACCATACTACACACTCCACCAATTCCCTCCTTTGAGGGTCAGCATAATTTGGCCTCCACTTCTTCTCCCAAAGCAGGTGTATTGCTCCTTCAAGTTGCCCTTCTTGTGCCTCCCAATGGGCTCCCAATATTGAATTTGGAATCGGGGCTAAACTCCTCTCCATCGGGCATAGTGGTGGTCACATCGAGAGTGCCACCCCTAACCATATGGACAGTCCTCGCCATCAGGCCTTACTAGCACAAAAGTATCCTTCCTTGATGTCCTCAAGGGATCCCACTCGGGAAGATCAAACCACTTCGGCTTTGAGGCCTTACTTCCCACAAACCACTTGGAACCCTTGTTGGGACCCAAGTGAGCATTCTTAGACGTGCTTGCACCTTGAGAACCCTCCCATCTTGACTCTGGCAAGAACCCGTCTCTTAGCTCCCTCCCACATGGCTGTTCAGTTTCTAAGCATGTCACAACTTTCTCCCAATTACTTGATTAGGGAGTTCATTTGATTTTTCTTAAGAGTGGAGGTGTGCTTTCCATTTTGAACATCATCCCAAGGCGCTATGTAATCCTTGATGCCCTTCACCGGTTGGCTAGAGTCTTTGGTATCTTGAAGGGAGGTAGTGGTTTTGGCTGCCCTTTAGGAATGAGAACTTCACCGGCACCCTTGCCACAACTTCGATACCTTGTACGAGGGCATCCACAAACTGTCACCTGGTCTCCACTTA
This sequence comes from Isoetes taiwanensis, assembly GCA_021234155.1. Lineage (NCBI taxonomy): Eukaryota > Viridiplantae > Streptophyta > Lycopodiopsida > Isoetales > Isoetaceae > Isoetes > Isoetes taiwanensis. The sequence goes on from JAJEKV010000031.1 coordinate 10,922,945, forward strand.
TATTGCATGATTGGTATTCCATCCCTAACCCAAAACTTGAATTGAAGTGGCTTTGTGTGTCACATCAACTGGTCCTTGCCATCTAGCAAGTATCCTTCTACAAATGATTTCCAATCTGCAACCTCATCCATCAAGAAAGCCATTGGGTTGGGGTCAATGCAGCTCTCAAACACATCCATTAGTTCAGGGGAGAGTGGTCACGTTTTCTCTCTTGAGCTTGGTGGAAAGTTCAAAGAATCCATCTATATCATCATGCGTATGCCCAACCATCATGAATCCCACTTTCACAACTTTGAATACTCCCACCGGCTGTCAAGTATGACATTGCCCCAAACATCCATCTATTCTTGTTTTCTTTCCAACAGTTGTCCAAGCCCAACACATAGCTCCTCGCAAAGTTGATTTCTCAAGTAAGGGAAATCATCCCAAGTCCTCCTTGATTCACTAGACACCTTGGATGTGAGCTTTTTATCTGCCTTTGGTAACAAAGCGGTTGATCATCCATCAAAGCCTCAAAATGGGTCTTTGAAGGGGAATACCTCCTCCCTTCTATCGATCCTTTCTCTAGTGTTCTCGTGCACTTGAAAATAGAGCTCACATGGAAGTTTGGATCATCTCTCCATAGATCAAGCACAAAATGACCATATGTTCCAGTTCCCATGACCATGTGTTAATACACCCTTGCATTTACTTTCATCCGAAAAGCGTTTTGACAACGCTTTGGGTAAAGGATCTAGCTTTGGCAAGAAAGTCTTGTGTTGGTCCATCTTATCATGAATTATACACAAAAATTTGTCCCGCTGCATCTCGTAGGAAAAATGTTCTCCACGCCAATACTGTTGCCTACATGATATTTGGTCCCTTTGGTGATCTGCAAATTGCTCCCCTAATTGCCATTCTTTCTTTCTCTATTGCGGTTGATGCAAGTGTATCCTTGAGTTGAATGCAAGTGTTGCACTTTGAGAATGGGCATGTGTTGTAGGACACTCCACGTCCCAGAAGTGAGTGCTCCATAACTTGCTGAAATGTGATTGAGAAAGAGGCCTACCTCCAGTGGTTTCTAGGATGGAGTTGACCTCCTTAAGGCACTCCTTTTGGATATAGTGTTGTGGCAACACTCTTTGCACCACTTCACTGCCGTGCTCGCTCACCTTCGACTTGTGGGGCATAGATTGAGACATGTATCTCACAAAAGCTCTCAAGACTGCAATGGCCTTTAGAGTATTTGCTCTAGGTTTCAAAGTGAGTGCATTACCATGTTGGAACAAAGTGTGCCCTTTTCTAACCTGCTCGATTCACGTAAAATGAAGACTTGCTCACCCCAAGAATCCATCTCAATGCTCTCATACATACCTTCATTCCCCCCAATTGATATAGCAGCCGATCCTGTGTTTTCATCATAGTGGAATTCCTACACAAGGAGTAAATGAAATTAATCCTATCTTTTGAAGCTGTCCAATGTATTGGGACCTTATCTGACTGCGAGGTCATCCACATTGTAATGCATTGTGCAATCTAGGTTGCAACACTCTTGTCCCCTAATTGCCTCGGGTTTTCTTTTGGTTGGTGCCATACTTTCCATCCTTTCTAAATATTTGTCACTTCTAGGCCTCTTGGGCACCTTTTGGCTGCCTTTTATGAAAGACATAGCGCGTCTCTTCCTTGTGATCAAAGGATGCTCATCGACCACCAAATCTTCCACATGGCCTTGGGTGGGCCTTGGGGGTGTGTAGTTCAATAGGGGCATTCTAGAGTATCACCATTCTTGTGTGTAATAAATCTAATTGGCCATCTCAACTGAGCTTGGGACTCCGGCACCCAGAGCACACAATGCAATTACTAGAGCTTCCACGGGACATGATAGTATCAACCCGATAAGAAGCTTTCACAATGCCAACTCCAAGATGTTCATCTCCCCAGCCCTCATCATTCACACTATCAAATGGATCAACCGCAGGTTATTATGCCCTCCTGCGAAATACCGGTCTCGATTGCAAGGGTGCAACAAAAGGCAACCCATCTTCCTCCATTGGAGCCCTAGGGCAATGGCCTCCTTTGGAATTCCCTGGCTCCATTTTACTCATCTCACATGCCCCTAATGAAAAAGCTCACATTAAAACCATATAGCCCCAAACACACACAAATATGACCATATGAACCATATAAAACCATACAAACATATTAAATATAATCATATTAAATCATACAACCATATTAACTAAAATCATATAACCATATTAAAGCATACAACCACACTCATTCTAAACCATATGTAAACATTGTAACCATTGAAACCATATTAAATACAACCATTGAAACCATATTAAATACAACCATTGAAACCTTATTAAATACATAAGATAACATATATAAACATATAACCTACCCTTTCATATTTTGTCATGGCCGTGGTGCCTTCTTGAGGAGGGCTGAAACCGCGGGCCATGTCGCTAATCACGCCCCGCGTCATGGAGGGCATGGCCTACCACGCGGACAATGGTTTTTTATTATTGCACTTTATTTAGTTCGAGGGTGCAGCCGTAATTAATCGCACCCTCTTCCTCTCCCCGACCATTCTTCCTCCCCGTTTCTCTGATCTCTTCCTCCCCTTTGTTTCCTTAGAGCGGCTTTACCGATCGATCGACGGCGAACCGATTCGAGCCACCATCTTATAAACAAAGAAGCCAGACGGATCGGGGCCTTCAGACGCCAGAAGTTCTCATGTGATTCATTGTTCGGCCGGTTCTGCTTGAGGAAAAGTGAGGCCCTTTTAGTCTTTTGCTTTTGGTTTTTACGTAAGCGCGAGGAATAACGTTTTTCTTATATTACGGTAGGGCTCTTATTAATCCACACGATACAATTTCACGGCCAGACAAATCCTTATTCAGCTTTGTCAGGCTATACGCACATGGAAGCGGGCTTCCGGAAGCCTCCTCCTCATCCAGCAAATCTTTAGGGTAATGAACTTGTAATATCATGCCCTTTTTTTAATCTCATTTTAAATGCTGATTTTATACACTTTGTTCTGTCTTTGTTCTCCAACTGTTCTGCGTTTTCTCATTGAAATCATTAATCTTTAATTGTTTTTCATTTTTTGTTGTCGCGGTTTGATTGATACATTGTGCGGGCTGGCTGATGAGGAATAGTCGTGGATTCCATTGATAGCAAGCAGAGATGAAATCATGGAGGCATTTAAGGCTAAAGATATTGCGAGCATTATGAAAATTAACTAGGAATGTCATATAGGCCGAGAATTCCAGAATGGGGTGAGCTAGAATCTACATTTCTAACTCACGACAAATCCATCTACGAGGAAATTAGATTTGAGAATGCTTCGACTTGCCAGCGATCCGAGGGAAGTCTGAGGGCCTTCTTCGACTCGCGGTGAGGGGCGCCTGACTTCGCGGCGAGAGGTAATACTGAATTTGTTAAAGTATTCGACTCGCGCTGATCAATTACCTACGGCTACCGGTAATCACATTCTTTAAATTCCCTAACTGCGGGCCTTTCATTCGTGGTGAGATGTAATCTTCCGCCAATGGCTCTTTACAATGCGGTCGCGGAATTACTCACCGTTACATGACCCTCTCGGCAGACCATGCTCGCCAGATATTGCGAAGAGGTGACTCGCGGTAGGGTGGAGGCCTCGGCGCGAAGATGGCGGCGGCTTTCTGCCATTTCGTGGTCGGCGGACTCTAACTCTGGGGCTGGGGCGGTCTCAACCACTCTCCATGTATCTTCGCAGGACATTCAGAGAGTGGTTTGGTATCTGGGGCCCTTAATTCTCAATGTGTGGTCGCGGTGGCCTCTACCCAATCAAAAGGCGATCTCCAGCAGGAATACATCTTCGTCGAGATATTCTGCGGGGATGGAATACGGTGGAGTGGAGACGGCGATAACTCCTGATTCTTTGGCACTTTCGACTTCGTGGTGAAGGCTCTGGTATGAGCTGGTGATCTTAAACCTCTTCTTCTATCTTCTGCGGACCTTCGAGAAGGGAAGTGTTTTTGGTATCTGCCAGGCCAACTCTAACCAATTCTCCACGTAATGTGGTCGCGGTGGCCTCTACCCAATCAAAGACCATCTCCAGACCTTCTTGGTGAATCTTCACGAAGGGATGGGCTCTGCGATTGGAATTGAATCCCTGTACGAAACCACCGAGCTTTGGCATGTACATTCTCCGGCTTTCCTTGAGTGGTCGGAAACTTGGAAAAACCAACCAAATGGGTACAATCACAAGGCTTTGGACAAAGGTGAACGCAGTCAAGTCATAGAACACATGCATTATTTCAAACTGGGATCTTTGTCAAACCATGATCGGGTACGCGAGAGGGTTGGGAGGACTTTTAGTCTCATGGGAGTCAGCAAAAATAAGGTCTTGGAATAAACTCACCGTCTGGGCTTGTATTCGAGAGCATATACAGCGGAAGTATACTCGAAATTTCCATGAGGAGGCTGGCTGCAGAGTTCTTTGTGGCCGTCAAGATAGAAGTTTACGACGGGAGGTTCCAATCTGAGGATGGCAAGCTTAGATGAAAAGCACGTCTGGAAGATTGGTTGAAGTCATGAATCCACTTCCTCTTTGTTTTTAATGCTTTCGATTCACGATGAAGTAGTGGTGCTTCAACTCTTTATATGTGAAGGCGGTGTTTATCCCTTCTTGTAAAATCATTTCTGTTTATTCTTCCAGCAATGAGGTCAAATTTAAAAGCCAATTCATTTTATATTATTTTAATGCGGAAACGCTCCATCTTTGATGAGCGATTGGAAAATTCAGAAACCATGTGCTTGGAAACCGTTGATGGGCGACCAGTGTATAGAGATAGCAATGGAGTGCATAAGTCCACATAAAAAAAAATTGAGGAGATCTCGGTAGCAGGCTGGTTTATGGTTGGGGTGAGCTCTTTCTGCTTGAGATATCTTGGCGTTGATGCCATATTGATATTTTCAATTTTAATTTTTCCAGGGTTAACTAACGAACTCAATGTTCTAATATTTTTAAGAATTCTGCTTATACCCTAGTTTATTTGCTTGTTTGGATCGGAGGACAAGGTGCAAGGTAGAGTGGTCTTCATAATCTTGGGTCTTTTCTTAGAGTTGATTATAAAGCCCGTTCGGTCCCCTCAAGCCAGTATCATAATTCAAAATCTATCCTGTTCATTGTATATGTCCATTCTTGTTCATTCTAAAATGCTTTTTTGTGTATCTTGCCAAAATATTTGCCCTTTCTTTCAAAGTACATTATCCATATTATTAAAAAAAGGTTAAGCCCTCATTTCATTTATATAATTTGGTGAACATTGTATTGGTACGATAACTGCTTCAGAAATATTATTGTCAACAAATTAAAATCGATAACTTTAAAAATTGCCCCTCGTTTCTATACGAGATTATAAAGGAAAAATAAGATATAAGCTTTAAAAAAAATAAACTAAACCAATATTTATACATTACAAATGTCTGATTTGGATAAGTTTGGATGGCAATCAGGAGATCATCACCAGGTATGAAAAGGTAGCCTCAAAGATATTAGGAGAGCGTATGCTAAGATTGGTGAGGCCTTCATAGGATGCGAAGAGGCTATTGAAGAGTAAGCCGGACCATTTTGGCTGCGTTAGTGATCAAGACCCCAGTTGCGTCGGGATCGCTGAGCATGGATTTCATCACGACACGCTGACTTGCGGGCATCTCTCCTTGAGGAAGATGGAAGTCTGAGCCTTCTTGTGAGAACAGGCGGTTCCATGGCGGTATAGTGATTCTCCGGAATGCATCTAAACGCTGGTATTTTGGCCAATGCGATGCGAGAATTATGTTGCAGTTCGTCTGATTGCCCGATCTAGCCTTCGTTTTCAAGAAAAACGAGGGTTTAACATCCATTTAGAACAATGCTCGGTATTTTGCAATTTCTTGGCCGGGAACATGTCAGCTGATGTGGTGAGGAGTGATAATCTCCCAAAGATCCTTGTCTTCTAAGGATCATTTAGAGTCTCCACCTCCATGCGGTAGTCTTTGCCATCATGTGCATCGATGCCAGGAAAATTGTGCAGCGGACCGTTTCGGGAGAGGAAGAGATGAAATTAGGTACAAAGAAAGGTAGATAATGAAACGAGAGAGGCGAACAAGAACAATATTGGCTGGCCGGTTGGATGGGTGTGACCCCTGCCGCATGAAACAAAGAAGAATTTGATGAAGGATCAAGAACAAATGTACGCTTGGAAGGGCCGCGTAAAGTAATGATCAGGATCATAAGTATTTGGGACTTTCATGATGAACAGGCGCGTTATCGACCCTTTATTGCACTTCCACAGTTTAATAGAATACGGTGTTGTTTTAGAGTCGACGCGTCAATCACGGGCTCAGATCGCTGCACTCTTCATCAAGCTAAGTATATCTTCGAGAACCAGAAGCGATTGGAAGGGCTTTTGAAGCATTCAAGCCGTCAATTTGCAAAGAGGATCCGACCAAAAGATTTTGACTCAGCAGCGATGATTTTAGAAACATGGTTTTACAAGCGGAAATACGCTTTTGCGGCGGAAACACCCTTTCTTCCCTGGCGAAATGCCGCTTTTGCTTGCGGAAACACTTACCACTTTTGACAAATACACTACACTTGGCGGGCGTCTCCGGTTAAAGAGCAGGAAACACACAAATGTCGGGAAATACCACCTCCGGACTTGAATGCGAAAGGCCCTGCTTTGGGGTAACCGTGACGAAGCTTTCAGTGAACACGGCTTCGGAATCAGCTCGCGGTTCTGCTCCGACATATGCTGTGCGGGTGTTGAAAGGCATTCCCTCGCAGAGAAGGTTTGTTGTAAATATAGCAGCGGGAAGTTATTAAGCGGCAGGATTACACCTATCCGCCCGAGCATCAGTGATCCCTTGTTTGGATCTGTTGAGATATTGGGGCGGATCAGCATCATTTGGTGGTTTGTTGGAGTTGGTTTGTACTTGTTTGTTAGAAAGATTCTCCACCGGGTTGGTGAGTTCGGAAATAGAAGAATCGGATTTATAGCCCCTCAATTTCTCAAAATGAAACGTCCTCTTACCGGTTTTAAAGTTCGGCGTTATTCCATAGCTAGGGTTTCATCTGTCTTTGGTGTAAAAGACATAATTCGAGCCGATTAGTATGGCGCTTTTCCTTATCATCAATGAAATCTACAAGTTCAATATTTCCGATAGGTTATGGGCCCACTCCCCGCTCTTACGTTCGATCGCATAAGGGCGGCAGCTAAATCTTCCACCATTTCTTCGTCCTCACTTTCTCTGCTTTATTCTTTTCTCACCTTCTTGAAGCAGCGTATCAGCATTCGCAAATAACAAAACACCTATTTGATTTGAGATGGAGAATGGTGGATGGTTTGAGGAAGGGAAAAGCTTTATCCTGGAAGTGGAGGATGCAGATGATTCGCTAGGATAAAATCTGCGACATCACAGTGGTCAGGGCTCAAGAGGAGAACCTGAGGAGAATTGATAGCCAGATACTCCCAAGGAAGAACTCCCCAAAGAAGCAGCCGGCTGGGTTACAAAGCCGAGAATTCGATATGTGGAAGCGGGGTGGTACAAATTGGTCAAAGGTTACTGCCGCGACGCGGGAGATTCTAACCAAGAGATGGCCAAATGCCCGTGTCGTGTGCCAGAGAGAAAGAAAAATACATGCAACTGGAGATCACGAGGATGGGTGATGCTTAGAGCTGCGCTTATTACCACTTAATATGAAGGACATACTAGATAATCCCAGCTGACCCACGGGAGCTATGAGAGGATGAGAAAGGTGTAGCTATTATTGAATTGCCCATACTCCTTTGCGGTATGTGATACCACGTTTCTTGAGAATTTGGAATTTCCGCTAGGGAAGCCATTGATGTTGTCAGGATCGAAGCGGCTTCGCCCATCAAGAAATCACCCTCGGTTTTGCAGAATCTCCGAAGGAATACCGGCTGGTTCCATTAGCGCATTATTAAAGAGCAGGAATCTGGTCTACAAATGCAAAGAGATTTGGGTGGTGCTTGGTAGATGTTTGGTTCAGCATGGCACCTCTGCCAGGTAAGGTTCGATAGCGGTAGGATTGGCATACGGGAAAAGGCAATCGATCATTGAAGAAATGACGGAATATCTCTCTTCACGGTAGGACCACAATGGAAACTGTCGACAATCTTTTCTTGGTACCCTAGATTAGACTACCTCCCATATGACACCAAACCGTAAATTCTTTAGCGGAATCGGACCATTAACATCTGAGAATTGGTCAGGATGGGGATGAATTCTCATAACAAGGTCTTGATGGTGGCATTTTATATATCTCGGATGAAATCCAGGCATATGTTAAAGATATATTTATAATGGGAGTTGACCAAACTTATCAATGAAGCCAAGATTAGATGGGACTTTCGAGTGCAGTTCGGAAATGCATAATCACCGGATCTTCAGTCAACCTTTTATACGGCACGGGTTAGCTGCGTTATGGAAATCTATATCATCTCTCCGCCCAGAAGAAACCGAATCAACATCAGTGATAGAATCTTATCGGTTGTGGCACCAAAGGGCTTGGACGCATCAATGTGAATCGGCTTCATCAGTATGGATTAAATACGCCGCTGTCGGACAATACATACGCAATGCATTATCAATGCAAGGTAGCTTCGTGCTATTTTTCCTCTTTAGGTATTCTAGAGCACCTGCGTTGCCTTGCCCTTGTCCATCACAGATCTGATTGGTCGGGTTCGTTATCCCACATTTGGAGGTGCCAAATGCATTCATATACTCATGATGACCACTCGGGAAGCTTTCACATGCACCTTTTGAAATAAAGTGAAACTCAGTTCTTCACTTCTCCTTTAAAGCTATCACGAAAGAATGATGGCGAATCATTGCCATCCTCAGAAACGGATGAATTCCGCCTCAAATGCTAAAGAATGCGAATTTAAAGTCACAGACTGCACTTTGGTACTTCTGAACAAAATGGAAGGGTTGAAGGAACAAATCGGACGCTGGTATCTCCTTACATGCATGACCCCCCACAATTTGGGGAGGCCATCCATCTACCCTCGCACGATAAATTTAGCTATCAGGCATGAATCGCTGTTCGAAGAAATATGGACCCGGTACCCGTCCATCACCACGCATGTTGGATTGCGAAGCTTTTGTGCATCATTCTCCACCACACAAGTTCAGCCCAAAGGGCCACCGTATCTTTAACAACTCTGGCGATTCCCACGCGAAGCTCCTGAGTTCTATGAAACGTATTTGTACCTGTTGTGATTCCAGGCCTCATATTAAATGAACCATGTGACATCAAAATGCTCCAAAGTTTCATATAATCTCATTGAAATTATTTCACGATATTTCAAATTATGACTGATATTTCCGGGCCGTTTCAACTCCCCTCGATATTCCGGAGGACTTCATATCCCATAGCGCCGATCCACGGCTCCTTCCATTGATCTTTCCGATCACATACCATGAGAGAATCGGACTTAGGTCCATCTGCGCTACCTTAGATGAGCCACCACCTCTACAATATCGCTGCATTACCTGGGAAGCCTCTGGATCATAACAGGTCCAATTCGCCAAAGACAATTTCCCATGGACTTAGATTAAAAATTCGTAAGCCTCGGTCAGTTGAGCCAATTACAAGATGCCATGAGCAATGCTCCACTCCAATGAATGGCAGCGGGCTATGGAAAGGCTGAGGCTTGATTCATTTAAAGAATGGCGTAGTCTATGACTTCATTTAATAAATAATCCGGAACAGGAAGCAAATTAGGTATACAAGATAGAATATTCCCAGTGGTGAGTTAAGAAAGGTTCAAGGCGAGATTAGAGTATTGGATTCAGCGGATCAGGAAGGATTGATTCGTGAAACGTTGCCCGATGTGCGTCTCTTCAATTAGGTGCTCTTCGCAGCTATCTTTGTTGTACCATTTCAGATTCATAGGTAAGATTCAAAGCGCTTTCTTCGCGGTGCTCTCAAGAAGAGTATACATCCGAGCCGGAGGAAGGATTCCGGAGCTCCTCCTAATTCGGTTTGGAATACCGGGCACTTTCACGACCTCCGTGAAATGCGGCTCGTGGTATCCACACCTCGGATCTGCTCTTAGCGATATTTCTCCTTTCTTGACACTAGTCTCTACTTCCAAGTTAGCCCATTTCCATCATCCTTATGCGATCCATTCTTAGATGACCTTCTTGATGCGGCTCATCTAGATGGGCGCGGTGCCTCAAACATAAATTATCCCAGCGTTTTTCCATTGAGATAGGCCAAAGGCACGATACTTTCTTGGTATCCAACTCAAATGCTGAGCTAACGCGTTCCCCGGACCTACGTTTCAGCAGCTGATGCGCTTGCGAGATATCCTCGTCGCGATACTCCCCATTACTGTAATCGCGCTTTCTAGCGTTTGGATGCTACGCATCATCATCTTCTTTCCTGGTTAAGCGTACATGCTCTTGGTTTCACGGTGTTATGTTCTATTATGGGATCCTCGCTTCTGCTCCAAACCTTCCGGCGACAGTTTGTAAACTAAAGCCAATTTCTTGATCCAGTGATCCATTACGCTCTCAAGCGAGACGCTTGATATGCAGCTGGCACGTATATCGGGCTGAGTGGAAGTGTAGTGATATCTCACAGTTTTGTGATCTTTGGGCGGTGATCCCAAGATCGCAGAAGTACATGTCCGGAGGGTTATGTCTTTTTGCTATGCGGGGACAGCTATCACGGGCTAGTTCCGAAGCATTGCCTTATCACCACTGAAGCCGAATCATGGGTACTTGCTCCTTTACCCACCGAAGCTCTTTGGTAAATTTCCCTCAACTACAGTTTAGACCTTGGTTCCTCTCAAGTTCCTATCAAAATGACAACCAAGGTGCCATAGCCGTTGCTCATAACCATGAAAGCGCATCGCCCTCAAACTTATATTGATATCCGGCTTTCATTTTGCTGGTGATCATATCTCCAACTCACGATATTTCCTTGGCCTATTGCCCTCACGAGAGCCATGCAGTAATACTTACTAAACCTCTTGGAGCGCAAAGTTGACTATGTTACATTAGAACCAATTGGTACGTGCGGCTTGCCTCGGTGGGCTATCATAGTTCTGAGCCAAGGTGATGCTTTCACGAGTGGGGTGTTGAGATATTGAGGCGGTCGGCATGTTTGTTAGCAGTTTATTTATGATTCGTTTATCCACTTAACATTCGAAGATTCTCCACAGGTTACCAATGAGTTCAGAAATAGAAGAATCCAGTTTATAGCCTCAGGCTAAAGGGACGAAGCGTCGCCTTACCGGTTTCCAAAGATTCTGGCGACTATTCTCTTTAAGTTCTTATGCATCTTTTGTTGTCCAAAACCGTTAAAGAGCCCGATTAAAATTTATCTTTGCTTTCTTGTAAATCTGGTTCAAAATGCTAATGAGGATCGCAACCTCTGCGTGAAGCAGGGTGGAATTGAAATAAAGTATTGTTGTTAGAGCTTGTAATCGGAAGAAATCGGCAAATCGAGGAAGAATCATCCGGCAATACCGTACAGCACAGCTTATGTTTATGGCTCTGTCAAAACCCGTTTGAGCTTCCCCCCACCCAAAATATCAGAGCTATGGCAGCCAGAATGGAGTTGGAACCGTCTGATGAGAGTTGAACCTTCATCGGCGCTGCTTTGGATATTATGATCAAAATTCAATAAAATTCGATTGGGATCGAGAGGAACCAAGGCATTACAAATTGGGATTACGGCCCGCAAATTACTAAATGTAAATTACCCATTTGCCTTTCAACTCTCTGCAACAACACTTAAGCCATATTCATAAAATACATGTTGTTGAATTAAACGTGAATCGCGCAACCTTGGAATTGCTCGCAAATACCTAGATTTAAGCATACTTAGAAATCATGGGGTATAGAAATACATAATTTATTAGATAGACATATAAATCCTTAGATTCCTCTCAAATACATAAAATTCTTTAGGAAGGCCCCTAAATTAATATTTGGTCTAATTACGATCTTGGCCACCAGGGCACAGAAAAGCGAAAGTAAATTAACCGATAGTGCGGTTTATTCACTGCCAGATCCGACTTTCACTTGTATGGTATGGGAAATGTGCTGTATCAGAAATAAAATTTGCGCTCCGGCTGAATTTATAATTTAGTTCCTTTACTTAGATTCGATCAAAGCCTTGAAGATGGCGGTCGTTCTGCTCGTCTACAAAATGTAGTATATTTGGAATGCGTTGAAGATTTGTCACGGTGAAAGTCGGTGTTACTTCGGAGGCGGTAGCCAATTCAAGGACATTATCCACTCTCACACAGAGTAAGCTTTGCAAATTTCTATTTCCGGATTTATTCATGCACGTCTTTGCAACCTAGTAATACGCGATGCCTTTTCGCTGAAAATTATAACCTTCACCAAATTTAAGTTTGAAATACATAGCGTTTCCAAATTACCAAAATGCCACTAAACCCGGTGAGGATTTTTGAGATAAAATTATAATCATAGTCCCAGATACAATCATGCCCATTCGCTTTCAGATTATAGATTAAAGCTCAGGATGTTTAAATAAACATAAGATCGTCTTGATTCTGGGATGAAAATTCAGTTATAAAGCTCTTAGGTTCACCAGAATTTAGAAATAAAAATCCATAGCGGTTGTGGTCGCTAGAATTAGATGATCTTGTTGGAAAAGATCTGGTAGAAATGCAGTTATCGACTTTAGTTCGAGATCATTAACGTTATTACCAATTTTCCCCAAAGTGATACCAGCAGATTTTGAGTGGCATTTTGTAATTTTGGCAAACTTTAATGGTATTTTGGTATATTTCCCTTTTTTTTCCCTGCCAGGATATTCATAAGTGTTGCCTAATAAGATATGCTTTTAGATCTGATCTAAGGTATTTTGCATTTAGCCCACAATCCATGGTTTGGATTTTGCAATTTTTGTATTTGTTTCGATGAAATTTTGCGTATGTCGATTTCAAAGCTTTCCAACTTTAAATGAGGAATCGTGGCCTCCCGACCTCTCATTCTGCCATGTGAAATGTCTTTTACCCTTTTTTTCTAAAGGCTAAAGATTGAAAGGCCTCTTGTTTGTCGCACTCGCGGATACTTCCGAGGAATTATCACGGCATAACAACGTTTCTAATGTTAATTTGTGCATGTCCTCTTCAGTTATTATAAGCATCAAGTATGTATTTCGAAAGGTAAATGAGTAATCTTCTAGCCTATATCGAGAGCGATGCTTATTTGTCATTTCCCCGTTTCTGGTACCATAGATGGGTGGAAACCAGACAGGTGTATTGGGGCTAGAATGGGATTCATTCCATGATGTAAAGAGATGAGAAATCTTTGGATTTGTCTTATTTGCATACTAACTAAAAGTGAAATACATTTTCCATAATTCCCTCTACTACAAATGAACCAAATTCTGACTAGCCAAAAACGACGTAAGCAGCGAATGCTCACTAACTTCCAGGCGCAGAAGAAAGAATTACTAAGGATACATTGGGACTTCAGGACGGTGAATAATGTGAGGACACCTGGTTAATCAAACCTGGAACTGCGTAAAATCCTCTAAGTGAAGAGGAAGAGTCTGGATTGGATGTTTAGAAAATGACTATGGGCTGCCATTGGGTTGGCCAATAGCGGACGATAACCTTGTCCCTCTTACCTCCTCAATAGGAGAACCCTGCTGAGAAAACGAAAAGAAGCCATAAATCTAGTGCCAAATTTAGAGCATATTTTAGGGCGACCTCTTCACAAACTTGCGTTTGGTCTGCCATTATTATCCTATCATTAGAGCAGTGGGGTATCTATCTTTAAAGCGGGAGCTCAACCAATAGTGGACCAACTAAGAATAAAACCTTAAGGTTACCAAATGAGATAATTATTTCTCTGAAATTACGTGGCTGTGAATTTGGCTGAAATATCCATAGCTTTTGTGGGGCCAGTTGTGCCCGACATTTGGGAAGGCTTTAGCAAATCACGAGGATTGTAAGAGGAAATTATCACGGTTTTGCATTTTGTAGGCTCTAAGTGATCCTTGAAGTAGTGAATTAAAATTTGTAGTGTTTCAGCAGTTCAGTGTTCCTTTCTTGCTTAAAGTTCAAGTTAATGTTTGAAGTGGAATACCAGGAGTGAAATGAATTCAGGCTTGGGGTTTTAATATAATAATAAAGAAGTAGAATATTGTATTGGAGATTATGTTGCGGTTTAGTAGTATTATATCATTTATTTAATGAACTTGTTTCTGAATAATCTTGTAGCCCGAGGAGGCAACACTCTCTTGCTTTCTCTCACTAAAGGTTTGGCCAAAGCTCAGATTATTTTACTCCACCCGTGTGTTTAGGTTCCAGATTGGATTCTAACCATCAAGAAATGCCACGAGGAAACAACCACTTTCTTTTCTGCCTTTTTCTGCTCTCCCAGTTTGCGGCCCGAAACCAAAGATTCCTCCACTAGGGTTTGGCACCCCGCCAGACCAGCTCGCATGTAAGCCCTCCCTGACCACTTTGAAGGGACATCCAGCCTCGGCCCAACATGGGACCGACCCCCTCAGCCGGCTCGGTTCCATATCCACGCCTGCTGGCCATTGCTGGGGCGGGGCCTGCCTGTGCCGGGATGGGTCAGCCAGGCCCACAGAAGCGGTAGCCCGGGCTTGAGGCGGCAAAGCGAGGGAGGGAGGGGAGAGTCTCTTCCACAGCAGGGCGAGGCGTGCCCCAAAAGCTCAATCAACAAAGTCGGCCCGGGCGGGGCGTTGGGGCTGCTTCCTTTATCCAAGGGCTGGCGGTGAGGCCAGGGCACAGGCTCCGAGGCAGGGATGAGGGAGGCCCAATGCCTTGACTGATAGAAGAAGTCCTCCCGCCGCCTCCAGGTGCACTCCAGGTGCTTTGGCAGCGGAAGCCCGGCCCGGTTGCAACTCGAGGCCCACGCTGTGAAGATGGAGGATGTTGGCCCGCTAAAGGGAGCCATGGGATGTGAAATTGGCGGCCGGGGCCGAGTGGACTCACGGCCTGCAAATCGAAGCCACTTGACACAAGAGGCAAAGGCTGAAACCGAGAAACAGAACCATGATCTCGCCTTGGCCCGGGCCCGAAGAATACCACCCATCACGCCAAAGGGAATTGCAGGCTGGGCTCTATAGAGCTGATGCTTACAGCCTGGAACGGCTGCAGTCAGATGGGCGCTCTTGCATGCTGCATAAGGCCGATGAGGGGAATTGTTGAGGTCATTTCTTGGAACTCCGTCTCGCCGCTGGCTACGGGTCATACGCTGCTCCGCTTCAGAGAGTTACCATGAGAGAACATCCGCAATCACGTCATCTCCGAAAGCAAGCAAAATTGTTCTAATACCAAGCTTTTCGTCCCGCCGCAAAACAGATGGCTAGAGGTCAATTATCAATAATTTTGGGGTTCAGTCCATAGTTTAGAAACCGGCTAAATTAGATTGGCTATCTATCTGGTCGATGACTATCTACTATGCCAGCCTAAAATTAGATGATTATCTACTTTAATAATGTCAATTAAGCCTATAAATCAATTTTGTCCGCTCTGCCCGCGTGAACCTTGACCCGCTTACCTAGATCCACACGAGGATGCAAAAGAACAGCGAAGGTATCCATTGCAATGCACGGTATAAGTGCGTACGGGCGCGGTACAAATATTCAGTCCCAGTAGGTAATGGCAGGCTCCACTTCCATTTCTTAATCGGTGGAATAGCCGCCTATTATGGTGAAGGTGGTAACAGAAGAACACCTTGGTCTTGGTCAAATTGACATGCATTGACTACATCAGGATGATGGGCCGCGCCGCCGGTGCCAGCCCAAAGATCCGCATCATCTTCGCCATATCGAACTCACCGGATGATATGGTGAACCGAAGGATCCTTCTACCTCCATGTTGAGCAAGCCAATCCTCAAAGGCGATTAATGTTTGAATACGAGCAGCGGGACAAAGTGGGCTTACGCGGCCGGGGATCACCGCTACTTGTTGATGGCTGATGCGGGTGGGGCGACGTAAACAATTTATACTATATTTTACCGCTCTTGGGGATCCTCGCCGCTTCTTAACACCACCGCTTTCCCAAATATAGTGTTTAAGAAAAGCCTTTGCAAAAATCTATAAAGCAGCAATACAGATCTTGGCATTTATTTTTGAAGTCTCTTCTATCAAAGGCGCTTCCGAAAGGTAGAAAATATAGTCGATGGTAGAATTATACCAGATGGAGCAGATATGTAAAGGCATATACTTTTATAGAATTTGCCTATATTATCCATATTTAAGGTGTGCAACCGTCATTCAGCCATTGGGATGATCCTTTAGCATTTAGATAAGCTTGTTTGGATTGGGGTGAGAGGTTGCACTTGGGGGTTTTCTTTCATGGTGGGCAAGATCATGGGTGGCTCAGTGTTCAGCCTCTGGGAATTAGGTGAAGTGATCGAGTCATTTTAGGTTTTCTTCACTAATGAAGGATCTCAAGGTGAGTTCCATCAACAGAGTGGATGCATTCCGAAAAGTAGTGATTCATATGTGCTTGAGTATTTCATTATGGTTGTGGAAAAGATGAAGGTTTTACTCCCGGAAAATATTATCCCTCAGGTACGATATTTGGTTTCTCCTAAAGTTTGGATTTGAGAAAAGCAGGATTTCTGGCAATGGATGATGGAAGTGAGGAACCTGAGGCAGGTATCGGATACCTCTTGTGCGTTTATAGTTAATAAGATAATAGTTTTACTATTGTGATTACCCGCCATTTGGTCAACATTGTATGATGTAAATATACAATATAGGTTTGTACTTGTTGATTAAAAATACAAAAAATAAAAAGCATTCGTGGAAATAGGTTGGGTGAAAGGTTAGGATGTATTTATAGGGTAAGGGTTGATTTCAGTGCCATGTGGTGGGAATGTGTATGTAATTCTAGTTTGAGGAATAGATAGAAGCCCCCAACCACCGATGCTGTTGCAGGGGATGGCTATGGCGATGGGGCAATCCCAGTCCGATTTTTGCCCTACCAAGGCCAACATGAAACATCCATTGTCGGGAGGTTTTAGGAAGAGTATCAACTATGAATATTCCATCTTGCGCCCTATATAAAGATAGTTTTTCCGGCAATTAAAAGGGTTGGGGTTTTGTTCGCTAAATATCCCGCGTCCATGTGGCAAAATGAAAGACCTGATGGCACGAAAGAACTAAATGACTAATTCAAGATGAAAGGTCCTGCTTTGGCAGCAACAGGATGGCCGGACTCTGTTCTCACCATGACTATAAAGGTGGAGTCTTTGGATACAGCAAGGTACTCATAGATTATTGGGTCTGTCAGCTGCCCGGAATGCTCTTGCTATTCTTCAGTTAATGAGAATGTCGTTTTGTCGGGTATGGTATTCTTTAACAATACATCCTGCGCCATCCGTGATTTAAATTAAGCATTAATATGAACATTTCCTGTTGCAAAAATAATCTTGCCAGCCTTAGCTTTTTGATTTCGCCCTTTTCATTTTATAGAAACTTGTTTGCAGCATTGTGGCCGGAAAAAACAGCTGGGCGAAATTTAGAATGAGATGAAGTGCACCCTCTTTAAGTGTAACTCGCACGAGGGATTTTGCAAACAGACAGAGGGTACGGTACGGCATAAATGTCCAACAAGACCATGACCAGGCAGGCGCATAAAATTTCCATATAATGAAATTATGCGAAAGCTAGATGCCCTAAAGGGGTGGAGGCCTTCTCAAAGGCCTAAGGTCAGAAGGGCGTACCCGATGGTATATTCCTTTGCTTTGCATTGTTACCTGTCTTAAATCAAATATTCCAGTAAATTAAAGGTTTTTCCAAATCTCCACTAACCACTGCAGACACAAATTCTCCTGTCAATATTAGGACAAACATGCACTTAAAAAAGGCATCCTATCTTCTTAGTCATTCTATAACACATTGTTTATTACCTGCACTCTGGATGAAATGTGACTTAACCAGTTGTCTGCATGATGTGCTCATCTTTCAACCTCCAGGCATTTGATCCCATACTGTGTTGTCTTGGTTTAAACGAAAATTTGAATGGCTGCAATTGTAGCTCATGAATGATAAGGAGGACGTGACCATCTCCACTCCACCTTTTAGATTTATATAAATTTTACTTTAAATGGCTACGGTTCGGTCAAAGGAGTTCATCAGGACTTGCCATTCCTAAGCCCTGTTTATAGTCTAATAGCAATGCTGTTTATCCCAGGAACCTATGTCTGAAGGACTTTGAGTTTTGGTAGAAAGATTGGATTTTAAAAATCTACGAAGAAAATAATAAACCAGCAATGAAACCTTTACAGATTCTTTCTACCTGAATTAACCATTCTGCGAGATTGACTACGAAGCCTGGTAATCTTCTTCTGAGTTCAGGTAGATATAATTGAGTTATTATCCGTGATAAACGAGCAGCCAGCTTTTGATCATCCTGATCTAAGGGACATAGAAAAGGAGTGCAAGTCCTGTCCACTGTTTTATGATGGTAAAGAGCACTACCGCTTTTGCCGAGTGTCTCGGAATTCTTAGTTTAGTGTGGTGACAGAATATTACACCTCAAGAGAGCCAGCAAAGGGATGAGCTACAACCAGATTCAAAGAGGGATACTGCACAGATCAATTATCAGCTATTTGGCTTGACAAACTGAAATATCACTCTAGTGCCTGGTCACAATAGAGAACAGCTTGATCCAGGCTGCAAAGGGTAAGGGGATCAGCTTGGCATATACGCAGCCGCTCTGAAATCTCATAGGCATCCCTAGGTCCACAGCACACTCAGGGGCCATGAAAGTGAGAACCCATAAGTAGCCACGGCGAGTCACCATCCTTGCACGCTTGGGACTTATGGACATCTATCTCTTTCTGGCATTTAGTACGGCATGCTGTAGCGCACATTGAAGGGGCGCTTTTGACTCTGGCTAATAGCCAATAATGTGGAACCCTGACGTCCAAGAGGATAATGAGTTCAGCCTTTCTCAGATCTGGCTGCTTGGAGGTTCATTTGATAGCAATATAGGGAATAGCATTGAAGCTGGGTGGCAGGTAAAGCTGTAATGCGCTTTGCGTACTGTTTCATAACATTCTTATGTCGGAAGTATGTCTTTTTTTTGCTTGAACCAAGGCAAGGCTGCATTGAATTTGAAAGAAGCATGTGGGCCACTCTTGCCTGTTTTATACCTGCAATGCAGCTCTGCCATGTCCATTAAGGGTTTTTCATTTGTTGCTCATAGCCTTTCCCTGAAAACTATGTAAAGTTCCTGATAACCAAAGATTCCCGTGTCACTTCAGTATTCTAACCACCTAGAGTTTGTTTTCTGAGGATGTCTTTTTTAAGCTATGCAGAATTCTGACTGCTTAAATGCAGGTCTTTCTGAACGCATGCGTCGAAAAAGATCAGAACATTTATTTGTGGACGGTAGAGCGTCGTGGCGGTTCTGTTTTAATCCCTAATTTATCTCATACCACGATGCAATTCTTTGAGTCGGCGGAAGTTTATGCGGCAACAGGATGCTACAATCTGCTATGTTCAGGATTCGTTACAAACAAGCAGTGAAGGATAGCTATAGGAGGGCAATTGCCCCACTATCCGCACCAGATGGTGCTCAATGGGCGTCAACATTCAGCGGAAATTAGAGCAAGTCGCTTCAGGTGATGTTAGAGACAGTCACCACAAAATATCCTCTGCGGGCTCTGAGAGATTCTCTGTCTTCGCTGGGTAAATACGTTGATACAAGACCAGATAACATTAAGCATTAAACAAAAGTGCATCTTTGAACCCAAATTTAATTTTACAGGATCCAGAGCTTGGCAACTGGTGGATGGAATATGGGAATACACTTGTGGGTTACTGGCCTTTTTTATTTACGAGGAGGGCTTCACGCAGCAACTGTTATTGAATGGGAGGTGAAATTGTGAATATGAAGAAGTTGAAGGGGCCATACAAAATGGGAAGCAGTCTTTGCACGCAGAAGACTGTGGCTATGCCGAGCTGCTTCGCCTGAGAGATCTGAAGGTTGTAGATTCAGACAATATGTTAGAATACCCACAAAATTTGCATACGTTTGCAGCCAACGACCCAGATTTGTTCGCTGACACCGAGAAGCTGGTGGCAGTTCTTGAGACGATAATTTCTTCTACGGTGCGGCCCTGGAAAGAATCTAAGCTGTCCTTGATTTTACATTTTCTACGTAGAAATAAGCGATGGTTGATATCGGACCTTAGAATGCCATCTTTAAAGAGTTCAGGTGGAAAGTTCCACTAGTTGCAGATGGCAAAAGTTGGAACACTTCAGTGTTGGCTCACTTTGTGGCATTCGATCCAAAACCTAAAGGGTTTCTAATCACCCAGTAAAAATACATGAAACATGTACTTCAGATCAGACCTATCTAACAATGTAAATAAATGCAACTCGAAATTGAGCTACCTAAGTGGAGTATGGCCAACCCTGTCAAAGTACAAGAAAGGGGTCAGGGCACCCTGTTGGTTATAAGTGGTGCGAGGTTGGACCATTTGGTTGGTGTAGAGAGCTTTCAGTTGGTGCACAAATGAAGGCTTTGATTAAGAGGAGATGAGGACCTTTTGTTTACCTTCTATGTCAGTAATACTTGGTTTGCCCGCACTGTTTGCTTGCATCAATACGCCCTTTTTTTTACCGCCTCTTAATCTATAAAAGCCATAAAGAATCCATCAAAGGGGACTAAGAGGTGAACCTTCATGACATTTTCATGTCATTTCCATTTAATCAGCAAACCCGTACCTATTGGCCAAGGCGAGTTAGAGACAAATAGTCTCTGATCCCTGCCTCCAAATTAAAAAAAGATTTACTGGAAATAGAAATGGAAGGATGAAAATACCCACTGCCCTCAAATGCAATGCAACTCCCCATTAGTGCAAAATCCCAGCATCGAGGAAATCTGTAGAGGAATTTATATAAGTTACATGTCTAATGAAACAAGATAAGTTAACTTTAAGCTGGCAGCATCGTCAAATTAACAACTTGCAACTTTCTGGTGTCGAACAAGGGGCGTTGTTTCACAAGATCAAGAGACATTGTGAATGTTGCGGCAGCAGAATATAATTACCGCATTTCTGTTGCCACAAAAGCAATGCACATCCATGCATTGTAGTTAGTCTTTCATTACCAAAATCTGCGCAAATCAGTAGCATTCAGCGCATTTGTAGTTAGTGGAAATATGGGAACTGCATATACAGGAATTCCGTACAGCAACTCTAAACGCATTTTGTGGTTGGTGAAATTATGGAAACTCGACCTAGGGATTCACCAACGTATTTGGCTATATTCTTCAATGCTGTGAAACCAATTGTGAAACGTTCAAAAGGTCACCTCATATCCCAAGGTTTCCTCCTCATCACTCATCCGCTTACACTTGAAATTAAGCAACCTTATCCATCCGTATCATGCATTTTGACTATCTATAGCCCTTCCAGCAGAGGAATTGAATGGGGGTTCTTCCAGATCTCGATTTCGAGAATATGACCCCAGCACTCGCCTGCGCGAGGGCATCCTCCTCAAAGTGATCTTACGCCCCAAACGGGTTGTCCCCTTTAAGTCGTGATGGCAATATATCCTCAATTCGGGATGAACGCTGCGGCTTCAAAAGTAATTTAATCTTTGTCTTGCACTCCCCTAACAGTTAAGGGCCGTGGTTTGGGAGACGAAGGTGTGACGTGCCGCTTCCCTCATTATTAAAACAACGGACGCCATATTTCATTTTCGTCCTTAATCCAGTTGTCAAACAATTTTTGAGCTTCTTTGCTGCATGGCCACCATTTGCGGCCTTTGCGCATCGACCCTTTGCCTTAGCTTTGGGGTAATACGGCCTCTTCTCTTTGGCGGAATGCGCTCAAAGCCCTAGTTTTTTAAAAGCTTCACCGACCTTTCTCTTTTGCTCTTGAGCGGGACAATGCGTCCGCTGATGCAGTGCTGTTTGGCAGGGTGGATTGGCCTGGAATTCGCTGCATACTCCGCCAATTTGAAATTGCGTAAGCCCAAATGGTAGGAACCAATCAGGGCGCCCGCAACATATGGTTTAATAAATCAAGATTTGGTTTTTTAAGGAACCAAAGGGAATTCTAAATACTAGCTTTTCAGCTTCCATAGATTTATCGTTTTGAAAGGTTTAACCTAGAAAAGAATTAGTTAAGTGAGCATCCCATGGTTCTCCACATCGCGAGGATTTGATTATTACGAAATTTTGCTAAGCAAGACGGACATCATTTAAAATTAAGTATGAAGCTCAAGTGTTAAAGGTCCCATCCCGAGATAATTTTATGGTTACTTTGATCTAGAAGTAGAAGTTAAGATTCTGTTACATGCTAATAAAACCATAGAAAAGTTATTTGAGTTGTCTGGCCGCTACTTTCCTTACTCTTTTCCTTAGAAAAGAACTTGATTCAACAGATTAGTTTATAATTCTATGGGCTTTTGCCCGCCTAAAATTAGGGAACTCCTATCTTAATGAAATTGGTACCATGGGAAAAGAATTCCTGGAGTTTCTGAAATTCCCATCCAAATGCATTCGGCTCCTTGTGCCCAGGTGTTTAGTGGCCTCATCACCGTCAACATGCAGGATCTGAAGTGATCATCAATACTCTATTTAGATTATCAGATACTTGGAATAAAGTATAGTAGGGACCTCATGAGACCATGAGAAGACTTCTTCGCTTGCGTTTTGCTTCCTTCGATGACCCCTCATTGCGTGCGATCATTAAAATTGAAGATTAAGACCAGGCCGCCGCTGTTTGTTGAAGCACGAAGTAAGAAGCGTAATCGACTTGAGAGAAAGAAATTCATGTTAAGACCAGCCGAAACAACATCGTTTGTGCATTATTACCTTTACTGGACGTATTGAAGCGTTAATTCTACAAAATGAGGGGCATTATTATCGGTTTTCCGCATAAAAGCTGGAATGAGCCTTTTCCGGTAGGTTGGCGGCCATCAAGACTACTCTCAAAGGACTGGGGGCACTTGTTTTGAAATTATATAAATTCTGGCTTTTGAGCTGGTGGCTAAGGCTGGAGCCAATATAAAAGAAAGTGTCAGATGGTTTGGCTCGAAGTCAATCGCCAGGATATTAAAGGGAGGGATGCAATCGAGTCGCGGGAATCTATCCCTCTACAGACGATAATTACCGATCAACCATCTGTTCAAATCCCCAGTTCTGAAAATGCGAGCCTAAAGGTTACATTGGCCATCTTCATTATTCTCAACATAGCATGAACAAAGAGATAAATGCTAATAATTCGATTTATTGATTATGGACTAGACAACGTTGATGTTCCAGCTGAATTTGCAGGATTTGGCCTCTCGTTCCAGTCATTTAGTGATCAATGCCTTTCTGGCTTCAGGCTAAGTAAATGCTAATAAATTAATATAGAATCATTTGGTACCATGTTTTAATAAGGAATGGAGGATCTTTGGGCTTATATATTACTTTTATAGGATATGTCTCGATCCATCGTCGGGTTGGGACCCCAGATTCTACGTTAGTCCGCCACCAACTTATCGCGACACTTTATTGGTTTGAGTCGCCTTAACATCACATTACACTTGGATTAACGGCGCATTGCCTTTTTGCTGCAGGTATAAGTTATAGCATTGAAGAAACTTTCAATATACAGGTTTATATGCTTATGCTTCCAAGATTCTTGTGTCTGCGGCCCTCTCCATCATTATTTCGAGCTTTGAATTACATTAAAACAGCTAAATACTCCAAAGGCAATAAGATTACATTGTATTGACATATCATTTAGACAATAGCTCATCGTAAGATTTGGACGCAGTGATGGTGTACCCACATCCAACAGGGGGCATTATTTACTTTTGACTTTACATATAGAAGGAAACGAAGCCCTGCGGCGAAAGTATCATCCCCATCCGCTGAAGTATTAAACTTCCTAGTAATTAAGTAGCGGTACGAATGGTGCGAGGACGCTGCACCGTCGTTGGACGAACAACAAATATGCGTTTCGTTATACAAAGGGAAAAATGGAAGTTATTGCATAAAATTTCTTGTTTCCCATTGCGAATTAAACTATGCATAACAAATTAAAATGATCAAAGCCACATATCACGAGAAAAAGTGCACATTTAGAAAATAGTATAAAGAAAGCATATTTTTGAATGCCAAATGCATTCCATATTCTGTCTGATAATCAAATAGATTCTAACAAAATGACAACCTCTAACGTGATCAAAGGAAGCATAGATAGATGGAGAAATATCGATACTGACCTCTACGAAGAGGACTAACAAGAAACCACCGGGGCGGATACAAATCCTCGCGAAGATTAAAACTGCCAGAACGCTGGCATGAATGCAAGAATCAAATGAATAAGAAATATAACTATTGCACAGATGTGATCAAATCAAAGGGAGTTTGGAGAGGGCCAATGGAATTAAAAGCTCAAATTTTAGCCTCTTTTTGTAGGCCTTTTGTTTCTTTGGGCAGCCTGGGTTACAAAGCTCCCCTCGATTCACATAAGTGAATAAATTGATTGAATTTTGGCCAATACCGAGACCAAGTACTTTCACCGGGATCAATACAAGAGCACAGCAAACCCGTGCATTCCGGGATAAACCCCACGCCGAGGAATTTGAGAATTAATTCGGTAGTAACAGTTAATTGTTCACCCCATGCGTATATCAATGTGTTTAACATGGATCGCTTACACTCCTGAAACCCTCCCGAATCTCGAGAAAGGCTAATCTTTGCTAATGATTATAGAAAAATTACGCAGAAACATATGATGGCTGATTAGGCATTATCAAACAGTCATATTGTTGGATTGTATCACTAGCGCTTCATTAAACTTAAAGTATAGCATTGTCTTCAATCCAATCCGTTTGACAACGGTAGCACTAGCGACTTTTTACTCTTCGCTGTATACCCCATACTTGCATGTTTGATCACGAGGCGATGCATCATGGTATTCCTACGTTTCTTCAGCGTACGATCCACATATACACTTGGAGTATTTATTTATGGGCTATGGAGAGCAGAATCAAGGGTTAAGTTTTGGCTTTGTAGTGTGATATCTTACATTACCTTCAGGAAGTACTAGCAATTTAAAATCTTACCAATAAAGCATGTGTCAAGATATTGTTTCAAATATGTGTGATCCTCATTATTCTATAGTTGTATACATCCATGTTCCTGCACATTAATCTAGAGAAACAACCTGTGTGATTCTCCTTTCAATAGGCTTTAAAACGTTGTGGACCACATATGGACATTGCATGTGGAACGAGGAGTTTTGGAGTGGAGTGTCTCCATTACCACCTTGCGGTAGACTATGTGTTTCGGACTAGCCGCGTTAAAGAAGTCAAATTCTGTTTCCTAGAGAAGAGTGGATAGAGTCGTGGACTTGAGGAAGCTCTCCATGAGAGTTTAGTTGAAAGGCACTTGGATTAATGTTTCTTTGGATCTATGCTTCCGTTCGCGTACCGAGGAGAAATGGGCTCCACCCAAAGCTAATTAGTAGGTATAGGCCCGATATTTTAAAAGCAGGTGCCTCAATTTCAAAAATGTTACTCTCATCAATCTTATGGGTTGAAACATCCATCAAAAACTTTGCCAGCCTTGATCTCCTGATCTTTCCCTTGTCGAGGTTAGGTTAACTACTTTGGGGTTGGTGGAGCTACTTTGATCAAATTAATGCATTCCTTGTTAGCATGTTAGAATTGTACCACTTTGAGACGCAAAATTACATACACACTAGAACGAGGAATTGAATTTTCTCATTTCTTTTCCATTAAAACTGTGCAAAATTCCAAAGGTAAAGTGAAGGGCGTGTTAATATTCAAAGTTAAGATAAAGATAATCTAGCAGGAGACTTCAATACATGTGTATAAAAGTTCGGAGCCATACCTTATGTGAAAAGAAGGGATATTTAGCCCAGGTACAATTCTGATCAAACACGCGCACAGTGCACAGATTAACTAAATAATACTTTTAAAGGGACACCTAACATGGCGCACGCAGTTAAGGAATGGGGTGATTCGGGGGTTTCACCATATCTAGATCCACAGATTCCATATGCAGGAAGCAGAGGTTTCGAGAGAACATTTGACGAGGAACTTTGGTTGTACTAGGAGTTACTTACATTACGAAGCGAGAAGTAATTAAATTACGGGTCGAGGTCACTGTCTACAAGGGAGGTTTTACCGCCGAAAATCCGGAACAGATTCGAAGCTGGGTTTAGGAATTAGGAGAGTCGAAATACAAAGCCGGAGACTTTAAGTCTAGTGGGTTAAGGGATTTTACTTTACTCGTCTTAAATTTGAGCACATGATCGTGAATCTCAACCCACAGAACAAGAGAAGAGGCGTGCTTTCTTTCACTTTCGCTTGAAATTTAAAAGCAGAGTGAAAATTCAGAATCAGTGAATTTGTCGCTACCATAGGAAGGCTTTGCTGGTGGACAAACCACAAAACTGAGGACAATGTGAGATATGTTTGCTTCAGGCAGCGATATTATTCATTAGAGTTCATGCCAAAGTTACCAGTTTGAAACATATAACGTTGGATTGTGGCTCTTTGGACATGTGTTTATCTCTGCTAAGTTGGTGGAAAAGTGTGCTCTATGGAAAGAAGGATACCGGACCTATTCCCTCATCTGGAATTGTTAAGGATGTGATTGGGCCACATAGGCTTCTCAGACACCTTAGTTTTTCGGTAATTTAAAGCGTCTATATGCATGCCACATTTGGCAGGTCCCATTTTAACTGGAAATCCATGGAAATGAACCATCAAAGTCATCCAATCCCAATATGCTTGGCAGAAATTTTAAGCATGCTTAGCAAAAAGAAAGAATAGAAGCTTATCAATCCTTTGGATGCCCGATTTAGGAATGCCAGTGAATTTCTGCCACCGAGTTGGGTTTGTGCGTGTGGCCGGTAGGTACCAAGGATTGATTTGTTGGTCGATTTAGGCTGTGGTTGGGGTGAGGCATAAGGCCGGTGCATGGTCATTTGCTAAGATACTTATATCTTCTGTTGGGTAGTGTAGCCAAGGAAATATGGAGGGCCAAACCAGGGAGGAATTCAGTCTAGATCTATTTAAGTTCTCTGTTCTGAGTGAATACAAAAATGGGCTAGAAATTTTGCACTCCTGGCTTGTCTATCTTAAAATTTTACTCCTTTGACTCTCGATTTAATTTTCTTTATCCAATGAAAAATCAAACTCAATGGCCAGTCACCCTCCTCTGGTGATGGCAAAGTTGGAAGGGTTGACTTTAGAATTGGCTGAAACAAAAGGTTTGGAGCCTATAGATAAAGTGATTTATGAGATTCTCCTACTGGGGAAAAGAAGGATTCGCAGTATTCTGAGACGGGAAGGCTTTATGATAAACGAGATATGCTTTGGCGCCAGATATGTTGCCTTTTAAATGCCCGGATGGAAGGAAGCTATATAGTGAAGATGTATTTCATGCTTGCTAGATGTGTTCGCGCTTTTTAGTACTTTGCCGGATCAACCGGCATATACATCAAAACGTGCATAGCAATACCTGATGAACCCTAAATGTTTTAATGCTACTGCCTTTTGGCAGTGCTTAAAGGGGCCGAGTTGATAAATTGAATTTCGCATTTGAAATACCGAGAAAGAGCGATTAAAAGGAATTAGAGGGTGAGTAACATGCGTTCTGTAAAGGCCACATCCAGTTCAGAGAAAATTTATTTAAAATGTCAAGAATGGGAAAATGTTATCCAAGAATGGTTTTAGGTCGTTGTGAAATGCATATGCCTCAATTTTTGTTTGTGAATAGTTTGGTCATTACTACCGCATGAAAAGGGTTTTGTTTATGCACGTGGATCTCGCTTTCCTTAGCCGCTGAAGTCACGAGAAGTGGTCGCTATCTAGCTCTAGATGAAGTATAGAAACTCACAGAATCTCTACACCCCATGAGTGCATCAATGTCAATTGCCGAAATTGCAAAATATGGAGTGAGGGTGTACTCACTGGCAAGCCATGCAGGAGATTAGGGAAGCTTTTTCACGATTCATTATATAACATATTTTAAGGCACTATTATTGGTCCATGTCAACATTTAAGAAGAAGCTGGTTTTCACAAGGAACCATACTCACGAGAACCATCTGCTCTCATAACACCTACTAGGTTAGGATGAGGGTTTGGATACGAGTTTGGTAAGAACCCAATGGAGTCTTATTATTTTATCACGAGGAGGGACTTCCCAGCCATA
The DNA here is from genome assembly GCA_021234155.1 of Isoetes taiwanensis. Classification (NCBI taxonomy): domain Eukaryota; kingdom Viridiplantae; phylum Streptophyta; class Lycopodiopsida; order Isoetales; family Isoetaceae; genus Isoetes; species Isoetes taiwanensis. The sequence continues at coordinate 10,951,164 of JAJEKV010000031.1, forward strand.
AAACAGACACCACTTAATATATTCATTTTATTCTAACAGACCCGTCCTTATTAAAATAAAGTGTGATCTTATTTTCCGTGATACCCACTGTTGGTGAAAACAGCCATATTTATTGTGTGTCTTGCTTTTTAGCACAGAATTCCCTGAAATAGTCTCTTGATGGGATATATATAACAAGACATGGTGGCAGAAAACCAGAGTAGTGGAAAAAACAAAATTGCCAAAGGAATCTCTTATATATAGACACTCGCCATAAATGAAGCCATAGAAAATAATTTTTAAGGGCCTTAATGCTGAGGCCGAGGGGTGGCTCAAATCTTTGTCTTATATAAGACAGCTTACATTATTTTAAACCAATATGGAAAAGGGCCTTAGAGATTAGCGGTCACATGTTAGATCAATAGTAATTGTTTCGCACGTGTAAATAAAGAAGCGGAAAAGAAGGTCATCTTTTGATTTTGGCGGGAAGAGAGCCTGTCAATAGGAATCTACCGCTCTTGCATGTTTGGAAGGATTCGAATCAACGAGAGTCCAGAATGCGCGTGAGTTTTTAACCAAAGTATCCAGGCCGTCCGAAAATGAAGGCATTTTAAACCGGGAAACTATTCGGTGTGATCAGTTTTGATTATTCTGAGAGGTGGTCTTTGCCTGAGAAGATCTTTCCGTCAAAATAAACCATGGCTATGAACCAAAATATTGTAGAGGATTTGCGCGCGGGTTAAATACGATACCACGAGTGGCATTCGGCATTGCAATTCGTTCTCCAATTCTGTCACAAATTTCTTCAATAATTCACCTAGCGGTGAAACAAAATTATAGGCATCCCTCGTCCACCTCGACTCTCGGTGGTTACCCTGGATTTGCTCTATATCTTTGCGCCCGTTGGTGGGATGGGATGTTGAAGTTGTTCCGCCTTAACTATCAGAACCCTCTCTCTCACGCTTCTCTGGTAATTCTGCAACGCGGCCTCTTTTGAAGAGTTTTCCGCCAGATGCAATGGCTGGTGCCGGTGGTACAATCTTTGAATCCTCCTATACCAAGAGCGAAGATGTGCAATCCAAGCGAGGAACCTACAGAAATCAAAACAAGAAAGGGAAGTCCAGGAAAGTTGGGCGAGGTCCGTCGCATTCCGTTCGTAAAGAATGGATGAGAAATCATGAATGGCGGTCCGCAAAAGAAAGCGGACCAAGAAAGAAGCGTTGGCAAAACATTTACATTTCTCAATGGCTGGGATATATCCCGTTCTTACAACATGGCATGGGATGGAAACTCTATCGATTACAAAAATGAGGGCTACAGTATATTTTGATACCATGTTCTTTGCAAAAGTATGACACTAATTTTCGTTTCCTACATATGAATTTGCTAGGCCCATGGTGGGGCGTTGATTGTTATTGGTATGCCCGATGCATCGAAGAAGATAGAGAAAGCTTTGGTCTTTTTCTAGAAAGAGTGTTCAATGAAATGGGGTGATGCGTTTGTAGGCTGATGAGCCAGTTGATTTCGCGTTCATGCAACAAAAGTAAATTTCTAAGGTATGGCGATTCTTTGAAATATATTGAAGAGTTTGAGATGCTATAGCCACGCCAATTGTATTTTAATTTAGATAGGGAATGAGCCTACGCAGGAAGTGACAAACCGTATGGATAAATAGATCGCCGATTGCTTCTTGAAACAACTGGAAAATAAAGCGCTTCCAAAAGGCAGCGCGGAAGAGTTGATGGAAAAATGCAAAGGACGAACGGTGTTTTGAAGTTCGGGGCAACCGGAATCGCTTCTGCTTGCGAGCTTGGATGCGGCTCACTTTCGGATCATACATTGAGAATGTCTTGGACTTGAGGGGCTCGGATAATGCCCCGATCAACCATTTAATTGATGTCGGCCGGTCTTAATGGCACGCCGCGGTTTTCCCTCTCGAAACTAGCCAGCGCCGGTGAGGGTTTTAATCCGGTGTTATTATTCGCTTTGCGCTTTTGTATTGTTATTATTGGGTCCCATAGGCGATTGGTCTCGCGTGGGCCGATAAAACAATTCATTCTTCTTCTTCTTCTATTCTATTCCTATTATTTACCGAAGTAATCGAAACTGGATTTAGATTGAAGTTGTTGAGGTTACGACAATTCTGAAATCATGGAATTCTTTGGAAGCGATATCACCTTAGAAAAAGCGGCGGCCTGTTTTAGTCATCAGCCAGGAAACAATTGTCCTTTTCTTATTGCTTTGTTCTTCCTTGCATTGTGTTTGCTTGGGCTTCAATATATTTTACATGAAGATTATTGCTCTTTAAATACTGCCATTTACATCATTATTTTTTCCAACGTATCCTTATTCGTGAGGTGGCAATGAACAATATGAATCATCCCCGAAGAACATGAACACCAAACAAAGGAATGGCGCTGCAAAACAAGAACATTCCAGGATATTACCCTCGCGATGGAGTAAACTTACCGGTTTATTTGAATCTACTCTTCGGTCATGTCATCACGTATTACATGGATGTATGAGCGCGATTCTTACCAAGTTAAACGCTTTTTCTGGACAATGGACAACAGAGGAAGACTATTGCATTTTGGCTGCGGCCATTCTCATTATCTGTAGTCTCCATGAAATTAAGAAAAAAAAGCGTGTGCTAGGAATGAGACTCACAATCGCCCCATATACCCATATAGAAGCGTCATGTAAAATTTGGAGTTTCTAGATGAACCTTGCAAAGTTACTTCTCGTAATAGGTCCCTTTGTTTCATCAAATGATATACTATCAGACTCATTTACGTCACGCTGAAATATCGAAGCTTACAGCCATGCTAGTCTTGTTGACAAGGAAAAGGTTCTTCTTTGGTTGATGCATGCGCATTATATGTTCACCCTAGTATAGAGCATTATACTTGTATTGTTGATCTCTTTGGTCGGTCCAATTGACTGGATCACATTAGAAATAATAAAGAATATACCTTTTGAAAGACGGATCTACATTGATATGACGATTTCGGTGCTTGTAGAAAGTGGAAATAGCAGTGCTTGGAAAGCATACACCTTTGAATCTGTTTAAGACATGATTATAAAATTGGCACAGATATATTCCTAAGAGTTGATTGAAGATGCTTACGCATAACAAATATTCTGAAATTGGGAGGATGTCACAAGATAATACGAGGAAACAAAATTATATGGCTGAGATATTTACGATAATGAAGATGTTGCTGCGCCACAAAACCAAGGTAAAGGTGTACGTGGACGGTTGGTTTGGAATCTTCGGGTTTGGCGGCGAGGAACCAAGGAAAGCTCCATGAAATTACAGGTATAAGGCTTGTCTTCTCTATTAGGCGGTTGAAAATTTTACGGAAATTTGCAGCGGGATGCTTCTCATAATAATGGGAAATAGAACATTGGATGCTTCTCATAATAAGCTTGATATCTTCAAACTGTAAAGCCACTATAGTTTCTAATATCGGATAGATTAGAATCAGTGTTTTGGACGGCATTTTACTATAAGTCATATTAAATGGGCTTTGCGATTTCATTGCACCGGAGCTATCTTTGTTTTTGTATGTACGTCTAAGCGGAACCTGCTTGTTGGATAAGTTTTAGTCAATTTTCCAATTTGGTAAGACCTTAGACATTTCGGCATTAAAGTGCAACACGCACTATAGAGAGTTGTATTCAAGAAGAAAATTAAAGTGCAATGCGTACTCATGGACAATCAAATTCAACATTATCCACAATGTAGGTGACATCAATAAGAAATGTAAATCTTTTTGTGTACATTGAAGCGATATAATGATTTCTAAGAACTAAAAACAAAATTGTTTAAGCACTTACACTTTTGTGATCCGGCATTAACAACATTAAGACCCTTTATAAAGAAATACGGCAAACGGTGGCATTGAGAGAAATACTTTCGGCCTTGGAAGCATGATCGTTCTGAAATAAAACATACGATCAAAATGACATTCCATAACTGATTAATGTCGGCCGGTCTTAACGAAAAACGCGGCAAGTTTTGTAAAGCCAGTGAGCCAATGATACAACGGTTATATTTAAATTAGCCTCAACCACGACGCGAGCTCGTACTATGATCCACCGTCGTTATCTAGAGGGCATGGCAATGCTTTGACGCTAACTTCTGGATCATTTTGTCGGTAATACCACTGGATCATAGGAATGCGCAAATTCGCGTCAAATTATTTCATAAACTTGTCTCACTCTACCATCACTTTCGCGATCGCATCGTAAAATACAACGCACGGCGTGGTATGATTTACGAGGAGACCCTCGTGAATTAATCACGGTAGAATTCTCCATTCTTGGATTTAAAGAGTGTTAAAAGGCGGTTCAGCACGACAATTCCTGGTTGATGAATGCGGGAATTATAATCTTCAAAGCGGCTTACCAGCAAAGATTCTTGAGGAAATGGGTACTAATAGGCACGGAACACAATCATAACCACCATCTGCAGTCAGTCTTTCGGTCATCACCAAAGGGCATATTTGAAGAGGACCATTCAACTGCTTCTGCCCTAAAATTAATGAATCTGAATTTGAAGCCATACTCTATTGCATACTTCTTCCGGAAATCCAGCAAATATTCGAGAGCCCTGCTCTTCATGTCCACAATTGCTTGCATTTGTGGTAAGATTATGCTCCTTTCAATCGTAATAATGCTGGGATTACCATTGCTGAAACGTTCGCGGTATATTAATACAAATCTAATGCGCCAACATTGGAGCCGCGGCTAAAGGCTGCTTTATTTACAGGTCACTACCTTGGGGCCATGATGATATAAAAGCTGTGGCGTTCTTTAAGCAGGCGACAATGAAGTTATCAAATGTGCTGAGTGCATGTAGGCTTTACGTTCAAAATTGCGAGATTCCACTCCCAGAATCACCAGCCAATTTCACGAAGAGCCAATGCTACTGTTTCTGGCGTCACCCTTATCTTCCCTTGGTTAATGGTTTAAACACAGGTGGATGCTTACGCAAGTCCTCTTCAATGAAAACTGCAAACGCCATTCAAAGTTCGACGGACAACACAAAAACTCTTCCACCTCAATGGGTCGTGCATAATGTAAGCGACCAAACATGTTCCACCAATGTAGTGATCTAGATTTGATGTAATAGGGTCCTATATATATTTTGTTGAAAAGATAATTCTCATCTGTAAAAGCGAGTGCAGTGCACCATTTCGCTATGCAGGATGCGAAGGCGCTTCTGATGCGTTACTCAAGGTGACATGATTTCTTCCATCTACTCGTACATTGAGCTATTTGTAAAAGGGTCTTGCCTATAGCACCGAAAACTTGTGTGACTACTGAACTTCAATGCCATAGCGATTGCCTTTAATGGATTCCCATATAGTTGGGTAGGCAGGAGATACCTCGGCCCGATAAAATGGGGACAGTTGGAACAGTTACCTACTTGCGATCACATCTACAGGATCTGGTTGAAAGAAAAATGTACTTAATTCACAAAACCGTTGCGCTTAAATGGACATGGCGATGGATAGTTTACCGTCGACAGGAACATGTGACCGCAGAACGGGTTAATGTCAACAGGGAAAAAACCCTGTCGACAGGAACATGTGACCGGACTCTTATCTTTGGAAAGAGGGATCTTTGGCAAATGACGTGGGTACCTAATTTTTGTACGTGGCCATCTATAGACGGATGCGATACACTGTATCCCAAGGATACGCTACTGGCGCGGGGAGGGGCTGGAGCTCTCACGTTTTGCCCTAATAGCCTTGCGGACTCTCTTGAGCCCGCTGACTCTTCAATCATGGCATCACCATTTAAAGGCAGCCGTACTTCCAGTGTCCAGAAAAGCGACGAGGAATGGCGTGCCGTTTTATCCCCTGAGCAATTCAGAATCTTACTTGAGGAGGCCAGAAAGAACGGAGTAAGATTTCGGGCTGCAGTCAAACCGTTTTGCATCCGATTTAAGCAATGCCCTATTTGTGAAATTTCGCCCTCTTTTTTTCCCTGTTCTTGGTCTTAGGGTTTGGTTTTAGCTGTGCTGTATTGCCATAACGAAGTTTGCTTTGGTTTTTTCTCTTGCGATATAGCAAAGTGTGTTGATTTCGTTTCCTTTTTTAGATGCACAGCACCGCCGACGGTAAAATTCTATGAAGAAGAATTATCTATAAGATACGCTGGCTGCGGCACTTTCTTTTCAATCTGCAGGAATTTGCTCCGGATGTGGATGGCCTGCATTTTGCTGCGAAGGGTTTACCTGAGGTGCCATCAAAACCAGAAGTACGTAAGGACAAGATCTTTAGTTTTACAATAATATTTTGAATTGTGGCCGGGATATAATGCCACAGCCATGAATAGGTTGTAAATGGTTTATGTTTCAAACGTTTTTGCATTTGGGATATAAGTTAGATAGCGATCAAGCTGGATTCGGTGGACATGCCAGAGTACCTGTGCTGCTTGTTTGGACATCTGGACATATTTTTTTCCGAGGAAGGATTTCCAACTCCCACTAACGAGAACACAATGAATAGCGACAACAGAAATTGCTCCCGGAAATTAGGTTGCCTGACACAAGATTTTTTCCTGTTGTAAGTTTATACATGTAGACTGATTATTTTTTGGGGATTCTTCCTTTAGTTTTAACATTATTTACTCACCCACTTTTTGGCAGAGCCACATTGTATCAAAGGGTGCAAATTACCCGAAATGTCAGCACATTCAAATGATAAATAAAGAAATTTTACTGCTTGAACGTTGCAGCAACGAAAAGAGTATATGAAGAGGATAAACACCTAGAACGAGATTATTTGTATATAAACTAGGGCCGAATATTTGTACTTTCATTACTTTGTCATGAAGGCTAATAGAGTATATGAGACACTCTAGATCGAGGGTGTTTAGCTGCCCTATTACTGTAATAGCGAGGATCGGAGGCTTGGAGTTTGTTATAGTATTAGAGGCCCACAGACCCACAGGAGTGTTAATAAACTATTCGTGGAGCTACGAGGGTTTATAGTGGATTTTTGGGGTTTCCATAACAAGCTAGATGTTGCGGCATTTTGTTTTAGCACCGAAGCTGGGTGAGCTCTTTTTAATGTGTCATTGGTGGAGTAGCCTGCTAGGCTAACAAGCGAGATTTGATCTGGCTACTTGCCATGACCGAGGCGAGGCTTATTTAAATATTGCGAGATATGATCTAATACCGTGGTGGCAATACTTGTGGCGTCGCGACTAGGCTGCCAAGTTGGTGATCCAAGCCAAGAGGCCGCGACTCATCACGAAGAGCCACAAGCGCACGCCTCTTATGTAAGCCCACAGTTGGGGCCTATTCCAACCGAATCTGAATTCTATTTTTGTTCTTCCTTTGCTGAATTGTCCCGGAGGCGGAGCCACGATCCGGGACTGCAAGAAGAATTCCTTGTATGTCGCTTATGCGAGGGTGAAAGGAAGAGGATCTGCGGTAGGTCGGATGAAGACCGGAGGCGAGGGAAGACTAATGAAATTAAGTGATGCCAAATTCATCATTTAAAATTGATGGATATGCCCAAGGCGGATAATTTCAAAGGCGTTCCTACGCTGGGCAATGATTGAAAGCAGGTGTGGCAAAGATTACCGGCAGATTGGAAAAGCTGGGCTTTGAGGAAGATGCATGAGATAATATAATGAAGATACGTTGAAGAAAAAGTTGATAAGATTATGCATAAATGGTGGGTGCGAGAATTCAAGAGTGTCACGGTGAGTTGATGAATAAAATTCACAAAGGAAAAGAAATGCGCAAATTTACACGAGGAATTTCGAGCCAAGATTAAAAGCTGGCTAATTGGGTCAATATTATTTAGGCGGGCGAGATGTCTCCATTTACTTGAAGCGGTACTCCTCTGTTGACGATAGAAAAAGCCAGGTTAAAGGATGAAGGTACTATAGAAGAGCTAAGAAGGGTTTCGATCTTTGTTATTTGATGGCATGAAGATTGAATGCTAGAAAGAAAATCAAAGTCGAAGAAGCTGATGAGAGATTTTCAACTTCTTTTCAAGAAGCATAAATAAGGCTCAAAATATGTCCATTGCCCAGAAGATTGGCGGTCCTGCCCGGAATTTTATTTTGAAACCCGGAGGCAAATGGGTGGGTCTCATTAGCGATGCGAGATGCAATACAATCCCAGGAAGACAATCACGGAGGATCGTACTCCCATCGAAATGGCCAGCAACGGAGTTTAGAAGATCTCCAGAAATCAGGATGATGATACCCGCGAAGTAGGAAAAATGGGTTCACAGAATGTAGGAATAGAAAGAAGCCGAGAACCCTCATCAAAATCGACTTTTTAGGCGTTGATTTATGAAGAGAAATCAGGTCTACGAGATTCACCAGTATAAGTCGGGCACTTCATACCACACGGTCTTGCGAATCCGCAGCCAGTGCGAGGATATTGAAAAGGGCTTTAATCAGTTATTAATGGTGATATCTATCAATTCCAGTCCCAATGCGAGTCCAAAATACCCGTAGCCCGAGTCGGTCATTAGAAGATAAAGTGAAGAGTTTAAAGGATAATGCATTGAAAACTTCGACGAGTTCCAGGTACTTTATTGTGGCGAAGGTGAATGCGAGAAGAAATCCAAAGGAATCCACGGAGGCGATGCGAATTTCTGCCCCAAGAAGCCCTAATAGTGCAAGGGCTCAAAATATAATATGCTTGAGAGATTGGCGGTCTACGGTGTATTTTGAGGCGGAGGCATCGATGGCAGTTCCTGAAGTAAGATGCGGATGCAATACAATTCGGAAGAATAATCGCGGGGGATCATACGGTAATACTCCGTCGAAGCTGAAACGAGGCATCGATGGCGGTTCTCATTGAGTGCGGTCACAATACAATTAGGAAGACAATGCGAAGGATCTTTGTTAATACCGATGAAGCCAACTTGTTGAAAAATCTCCAAATCAGAGGATGATGATGCAGCGAGGAAAATGGGTTTACTTGAGAATGGCAAGGAATGGAGAAAGGGCAAGAGAACCTCTGTCAATCCGACTTTGGATGATGGGTTGTGGAAGAAAATCGATCTTTGTTATTAGAAGGGGAGCCCGGATTCTTGATATGGGGTCAGGACTTCTGTCTACCGGATGCTTGCGAATCCGGCTCAACAAGGAAGCCGCCGGTCACGGATATTAAAGGAGCCTAATCAGGTGGCTATGCGACTGATATCTATCCAGTTCAGTCTAATGCAATGTGATTTGGGTAGAGCGGTGGGATGGTTTGGTGGATGGTTTGGGGATTTCAAGTAATCTGATCCACGACATCAAATGGCGGCCGGACTAAACCTATATCTGACATCTATCACAACTTTCGGCAGCAGGTTGAACTATGCGGATGGAACAAGAGGCGTATACCTGGGGGCAAAGAACCTAAAGTGAGAATAGTGTGAAATTCGAATTCTCAAGACACTAAAGAATACCATCACGAATCTTATGAAGATTGTATACATGCCAAAGACAGTGTAGCAGTTGGCTGAAAGTAATAATAAAGAAGAAGAAAATCGGGTAATGACCTAAATCAAGCGTCTTGAGTGCGGTCACTGGTTAAATTATTTTGTTAACTGGTCAATAAATAAATAAATAAAAATTAGTGATATACCGGCAAAATTGGATGAGGACCCAGTGTCTTATCTTATTAAATGCTTAGGATGCAAGATTAAGGGAATCTTGCGGTCTGATGTAATCATGCATCCTGGAGTTCTCCTTAATGGGGTATAGATAGAAAGTCACATTAAATTTTCTACATGCGGGTAGAGGAGACTCCCTAGACCATCGAAAGGTGGCGGTTTATGGCTACCTAGATGACTCAAGATGGCGATGGGGAGGGAGTAGGCCCGTACGCTAGGGGAATCTAAAAAGAGTTTACAAATGATTTAAATTCCTTATGTTAGGAAAATAGCGGTTGCCTCTAGTTCATCTAGTGATGAGCGGTTGAGCTCATTTGGATGGCTCCCGGTTAAGGCGGTTGAGGAGGAATATGTTGTTAGAGTTAAAGAAATTTAGATTTACACTTCCATTGATCTATTGATCAAGGGGAATATTCGCAGATATGATCTAATGAATCCTGAAGTGTGTGTAGCATCTTTGACTAGGCTGCCAAGTTGGCCGATCAAGCCAAGAGAGCCGCGACTCATCACGAAGAGCCTGGCTACGCACATATATCTATATATACGTGGCTTATATCGTAAATACGGTTGGAGACTTATTCTGGCAGATCATTCAATTCTATTTTGTTCTTCCTTTTATACGTGACATGGTATCAGGCGGGGAGCTGATTTGAGACTACAAAGAAATTCCTTGTTATCGCTTATGTTTGAGAAGATGAAGAAAAGGAAGAAGGATATTGATGGCGTCGAGATAGAAGACAGACAAGACCATGGATCATGATGCAAATTCATAGTTAAATTGATCTGAATATACCCAAAGCGGTCCATTTCAAAGCGAAGCGATGCGCTTCAAAGGCAGATGAAATAAGTCGGCGGATTACATATGCCCGTTGAAGAGTTACATGGCCGTTAAAGCAGGCACGAGAACATGCATGAATGACCATGTAGAAGATATTTGAAAGAAAAAGTTGATATTCGGTGTCACTAAATTAATTGGTGAAATTCAAAATTATCTGGCGGTTGGTCGAGAATGAAAATTCAAGGAAAATGCTAATTCGAGTTTGAGCCAAGATTAAAAAGGCTAGTGGGTGAAAATATTGAGGCGAATGAACATCTCCATTTACTTGAAAGGCAGGCGGCCGGCGGTTATCCATGGGCGATGAAGAAAGCCGGGTTGAGGATGATGATAGAAAACTAAAACAGTTTCAGTCTTTGTTGGCCCGATAGCATGAAGATTGAATGCGAGAAAATCAAAATCCTGGAGGGCGATAAGCGATTTTCTTCTTGCCCAAAGGGAAGCTCATAATGATTGAGGGCTCAAAATATGTTTAATGCTTGAAGGTGTGACGGTCTACGAATTTTATTTTGAAACCCGGAGGCATCATTAAGTTCTCATTGAATGCGAGATGCAATACAGTGGAAGACAATCTGCGGAGGATCTTTATTATGCACAAAGTGGAAGCCAGCGATTGAAAAATCTCCAAATCCGGATGATGCCTAGCGGGGAAAATAGGTTGCGAGAATGGCAGGAAAAGAGGCAAGAGAACCTGTCAATCCGGTTTTAGGCGATGGAGTTGTGGAAGGAAATCAGTCTTTGCTATTATTAGAAGGGCCAATTCTTGATATGGGGTCGGACTTCCTTCTACGGATGCTTGCGAATCCACTCAACAGGCCTTGTCCGGTGCGGATATTAAGGGGCTTCCAATGGATTTATTAATGGGTGATATCTATCACTTCCAGTCCCAATGCGTGGCAGGTCTGAGGATAAATTGAAGAATGTCGGCAATTCCAAAAGCTTTCGTATTAAGTCGAATGGGTTAAGTGCAAGTGATCGGTCCACGACACATCAAATGGCGGCGGACTAGACCTATATACACGGTATGTATCTGACAACAAGAGCGGCGGAGGAGTTGAGACTATGCGAGATGGAACAAAGAAGCGTATGCAGGGCAAGGAGCAAAGCGAGAATAGTCTTGAAGAAAATTCAATTCTCAAGACACTAAGCAAATACGTTATCACGAGATCTTATGAAGATTTATCCATGCTTAAAAGATTAGTATGCTACTTGATTGGCTTTGAAGATAAGCAAGAGAAGAAAATCAACGAATTAAGCCCAGCCTAAGTCAAATGGTCTTGAATGCGAGGTCACTAGTTAGAAATTATTTTAGGAACTAGTCAATAAATAAATAAATAAAATTAGTAAGTATACTATTAAAAGTGGATGATGTCCCGGTGTCTTATGTTGTTATCTTGGGATGGAAGATTAAGGGGAGAAATGCGGTACAATGTAATCGTACATCCTCGGTTCTCCTTAATGAGGTATAGATAGAGAATCACATTAAATTTTTCTAGGCCTTGATTAGAGGACTCCTAGACCATGAAAGGTGGCGATTTATATGGCTACTTAGATGAGCTCAAGATGGCGGTAAGGGGAGTAGGCCCCGGCCCCGCTAAGGAAGTCTAAAAGAGTTTACAAGTTTAAATTCTTATCTTAAGAAGCGGTTGCCTCTAGTTCATCTAATTGTCGGCAGTTGAGCTCATTTGGATGGCTCGATTAAGAGCGGTTAAGGAGAATATGTTGTTAGGGGATAAAAAGGGAATTTAGATTTACACTTCCATTGATCTATTGTCGAAGTGTGCGAATGCTCGATCTAATAGATCGAAGATGCGTGTGGCATCTTTGACTAGGCTGCCGTTCGCGATCAAGCCAGAGGCGGAGCTCATGCGAAACCCTGGCTGCATATGTCATGTAAGCCATAGTTGGGGCTATTCCAACCAGATCATTCAATTCTATTGTTCTTTCTTTTATACGTGACATGGTATGAGGCGGGGAACCATGATCGGGGACACACAAGAAAGAATTCCTTGTTATCGCTTATGCGAGGAGATAAAGAAAGGGAAGAAGGGATCTTTGTTGATGGGGTCGGATAGAAGACCAGGCGAGACTAATAGAATTCGTGTCTGAGGGTCATGATGAATAAAATTCAAAATGAGCGATGCAACTAGAACGATTGAAGCAAGTCAGTGGTAGGATTGCATGGCCGTTGAAGAAACTGGGCCTGAGGAAGATGTCGCAGATGACCATCGTAAGAAGATCGTTGAAGAAAAAGTTGATCTTCCAGTGTCACTAAATAATTAGGTCGAAATTCAAGAATTAGTTGGGCGGGCTTAAAACACTGTAGTACATGCTTAAAGGGAAAGAACCAAAGTGCAAAATTAGTCTTTGATAAAGAACTTGTGTTAAAAGTGCAAGCACAGTATGAAATATTGAAATGTTTCGTTTTCACGTGAAGCTAAAGCATCTTGATGTCAATCGAATTGAATTGTATTGTCTTTTATCGTCCACGAAAACAAATGGCATATGGGAACATTGGTTATATTGCAATCCAAAGAAACATTATGGCATTGACAGTGTAAAGTGGTGTGAGCAAAGGCTTTTGGCTATGTTGCAATCTAAATGAACATGTAAAGTGGCATGAGCAAAGGCTTTTGGTTATGTTGCAATCCAAATGAACACAATACTATAGATGAAGTTTTTTTCAAGGATAATGCAAGCTGAATTCCAAAGGTTTGAAGGATATAAGGTTTTTGAACTTGTTATAGAAGGGCATGGTTCGATAGATGCACGGATCTAACGTCTCATTAGATAGTAAACACATCGTACGATATCTAAAGCTTCTTATGTTGGATACTTTGGGGTTGAAAGAAAAAACAAAATATTTGTTAGGTTCTTTTTATCCCCAATTAGGTTTTCCCTACTGCCGAAATGGGCCAAAATGAAAGCCCTATTTGCATTTGCTTGTTCTTTCTAGTCCCTTCCTTCTTTGGCCCATGTGAAGTTTGATTAAGGCACAGGGGCTTCACCCCTTTATATAGACATATGGCACGTCAGGGGTCATTTGAAACCCACGTGTCGCGACTTTAGCGGTGAAACCCCCAACCAGCCTGTGCTTCTTCCTTACCTTCCTTTAAAGCATGCACAATTTTGTCTACATTGTCTACCATCTTGTAATCTCACGATTACAAATGATTTCCCTTACATCAAGTCAACCTTCTTTTCTATAAACCTGCCATATGTTTTCACCTTCAAATGGGTGGCGGGGAACAACAATTTCCAAAAGAGCTTGGAAACTTCACGCCACTCTATTCAAAGAACTTGCTATTTCAAGCAAGTGCACCCGATTATATGACCTTTCATTTTGGATCATGCAGCCCACTTTACTAAAAAAAAATTTCATAAAGAATGCAGACCCGTGCCACTCAAGGGAAGAAAAATGTCATTACATTTTTTTCACGAAATAATTTATCAACATCCTGAAATGACATGATAAGCTGGCAATAATAGAAAAGTCTCCACTGACATAAAGTTCATCTTCAAAGTGTGTTGGTGCCTAATTATCCACAGCCTCCACAGCCTTTGGTGCAACAAACCAAACAAAATCTTAGCAATAAGCCAATGATACCATATGAGCAATAAGCCACATGACCACAATGAGCAATTACGAAGAAGAATGAGGCAAATCTTTTCTGCAGACCATAGGCCCTTATGGGGTGTGGGAATATGTATAATATATAAGGCCACAAGCCCCGGGCAGTGGTTTGAGTTCCAGAATCCGCATTGGAGGGAGAGTAGATGGATCTTATGGACTTTATGTAGACAGGCTGAACCTTAGGTGAAGCAATCACGTTGAGCTGCCCTCCAATTTTGTACATCCTTCCCCTTTCTATATCTCCAATTTGAAGATCATGTTCTCCTTGGAAAGCATGGAGGCATTTTCAAATGTCATAGATCTTCACTGACTGGAGTCTCTTGGCTGCGTTATCAAATTAGGTTGATTAACTTCTTCCCATTGTGTATAAAATTGATCATGCAAGCCTTGAATCGCGCCATCTTTCACTCTTCTTTGCGGTAAACCTTCCACGAATCCGGTATCTTGTTCTGCATCCACACTTGTAGTATAAGCTTCCGGCATACAACACCGTCTACAGCCATCTCCATCGAGCTATAGCCAACTAATAGCCCAAAACTTACTCAAATACAAGTCAAAAACTTGTATTATTTCCCCATTGAGCTCTCTTTGCTTTCTACTATCAAACTTGTTGCATATTTAGTTTCATGGCCAAGACAAGCTTTGCAATGGATTTATAATGAAAATCTGAGCATGGTGTGCTATAACATTCTTTTCAAGCATCAACGCTATCACCAGGTTCCAACACGCACAATGAAACTTGGCTCACATGCATGGTTCTCCAAAATGCCACAAAACCTACCAAGCGATTAGTCCTTTGCGTTCCGGTATACTAGGACCTCTTTATAAGCTGTTTCAAATGTACGCAACAAGGTGGGAATACGGCATCCGACTTTTAAGCCAAGATCTGCCATATGCTTGGCATATACGCTGCTAAATGAATAAGCGTTACTTCCTATGTCAGCCAGTAAGTAAAAATTTTACCAGTGGGTAGCATTGTGGTTGATAAACCCTAGGACCACCGAAGTTCCTTGGTTAAGAAATTATGCATCCTCTTTCCCTCAAATTCTAATGGTCTCAAACAATTCTTTGGTTAATGCGATTATAGCGTTTCTTACATGTCAGGCCTCAAAATGGAACAGGCAATAGCCGATGGGGAAGTTCCATGAAGGCTGCTACCATCGGCTTTCCTTGTGGAGTGAGCCTCCCTTATGTCAACGCAAAACTTCCTCACATCTTTTTTCTAATCCATCGACTCCTCCAAACTTTCTACGTGGGTTCTAATCTTCATAGACAAAATACACATTTCTTTCTTTGAGAAAGTCAACTCCTTCTTCAAGAATCTATTTTCAAGCTTTCTTTGTCCTTAGCCATGTTAAGAAGCTACATTATATGTAGAAATTCTACCCTTGTACATGTCTTTGTATCATGCTAACCTCTTTCTATTGTTTTTCCATCTTGTCGTATGCTCTCATGCAGTCCTCTCTTTGGGGTGTGCAATATGAACATTGGAAACCTTTGCCATCTGTGACTCTGGCAGCTCACATGCCTAAATGCTCATCAGCCTCAGCTACCTCATCGCCAGTAGAAACTTTTGCTTTGAGCTTTGGTTCAAAGTACCAACAATAACTTGACCTTTGAATCATCTAGATAAGGCCTCAAATCCCTCTTCTTTGCTTTCATACCTATACTCTAGTACCAAAACCCCAACAAAGGGAAGCCAAATACTCACTTCTGTTTTTTTATGACAAAATGAAACAAATAGGAAAACCATCATACCTCTAGCATTTATGGATAAAAGGAGATATTGAAGGGTCACGAAAAGCTTAGCAATTACCTTGTGACTCAACATTTACAATGCTTGAGAAGAGATGCCATTACGATTTTGTTCTCAATAACATTTAAGCATGCTGAACAATAACATCAAAGCAATAAACTAATCATTTCAAAGCAATTAATCGTTGTCATAGGAAGATTTTTGTGCATAAGCCCTTGCACTACCTTTGGTGAAAATAAGTAAGCATGCTCTTTTGCCCGAACCCGATGACTTCCTTTGCTGATGCCGCCACCTTTTTTGGTTCATTGCACTTGTTCTCCTTGTTCTCTTTCTTTTCCTTAGCGGCAACATGTCTATTACTTTTAATATGTTCCTTCATGTTGTCAATTGGAGTCCCCTCATTTGGAAATAGAAGGGCCCTATTGCAAGTCATTCACTTAATGCAAATCTCTTCACTCTTAGCGCGCCAGCCTCCTCTGATTGTCCTCAAACAGCTCAAACTTTACTTGATGTTGCTCAACAAATGGGGTGACTTTTGTTGACGTATAACCCTATTCACCGATACAACTTCTTCATGACTTTTAAGATGTGGTTCACTATACGGATTATTTTCAAGACCTTGTCTATGCTTTAAGAAGTTCCAATTTGTGCTTCTTGGTTTCCAAGTGCCGGCTGGTGAAATTATACATCATATCTTCTCCCCTTTGCCATATTTCATGTCACATTCTACACCACAAACTGAAACTGCCACTCCATTTTACATCCATGGACGCAATCTCAAATCGATTACGTTTTGCCATTTATTCTTCATTTTTCATTTGTACTTCCCTATAGGCATGTTTCCACTTTTGTTGTTTGTTGTTGAGGAGCTTTCTTGGAAGCAACCCTAGCAAATTAGTTGCCTCTGGCTACATTGAAATGTGACCCGACTTTACCAATGCCATCTACCCCTTCAACCTCAATTGTATGGTCGTCTACATTGATCTCTTCCTCAACCTCGGAGTACTGGTCTTCTTCTTTCTGGCGGGATTAAGCCAGCCTGGGGTTGCCCGTCTTGATCTTTGCAACCTATTCTTATCCAGACACAATTACGCTACAAATTTATATCTATCTTCTTGCCTCTTGGACAATGGCAATTTCTTTTCACCAAGAAAACAAAAGTCTTTCCCTCACAAGCTCCTCCAACCTGGGCTCAACTCCACCGTCTCAAATGAAACAAATAATATATTTATTCTTCACTATGATAAAGCCAATCTACGTTAACATCACCATTTCCGTGACAATACAAACCACTATTTCCGTTCCATAGGCAGAAGCTCCACAAACAAAGGCTGCCATCACCGGGTATAAGGTAAATTGGTTCGGAAAAATAAAATCGAAGTAGGTGAGAAAAACTACGTAAGACAACCTTAAGCGACCGGGCTTCTTGCTTTTTTGAAGGAAGCGATGATGTGCTTTAATACAGAATTGAAAATCACACAAGAGTCAAAGTAAAAATAAAAAATGGGTGCTTATGAACAAGAGAATGTAGATTTTTGAACCACAAATGGTACAAATGCCCTTCCCACAAAACTCCTTTCGGGTGCTCAATTTGTCGGTGGTGCAAGAAAAGCACAAATTTCATGCATTAAGCACTAGATTACGCTTGCTTGCTATTGATATAAATTTTGTGGATCCAAATGGAAACCTATACTACGGGATCCATGCGGAAGCCTTTCAGCCCACCACCCTAGCGTTTGGAGTCTTGCTAGAATAAGTTTTCCATGCAACCATCCCGGGTCTACGGACTCAGCGCCAATTAAAACCCTACCCGATCCACGAAGTTGGTCTATCACGGGTTCTTAATAGTCGAGGGAGATTAAAGGCTTCTCAAAGAGCTCGATGTTGCCAAGTATACAGATGCAATGATTTGCAAATAGTTTGATGCCATTCATAAGCATTTTGCAAAGGCTTGAAAACAAAGAATCAACAGTTACAATTATAGTAATATAGTTTAACGAGAGCTTTTATTAGCTTTGTAAAGTCATTGTGGGTCGCAAGCAAAAATTGAAACATGGGCAGAGTCTGTAAAACCTATGATAAACTTTCAATAAAACCTGTGAAAACTAGTCTAGTTTCAGAATCATCTGGCTCTAAAAGAAAATGGCACATCCCCATTTACAATGGACACCAAAATCTAGTTATCTAAAATACGAAAGCATTATCAAACTACAAGGCATCACTAGTTGTTCTTCATATTCTGATACATGTCTCGAGCTTAGGAGTATGTTGTTTTGTAAAGTGACTACCAAATTTTTTGTTGAGGTACCCATCCACCACAAAATCTTCAAAGCGACCACAACCAGGGGATAGGTTACATGCATTATAAAAGTCAAATTTCGGCATTATAAAGTCAAAAAAATACATATTTTTAATAAAATATGTATTTCGATATTAAAAGATTAAGTAGAAAAAAAAAAAATTCGTGTGTGAAACCAGTTCAGCGTCTGTGATTTTCGGCGTCTGTGAACAATAAAAACAGCGTCTGTGAAAAAAATAATAAAATCCCGAGTAGTTAGCGTCTGTGAAAACTTCAGCCAGCCGCGTCTGTGATTTCAAATTCAAATTTGCAAAAAAAAAAAATTATTTTTTGCTACCGCTTCTCGGTTCAGCGTCACAGCGGTTTATAACGGCGTCTGTGAGAATTCAAATTTCGTGTCGTCTGGCGGGGTTTTGTTTTTTTTTTCCTTCGTCTGTGAAACCTTATTTTCGCGTCTGTGAAAAAACTTCGGCGTCGCAAAGCGAGTTTAATCTGTGGCGCTAATCACTCATCGAGCCATGCCTCTATCACCGCTCAAGGCAACAGAGATTGAATAGCGGATCATTTAGAGCCCTAGAACATCATATTTTGGTACATTAGCATTTATTTTACTAGAAACTTAGATCAATGTAAACATCACCTTATATTTCAAGTATCCTTACTAATCTGCAACCATTTCTATTCATTGTTTTGGGCAGACAAATATCAATCCATTTTTCAAAACCATTGCATGTATAAAGAAACTACGGGTTTATCCAAAGAGGTGCCATAAGAGTACGGGGAATCCGAGGAGTGTTTGCTTGTGCCAAGTATTTATTAACAAATGTCAAAATTACAGCGGTGTATTTATTTCACAAACCCAAATTCCTTGTCAAAGACTTGAATCTGCGAGTATAGAGCAAAGAAACACCATTTTTGCATCTAGACAAAAAACAAGCATAGAATGGTTTGCAATGTAAGGGATAGCAGGGTGTCATGGATTTCTTTGGTCATCCCAACTTCATATAGCAATATTGGGGCAAAATGCCAAATGTAAGATCACTATTACATGCTTATGTATGGATATGCTACGATAAACTCATGAATGTTAATGTAACAAGCTACCAAATGCCTTAGCATGGCATATTCAACTGTTGTGGAATTTGTTCATGGTAAAATGTAAGAGTATTAGACTATCTTCAAACTTTAACTCAATCAATATGCATCGGATCTATTACATATTTTTATTGAATCCTTAGTATCCCGACATCACGATTCCTTTTAAGTCAAAGAAGCTATCAGCATACATGAAAGTTTCTGGCTAGAGCTATCAGCCCTCTACTACCCCATTTCACTATTAACTGGTAGATCCTATGATATATCATAAAAACCTCAGTTCTAGACCTGACAACCTATTTTAGTATCATGTAGCATTATCACTCTGTTAATTGCAATTCACATGACTGCTAGCTTCCTAAGATGAGCTCCTGGATCTATGGATGGATACAAACAAATGATGCTGTAATACTAAAATAACTTTTATTTTAGTTTTATACATTTTGCATCTAGCTGTCTTCCTATTAAAATGTAAAGATAGCAAAATAGTTAAATAAATAAGGAAGATTTTCAGATTGAGGTAAGCCAAACCCTCCCCAAACCTTTGCAGTGATGGGCTTCCTGGCCAGCCGGTGGAATCTTCGTGGAGGTGCTGAATGCATTGAACCACACAAGATTGTTGCTCGTCGTGATCTTCCCACAATGTCCACTCTGCCCAAATCTCGCATCAATGGCCTTATGCATACCTTTGTTATTTAGAAAAACATCCAGTGGGCATGATCTCGGGTCCTGGGCTCTCCCCCGCCTTAGTATCATCCTTTGCTACATTCACGCCGAACCACAAAATTCTATGCGTGGTATTGATAGATCTTTTTCCCACTTTTCCTTCAATTTTCTGACCGCGCTATCCTCTCTTTTCGGCATTACAGGTTCCCCTCTTCTTTTCTTCCCAGGCGTATTGCTGTGGTACCACAAGACGCCAAGACCTCCTGCCACTCACCCTTCTTTGCGCCGGTCGCCCCCGGATTGTATAATAGAGGCCGCATCTACCGCAGCCTAACATGGCCGAATCATACCTTAGCATGTAGGGCATCTTGAGGTCACCGCCAAATGAGTGATCTGATCAAGCCGCCTTATGATGCTGCCCAAAAGTTTCTATTTATATCGTTGCAGACCCAGCCATTAGCATTATGCTTACCGATGTTTTGAAAAATTCCAACAAGTGTTCGGCCTTGCATGCCTATACCTTATATCTAGTCAATTCCTCGAGATTATTAGCCATGGTCACAACAAACCAAACTAGTAACTTCTAATGATTTCTAGGTTTTTCCCAGAGTATCAGCCCTATGTTTGCGGGCCTTAGCCTTCTTTCCACCCGGTTATGTCGAGGCCCGATTTGAGCGAACTATTGTACACTCTTAATCATATCATTCCTCTTGTGGTTCCCAAAATTCCTTATACCATTAATATAAAAAGCAGCGAAACCTTCATTTCCAAGTGTGAAAAACTTTAGATGCGAATAGATGTTTACCCCGGCGTCGCCTTAGGCGGCGAATTTTTTTCGCAAAAAGGTATTTTATCCGTTTTATAAACCAGCAAAATGCTCCAAATAAGCAGGTAATCATGCAATTCATGCGGTATTCCATATAAAGCGTTACAAGCGATATTGAATATCCACATACAACCACAAAGTTCTTCTTTACGACGATACGTGTGATGTCGCTACCTAGCAGAATTCGTTCCTCGACTGGAAATACAGAACTTCGCGTTGCGTTGGGTTTGCCGCCGACATAATCACGGCAAAAGCGGCTATCTTGTCGCGGCGATCCTCTGAACTTCAAGCGCAGTGCCACTAGATACCTCCTCCCGTTATTTATAATTTTAAACCATAGACAAGACATCAAATAGAAACTAGATGCAAATGGATCAAAACAATTAAAGTGCTCTTTCCTAAATGTAGTGTTACCGGGTTGTTACCTCATCTGTTGTCACGAGGGAACAGTTGAGGTTGGGGTTTTTTCCTCTACGCCATAGAAATGCAAGTAATAAAATAAATCCAACAACCTTTTCATTAGATGTTCTATAGACCTCATGCTCGCACATGACAGCATCCATCTGGTTCCTAAGGGTGAAGCCAAATACAATGTTCTGATCCAGTTTGAAAATAGATACGCTCTAGGGCAGATGTTAGAATTAGAATTCATATTTATAGTCTGTGAAGAAAGGAATGATGTTGGGTAAATTTACAGATTGCTAGCTCAAGTCAAATTAAAACTGAAACGATTTTGTTGTGTGGTGGTGGAATTATGGTTCAAGACGACCAAAGGAATCCCTAGCGGTATGTCTTATAAATTATAAAGGCGAAATGTCTTGGAACTTGAATCCGCGATAAGTGGCATTCCAAAGTACAGCTTGAGCTATGGTAGGTTCCTTATGGAACTATGGCGAGAGTTTCTTCTGAGAGTTTTGTCTTAGCTATAGCAATGAGTATCTCTTACATTACGCATCATGCATTCACAAAAGCATCTACCACGAAATTGAACAATGCGTAAACTCTTACATCCCTCCTGCGCCAAACCCGAAGCAGACGAGGTCTCCTGGGGCATCAGGAATCAAATGGCGGGTTTGTTCGGGTTTGATTTGGTGCGAGACATATTTCGCTTTGCTGACTGTGCATGAAAAACACTCCCAGAAAAGGGTTAATTATAGAATGATGTCACAAAGTTTGGGGGAAAAAGGGGGCATTAATAAACCATTTGAGGTTGACCTTTATCTATATATAGTACTAAAGCCAAAATAAGATGATAGTTTGTGCGCGATCTTGGCCATTGATTTTGTTTTGTGCCATAACTTTTATTTTTACCCGTTGAACTTTCTATATTTTGTATTTTTTGTGAATGTTATTTTTTTCCACGTGATACCAATCAGTTATTTTTGCATTGTGGTGTGTCTCCTAGAGCAGCACCACAGTGGCTATGGCAAGAATATAGAATTCACTAGGATGGCTGGAGATATTTCGCTTATGAATGTGGGTTCATTGGGCGTTTTGAGGTGCAACATGGTGATGGTAAGGACTTCCTCAGAATCTTTCGGCATACACCAAGATCTTATATTTGTCTACTATTTCTTCCTTTTTGTCTACTATTTCTTCCGTTCTTCCTTTATGCAATTAACATCTCAGTTTTACTTACGATGCAGGGAGCTTTAGGTTGGGATCTCTTATGCATGTTAAATAAAATCTGATTATTATTCCTCGATCTGGCCATGTATTCAAACTCACTTAAGATGTGCTGGCAAAGACATGAAAAATAGATGCGACGGCAATTAAGATTATTTTGGGCTTAGATCTTTTCGATGCCTTGATCACCGCTGCCATATTCTTGAACTAAAGTATCCTCTGTTTTTTGCTATTCCGGTAGCTCCAACGCGTCAAAAACACTACCATGGAAGATCTGACTATGGCATAGCATCGTATGTTGCTTGTTCATTTCTTGTAGTCATCGTTACCTAATCGTAAATACTAAATATAGGGTGCCCTTTGACTAAGAGCATTCATATTTCCAGTCCGACTTATTATATTTACTCTCTTCAAGTCACAAGTAATGATTTCGAAAAATGATGGCCGCCTCTGTTTGTTGCTATGTTATGACGCATTTGAAAAAGAATGGTCGCTTTTGTTTGTTGCTATGATTGATCAAGGAGAGATTACATTGTTTTATTAATTTTTCTGTGAAGGTTTCTTATGTTGTTTTGTTAATTCTTTTGTATTAGGTTTATTCTTCACAGATCGGGCCCAATAGATAGATGTGTCCAAGTCTTCCTCCCGAGAGTTTGACCAGTTTTGAAATTTCAGTTTGTCGCCTGTCCATCCGTCGTTCTTTATTTGAGGTATGACTTCCCTCTATGCTTTCCTGAGTTTTCAGGTCCTTAGCTATGATTTGTGATGCTGAATTCACTTTGCCACATTGCCACAACCTGAGCCTATTTTTAAGGTTAAGTCACATTTAATTAAAGTGGGTCACATGCCATTCCCACTTTTTTTTGAAACCATGTTATTTTACACGAAAAGGACGAGGGAAAAGTTTTGAAACCCCTTTATTTCGTTCAAAGATACCTTTTTTCCCGTGTGAAAAAAAATGTTAAGGAAAATTACATGATCTACTTTTCTCAGTGCTTGGTGAGAAAGAGCACATCTAAAAATAATGAAAATGCTATCTCCCTTGAAACAAAGTGCTAATGCGCCGAATTTTTATACGCCAAATAATTTCATTTACACATTGTATTTTACGATTGGTTGAAGAGACCAGCGATGAATTCGGTGGCACAAATATTGTTATCTTAGCTACGGACCACCTATCCAGAATTTCGCGTCGCGAACGAGGTGTTCAAACCCGAAACAACGAAGAATAAAGAAATCTGAGCGATGAAAGCATGCATGTCATCTCTTCTCATCCTCTTCAATAATGGCCCGAAGGTCTTCCTATGAGTCCCCGGTCCATGTATCCATTAGCGATCGGCACGCGAAAAACAAAATAAGTTTAATACAGTTGATATAGAGAGTTCAGGAGCCATTTTGAAGAAAGTAGGTGCGAGGGTCTTTCTCACGACTGTGAGTCGAGAAAAGCGATAAAGTGAAGAATGCAAGTTTGATGCGCTTTCGTTCGCCCGAGTCGAAAAAAACTTCAGAATAAAGCGGAGTGAGAAAGGCCGTCGGGGCGAAAGCGAAATCGGCTTATTTTAAAAAGGCAGACGTGGCCGTTAAACCTGTAAAAATTCGCCATTGGTGGGAATCAGTTGGTGGTGGATATTTTCTGTTGCAGAACTCTGGAGGGATGATCATGTGCATCAAAGAGCACTTGTCCCTTTTGTGTGTAAACCTTCAATATGGATTAAACAAGATGTAAAATATATCATGATCTTTGAAAAGTTAAATTTTACCTTAAATAAGAAATATATACCTAGAAAAATGCACCATTAGCAATATAATGTGAAAGCGATGTGAAAATGCTTGAATCATCGCCGATCAAATTATAATCTTATAGCATTTATTTACACTCATTATTTTTGCCCGCTTTTTATTACCACCGCTTTTTTTTCCATTATGCTTGAAATTTAAAATTTGGTACATACCTTTGAGATGAAGATCCTTTGCCACGTAGCCATAGCTCCGACCAGGCGAAAGGGTTGAAAATTTTCTAAAGAGCCTTCCTAAAAAGCTGCATTGATAATACCTTCTAAGAAGCCATACGGATCACGCTAGCTATGGGATATGCAGTTGATTGATGGCGGGCTTGGATTCGAGGGAGAGCCATCGAGGATAATTACTACATCATTCTCATTTCATATCTTAGGAGCAGCTACAAGGATCAGAAGGATGAACCTGGCGGAGCAGCTGTCAGGGGAGTGCAGGGCAAATCTAGTGTTTATGACGGTAGGCGGGGATCCGACCACGTGCAGGAGAAATGGGCTGACCTCCCTACGATTATAGTCCTCCCCATTGAGTCACCCTCCCAGCCCCTCAGAATCCCGGCTCCGCCAGTGTTGGCTGCCCCCACCCTCGGCTTTCGGTCCAGAAACTGACCAGGCACAGGTGGTGCCTGATTGCTCGACCCTTGGTCCTTAAAAAGCTGATTACTTGGGATTCTCCTCCGTCAGGAAGGAAAGATCTGCATCGCGGGCGGTTTAGGACTTTATCTTGCCAGTACAGGTCTTCGCCCATAGAGACTATTAATAACCTGCGCGCCGAACGTCGAGCTATGTAACGACGACTTTGGACATGGACGGGCTTTACGCGTTTATCTTGCGTTGATAACAGGCGGCCCCACGAACTGCGTTCAAGGGCCGAATACTTTCGGCGGTCTACCATGGGCGTTACCCGGTCTCAAAGAGTCGAATACCGGCGATCTACCATAGGCCGTTCTGATCTCCACTAGAACTATGCTGCGTCCTCGAGCATCAAAGCTCTCCACCATGTCTGACATGTACCTTTACAATGATTACCATGAAGTCTTTTTAAATTACCCATGCATAGGCACCCATGGAGACTTCGAACTTCGAGACACTGCTCACGATACCAAGCTGGCAACATTCCACTGCTTTCCATGGGCAAAACAGATCCATTTATTCCTTCCATTCCTTCAATTCCATTCAGGATCCAGTCCCTTGATCCATTTGGCTGTGCATTGTCCGGTGTTCCCAATTATTTGTGTCAATTGTGTTAATCTTTATTTTAGATAGTTCCCCACTCCTTCTTTTGTCCATGTTCCATATCCATCCCTTTGGATATGGTCCCACCCCTCTTCTTCCTTCCTCCTCTTCCTTTTCCCTCCCTCCCTTTTCCTTCCTTCCCCTCCCTCCCCCCATCTCGACCCCCTCCTCCTCCCTCGTCTCCTTCCTTCCTACTCTTCTTTTCTCCACCATCCTCCTTCATTTTCTCGGTTGGCAGGTATGTAAAGGTTTGACTTATTTGTTTGGAGTGCGGGTTCGAGAACTTCTGGAAGGCAGCCCTGTGAGGACAGAGTGGATCTAACGGGGAGAGTCCAGGGGACTTCTATGTGAGGATTTTAAAGAAGAAAGAAGAACAAATGAGAGAAAGATGATAAGCTTCCTTGAGTATCAATGATGAACATGCATGAGCTCTGTAATGAGAGAAAACTGCCGAAGGAGACAAGACTCAATACAAAGAAACTCATATTGCTAGCTCTACTCATATATATAGTACAATGGCCTTGGGCCCAATATGAACTTCCCACTCACATTTGATCTGGGGGTCTTGGGCTCACGGAGGCGATTCTTGAGGAATGTTGGCCCGGTTATCTTGAAGTGCCTGGGAATCCATGCTTATTGGCCTTGAGAGCGGGCGATCACTTGTCGGCGGCCTGATTAGCGGCCAAAGGCTTTGGTATGGTGCAACGCTGCTTGGAGCTTCTTCCGGAAACCTTTGATATGGCCCAGGTAGGCGGGAATGTGAAACTTGACTGAAGTGCATCGGTATGCATGAATAGTCACATGCCAGGGAAACCACGGAACCACAAACGACACCGGAAGAAAAGGAGAGGTGTTTACGGCGAGGAAACCATGTCACGAAATCCTCCGCAGGAGTGAGGGCAGACACCGATATAGATGCGGCTAATGAGATCTGGCGTGTTTGAAGAAGCGAGGAGGTGTTTTAGCCAAAGAGCCGGAATCACGCATCAATAAGCGGCGTGCCTGTCTTCAAAAGAAGAGCGGCGTGAAGCGTCGAAAAATATGCCCGACATTCCATGAGGAAACAGTCGAAAACCAAAGCCCGACAACGTGGGATTGCGATGAAAAAAATGGGGCCAGTACCACGTTAAGGCGCAGCAAAATGCATTTGAAAGCGGCACAAAAATCGCTTGAATGGGCCCGAAGTCGAGGTGAGTGGTGGCATTACTTGTCCGAAAGAGACAGGCGCATCCGCCCGTGGGTGCATAACCGCTCATTAGCAATGTAGATCCAGTGCGTGGTGGTGTCAGTGGCACCTTCTTCCCAATGGCCCGAACAAAGCGTGGATCCCAGGAGGTCGGTAGAATCTGAGGTGGTGTCCATCACGCATGACCATCCATGACCTTGGTCGTCCAAGGAAAGGCGCCAGTGGGGAAGTCGGGGAACACACGGGCGTGGAGTACGTGAGGCATAGGGAGAGAACATACCCGTGGTGCTGATTCTTGGCGGTCTCGGGTGGTGACAGATCCGGATCAAGAGCGACACAGCGATCCCAAAGAAGCGAAGTGAGGAGGGCTATCCATCTCCAAGGTAGGGACGTCTTGCTATGAGCTTATGGCGGTGCTTAACCGGTAGTCTTTGCATATAAATTTGTGCATAGGGAAGATCTCGGGGATGTCCCTGGAATACTTCGATTTGTTGCGGCGCTAAAGCACGAGAAGATAGTTGGCAGCTTTCGGGCGCTACTCGATGAAGAGTTGGGTCTGAGCAGGATCCGCCAAAGATATAGTTGTTATCTGAAGCACCCATTACTGCAGTGGGGTCTACAGCGGCGTGGCCATTTCAAAGTGTTCACGGTAGCACTCTCCCGGATACTAGAAATCATGATATGTAAGCCATGGGCTGAACCCTTCCCGAAGGTGATAAAGTGCGGATGCGGCCGCGATTGTGAGATCAAAGACCACAAGAACGCAGCCTGTACTTGTCTTCAATGTGGAGAGTTACGTCCAAATCCGAGAAAATCTCTCACCTTTCGGGGAATATCCACAGGTCCATGCTGCTGCCACTTGAGAAAGAGGAGAGGTGGCGGCGGTACAACCATGTCATTAGCAGGGAAGGAGCTGGGAAGTCAGCGGGCATTACGTTGGGAGATAATGGCGTGAAGCGTCAAGTTTTGCTTGAGCCTCATCGTGACGAATAGCTTGCTGGAAATTTGTTCAAGATCGGATCGGTTGTCCCTTTCGGCGGCGAGCGTGGCCCGGTCACGGACCGTTCACGAAGTGTTGACTGGGAGGAGGATTTCCGGGAGTATTGGGGCGAAGGGCGGCAATCTCGGCGTCATCCCTGAAGTATCTTACGTTTTACGCACCTGCGTAGGCGATCTTGAAAGAGGTGGTGCGAGAAGATGCGTGTAGAAAGGCGTCAAGGAGGCAACTTAGCGTCCGGAGTGTGACGAGGTTTGAACAGGTGCTGAAATTTTCTACGGTTGATTACAAGGCATTGAGCTTAGCAATATGCAGATCCTTGGTACTGGGAGGCGGCTTTGGACTTGTTGTGCTCCAATAAATTGAATTTGATTGGGTGAGCACGATTGATGCGAGTTGGCTGACGAACTTGTGCACTTTGAGAATCTGCATGAACGTAGAAGCTTCATGTCTTGTCTTGAAGTTTGGCCTCAAAGTTGCAACTTAGGCGATTCTGCAGAAGGTCTGGTGTATGCATCGAGAGCCTCCCCAGGTGCAGTTGAACCCAGCTCATAAGGCGTCTTGGATCTGCAACGAGGAAGCGGCGGCAAAGGCATCTGGCGATCTTGATATTCTTTCTTGGCGAGGTGTTGTGGTGGTGGAACTGGCTGTTTACCTGGTTGTGATGTTTAGAATAAGGTAGGAAGCGGATGTAAGGTGCTTAGCGGAAGGAAGAGAGGAAACAGTGGCATAGGTGTCTGAGGCCCATGAACATGACGAGAAGGGAAAACAGGCGTGAAGGTCTGGCTAGTGAAGTTAATGGGCAATGGTGGAGGCAGGTGAGATGGTGGGAGCCATGGTGAGACAGGAGGCAGCAGAAATGATGAGGCCTAAGGTCCATTTGGCAGGAGAGGCAGGCATGTAGAGCAGAACCCAATCTATGTGGTGTTTGGAGGCAGTGAATGACAAAGGAATTATAAAACTTCAATGCTCCTGTGTGTGTGTGTCAAATACAGAACTTTCAACAGAAAAAGAAATTCACCAAGTTGGCCAGCTTATAAATGTATTCGGAAAGCAATGGACAATGCGCAGGTCACAAACTGTGTTTATCAAAGATCTATGCTCGCCTGTAATACTGGAACAGATATTTGAATCGCTTGCATGGAAGGCCGCGATTGCGGGTGTTATGCAACTCGAACGACGTGCGTATTGGCGATGAAACTTCGAAGCTGGCGAATTACAGGAGTTTGGAATTTTAAGAGTTTCATTTCGAAGGAATTGCAAAATTTCGAAGATTGCAATGCGTTGTCGTGGCACTGACTGGGCCCAACAACAAGGGCTACGGAGATGAAGGCGTCGAAGGGATGCAGAAGAGATTAAAGGTCCTTGGGGTGGTGGGCGGTGGCGACGCATCTGAACTAACCATGCTGTCACCGAAAGCGAAGTATTAAAGCGGAAAACGAAAATCCAGTACGGAGACAAAAGTATGAAGGAATGAAAAAAAGAAAAGAGTTTTAGGTGCTAAGCGGAAGCGAAGAGGTATAGAAAGAAGGGCAAGCAGAACCGTTGACTATTTCGTTATGAGAATTTCGCGCTAAGGTATCACGAACGGAAATTCATTTAAGCAATGCCACGAGAAACCCTGGCTCCGTTAGCGCGATTTGCGTGATTGGTCCACGTCGACAAAGGTTTCTCGGTTAATACCTCAAAGGCGAACCGGGAGGCTCTGCGATAAGCTCGATATAGGCTAACTGGCAGCGAACAAAGCACCTATAACTGTCGAGGAAGTGGGTTACATCTAAGATAGTTAATGGATCTCTGGCTACCTGTAGGTGGCATTGAGATAGACTGACTGGTGTGCGGGATGGCTGAACTTTATCCGACCCAGAATAGGGATGGAGGTGGATTACACTGCTCGGGATCTGGCCAGAACCTCCCTACCATCTCGCCGCGCCACCTCATGACCTTGGGAGTGGGGTTTTCTTAGGACTTAGTAGATGGGGCTCACAGGCGGATTTTAATATGACGTGCCCATAGCAGAAATAGGCTGCGCCACATTTTAATAAAAATTTCCACTATAATATATACCGCTTCTAGTCACTCTTTGGTGTTGCATCTTGAGGCATATACGTTTTGTTGATTTTATTTATGCATTAGGATGAAATGTTTTGAGAGCGAAAACCATTAACAATAGTAGGTAATGGAGTGCCATCTAACTGCGGTTGAGCGGCAGATGGAACCAGTGAACAATTTGATACAAGGGCCAAACCAGCGAAACTTGAGTTTTAGGAAAAATTTTTGTGCAGGAATCATGAAGAACGTGGCACTTTGCTTTGAATGTTTTTGTCTTTAAAGCGTTTGTCATCTTAAAGATTTTACCTTGTTGTCCATGGAGAACACAGAATATAAACATCCGGAGTCGGGGTTCATCCAGCTGTTTCCACAATTGATAGACCCTTTCTTTGAGTGCGGTGGATTATGGCGGTAACTTGATTGAAAGCGGAGTGTTGGAAGGATGTATTCAAGCGTGAGAGCTTCTGACCATAAACCAAAAAGGAGTGTGACGGGTAGCAATTTTGAAACAGTATTGTAGGCCAGAAACGATAGGAAGTTTTGTCACGCACTTAATCGTGGAAGCGTCCTAGGTACTGCTGAGAATGGTGTTGAGGTTTTGTTAGTGCTCTGCAAACCATTACCTTGAGGATAGTAAGGTGCTCTTGTGATGATGTATCGGAGAATAATCCAGTCAGCTCCTTGATAGTATGATTGATGAAATGAACACCACGGTGATCCTTGCGACTCAGGTAGAGGCGGCCCAGAATCGTGATAATTTGTTGATAGGGACCCTAGAGCTGTGCTTGCTGGAGTGTTGTCTGGAAGTGCACAAGCTTAGCCACAGTGGCGTGGTCGGTGAGAACCGGGGAGAAATGTATCGAGACACGGGTGTCTTGCGGCCTTGAGAATCTATAGGTCCCACAAAGTCCATTCCCCATTTCTTTGAGAGAGTGGGCGTGTGCCGTCCAGGGAAGAGCGTCACGGGCCGTGGGGCGTCCCCACCCGCCCGGCAACGTCCACGATGCGGGCGTGGGCGTGAGCATCTTAGAAAATGGGCAGGCTAACACCCGCGAGAAAGGATTTTTGCGTCTTGTGGTGTCACCATGAAAATGACCACCAGAGCCTTGATGAGCTTCTCGAACAATACTATCTGGAACTATGAGGAGATTGGGGTTTCGTCGGAAGGATGATTGTCATACCCTTTTTGTAGAGATCTCCTGACCGTAGTTGTAGTCACTTGGACCTCTCGGGAGAAATTATTGGCGACGAGTTGTGCGGCTTGTGGCGAGGGCGTCTGGATATTACGGTGGAAGAGCACACATTGAGGAGATGCTGGCAATCGTGGAACAAGGTGCGTGGGCCGGAGCATCCCGAAGTGGGAACTCCGGTTGAGGATCTCATCTGTGTGGATGCGTGAAAGATATCACAGAGCGACATGAACTAAACATATGAACAATTTCAAAGAGCAAATGCCCGGAAAATTGCTGAAACAATGCGGCAGTGAAGCGTGAACTTGTTGATCAAATAGAGGAGTGCTGGTGGTCCACAAAGAGCACGGTTGGCCCTTAAAGGTATGGCGGAGGCGTTGGACCGCGAGGATATAACTACGCTCAAGTGGCGAGAATAGATTCTTTCAATGAGAATTGAGTTTTTGGTGGTATTAGCGATTTGGTTTTGTCGGTGTCGCATCATATTCTTGAAAAGAACAGCTCAATATGTAGCCAGTTATCGGTATGAGCGTGAAAGGGCTTGTCCCATTGAGGAGAACTTAGGTGCGAGTAAACAAAAGCGGTTGTTGGAGCATTTATCAGCACGGGAATCAAACCCGGGTAGATTAAGTCACCGTGAGTTCGAATGGGATACGCGAATAATTTGCTAGTCGTATGAAGGTGGGATAATAATTGACCTTACCGGAAGCGTGTCTCATATGATGTGGCGGTATGACACCGGCACAAATTTTGGGGATAAAATTGGTGATACGCTTTCTTCAACGCTAACAGAACAGGAGGTGTGGCATAAAGGTGCATTTCAGAGGTTGAGACTAATGCGGACTCATCCACATTTCTGGAAGGCGGTTCCAATTTATCAAATGGTCGACCATGGGCTGTGGCGAGAAGTCATCTTGAAAAATTTGCAGAAGGGATTTTCCTGGCAATCATGAAAAAGCGAGAGCATGATGCGTTGAAGCGTTGATGGAAGTTTGATAGTCCAAAAGGAACCACCTTAGGCAAAAGTGCTACAGGGGTGGTGAAGGTAGTCTTGAGTTGATCGGTGCTTTGATTGAGATGCGATTGTAGCGAAGAAAAACCATCATGAAGAGTACATCTCATGTCCGACCACTTCTTCGGAGCGATACGTGAAGGGGAAGTGGAAAAATGATCGCTCAGTGGCGATTGAGTTTCCGATAGTCCACCGCAGGCCAGCAGGATAAAATTGTGTTTAAGAACGTGGCGATGGGGCTCACCCATTATTGAGAATGTTTGACCTCATAGATCAAACACAATGAGGGAGTTTGTCTATTTCGCCTTGGCCGATCCACGGTAGTAGGGTGAGCTTTGTCTTGTCATTGCTACCACGAATTCGTGCATCCAGTTGGTAGGAATGGTGGCAGGTTCCCCAAGCTTTGTTGATTCCCAGAAGATCTTTGCTCGGTGAAAATGTGTTTGAATTTTTGAAGGCGGCTTAGCGGCCACATTACGATAAGGCCGGGAAGATTTGCGAAAAATGCAGACCGGTTGATTGTTGCCCGGCGTCCTAATTTAGGCTTACGAATCCCGAATATGGGGTATGACTTGGTATCACGGACAATGTGCGGGGGAGGTTGGAGCATATAGCGGGATGCATTGGCACTTTAGCGTGTGTGGTGAAAAAGAGGGGTTGCACCGGTTTCATCAGCCGAGGAGGTTGCTTCATGGCGGCGTGTACATCAGCGAAGGAGTTGTAGGAGTTCGACATCTGAAAAGTGATCAACGCGTTGGATTCGATTAGAAGGCGGTGGGGTCAATAAGCGACGCGGCGGTCACGATCAAATCATTTCTCCCCAGGATCCCGGCATATTGAGTAGGATGAGGCGACGCTCGCGCCGGTGGGCGACGATAAATATTACGACTGCCGAGAATGTGAAGGGTTCATTGTCAGCAATGATCACACTGTTTACGCAAGTCCATGGTGGCGTTGAGATGACCATCAGTGATGACTCTACTTGGTCCGTGTGGCCCGGTAATGGATACTCTTTGCACGGCGAGGAGAAAGGTCTGGCAAACCGGCATTTCATAGTCACACGGATCTTCGCCCGACTTTCCAAACTCCAAATTCCACATGAGGCGGAGATCACCAATGTTGATGTGAAGAATAGGTGTGGCGCCTTGAGGTGGCGTGATATGGCCATTAGCCAATTTGATGTCATATGGAGACACGAAAGAGTTGTGTGATGCCCACATTTGTTTCAGGAGTTGCTCAGGTGATGAGATTATTTAGCTACCTCCATCTATTATTTGAACATGGTTGACTGGCGATTACCCATAGTGGGCCCAGGTGGGTGTAGAGACCCGCGGCCCAACTAAGCAGGTTGGGAGTGTGTAGTCCTTGAGCGGGGCGAGTTTTAAAAATGGTTGCGCAAGCAAAGGAATTTTGATCTTGGCTGGCTCTCTTGGAGTTCTAGAGCACATATGAGAAAAAGTCTGCTTTGGTTCTAAAGTGCGGGGAGTGCGTCTTTGAGGAAGCGGCAACTGCTGGTAAGTCAACCTGGCGGCAATAATGGGATCACGTCGAGGCGTGGAGGTTGGGGAGTATGGAAGGGTAGCTTGTCTTTGTTGAGCTCATTGGTGGCATGAGCGTTTTGCCAATGTGCGACGCCAATGGCTTACATGAGGTTCAAATGCTTTGGCGAACTTTGGGCATGACATGTGAAGGCTTCTCAAGTCGGGTGCAAAAGTGAACTTTTTTCACATCCTCACTTGAGGAATGGTTATCAATGCAAAGCGAGGTTGCGTACCGGTGATAATGAAGATCAAGGGGCGTGATGCAGCAGTGCGGCGTGAAAACTAAACCAACCCAATTTGGCTGGCTGGTGGAAGTTAGTGCACGAAAAATTTCCTGTGCTTGTTGATCCGGTGAGGTTGATTCTTTGGAAATTTGAGTTCGATCGTGGTCTTGGCTCTTGGTAGCTTCTTAAGAACTGTCTCGGGCCTTGTTTGCCATTAGCAATCGATTGGTAAGCAGAGTGGCGGACCGATATAGTCTGATTGTGCGGTATTTTTGAACTTGTGATTGAGGAACCTGCCCAGGTGGTGGTATTCCCGTGGCGGTGATAACAGGCTTTAGAAGGATCAAGGAGGGGCGTTGGTTGGATCCAGGTGGTTGCTCACATTCGCCCGATAGAGTTGAATTAGGTTGCTTTGAAAGTGGTATTTTAGCGATAGTCGCATTTGTTCTTGAGGTGGTTTGCGCGATAAACCATTTTGTTTAGCGGAGCGATTATTGGGATGAGTCGCGAGTGCACTCTTCGCGTGGCATGATGCATGTTTGCATAAGCTTGCAATAGGCGAATTGGTGCAGGTTGCGCTCATTCTTGGTATTTACAAATATAACAACTGCGGCGTGGATTGGCGTGTTGGTGAAACATTTGTTGTGTGAACCATAATGGCTGGTGCAAGAGCGGGAGCTCTTGAAGAGCCACGCGCCTGGGAGAAAGCAGTAGTGAGAGTGATTGACAAGGTCGTGCTTACTCCAAAGTCTTGGGGCCTTGAGGTATTGATCATGGTCGAATAGGCTGGAGAAGTCCTTGGAGAAACGAGACCAAAATCGGCTCTGTGTGGGGCCTCCTTGAGCTTACCGCCGAGGAATGTAGTCGTCGCAAATCCGGAGGCGAACTCTAGGTGGAGCTCTTGTTGAAGTTCATTGAGTTGCTTGAGATGAAGTTGATCATCGATGGTCAGTAATGAGGCAAGCGATTCGCGTGGACGGTCTTGCTTTCCAATGGCTTTGTTGGACATGAGCCATTGATGAGGGAAGCCACCGCGGTGGTGGAAAAAGATGTGGAATTTCAGTTGAGGTTCGCGCATGACCATTTAGGACAGCTAAGAGCCTCAAATTCTTCCATGGGCGAGAGCACTTTGGTCTAACGGTTTGCCTTCGATGTTATAAAGGTGGGATAAAGTGAGTTGATCCCGAAGGTATATAAAGAGATCTTTGGGAAATTTAGACGAGAACAGTATAGTAGGGATATTGAGGTTGAGTTGGATGTAGCATAGATTACTGAAAGGACCGATGAAAGGGGGTGGCTACCGGTTAAGCCAGAAATGCATTGGGGAACGTGGTTTAAGATCGGTCAGGTTAAGCGATGGAAGCTTGTCGAAGGATATTAAGGTAAAGCGCAAGAGGCGATGTGGATCTGCGTTACGAGATGGTTAAGATAAACATATTGAAGTCATCGGTTAAAGGATAAACATCCGGCTTCAATAAATAAAGGCAAAGTTAATATTTTCGGATAAAACCAGACAAACAAAGACAAAGTCGTCGCCAAAACAAACCGAAAATCGCCAGGTCAAGCTGAGTTCCATCGCCTTCATAAAGAACAATCAAAAAACCGGGCCGGTATGGTGAACTCGAACTGGTGTCTTCGCGGGAACTGCGGACGAAGGCGACTCGCTGGACGAACGGATATCGCGAACAGAGATATGTCGCTGGTTTAACGAAAGGAACGCCAGGCAGGCAATTAAAACCGCGGATATCAGGCTGACAGACGCTGAACTCTGCTGGCTGAAGGCGGAACCGACTCGTCGCTGCTGGCAACTGATGCCATCTTGTTCCCCATTATGAACCTTCGGTGACGTTCTGCGTTTGCAAAATCACCGGGCCACGTTTCCTCGGAACCGACCCAGCGTTTCTCGATCTGCTGGCACCGACTGCGGCGGCGGGCGCTTCGGCGAAACTGGCGGCAGGCTTGGCTGCCATTCGCTGGGCAGAACTGAACTCAATGCAGGCTGTGCGGATCTGACGACTTTGGAACGGCGTGGCGTTGATGCTGGGGCGGGATGACGTCTATTAATGAAGTCTGCGTTTGGTACGCTCGAACACGCGGCGTTTTCGGCGCGAACATTACCGCGCTGGTTCTGCCGCTATTAACGGTGGGCGGCGGGACGCCGATGGCGCTGAAGACGCCATTGACGGTCTTGTTCCTCGTACGGGAACGCGCGGCGAAACGCTTCGCCTGGCAGCGACATTGTTCGCTGACAGGATGAACGTGAATCTGGCGACTACTATAGGGATATGGCATCATTGAGAAAAGTAAAAGATCCGCGATGGAGCCAAACTTTTAATAGCTTTATGATGTTTTGTTTCAAGGTCCAACATGGGATCTGAGACTGGACCATTAGAATTTGGATTCAAAGCTCATGAGCGTTTTGGGTTGATTTGATTTTGTCATCATATATAAAAATATAAGAGAGCCCATCCCTGAGTATCTAATTGTTGTGTTGCATTGGTCAATCTTTTATTTCTTTACGCTCTTTATTACATGGGACGCTGTTTTTGTTCCACGGTCACTATTACTACTTGTACCTTTTTCAAATTAAGTGGTACTTCAATGTAGGCGCTTGATTCATCTATAATACTACGGTTGAAGAATGCCATTCTTGAGGATCTTATAATTTTTCTTTATGGTGGAAAACAAATATTAGTTGTTGGCGAATTTGGGTAACTTGTGGTGACGTAGAAAGAATGTTATTATTTCTGGATCTTGACAACTATCATTGGCGGACACCATCCTTCAAAGGCTTCTACGAACTATGCCATCTCCGGGTAGCTTGATTAAGGAAACATCTCACGAGTTAAGTATTTGATTTTCTTTCCTTGGGGCAGATCCTCCTATAGGCTTAAATAGGTACTTCAACGGATCGATCTGCAGGCGATTGTATATTGTATTTATCTTGAATAAAAAATAGAAATATTTTTGCGATGAGAAACACAACCATTACTCTAAACAAAACTTTCCACAAGTATGTATCTGAGAATTGTTATCGCCATAAACTACACGGAGAGGTATGTGCTTCCATAACCATGATTTCTTCTAAAATCCAAATAAACTCCTTACGATCTGCGAAGGAAATGAATAGACGTTAACATTTAACTCATTGTATCTTCTTAGTTTATATTTGCAGCGGTGTAAGAAAATACAAGTCCATATACTGTTATAGCAAAAATTGTGAACCGGAGCTCAATGGCATTGTATTTGAAACAAGTGGACCCAAAGCATTGCTTGCTCTTAGGTAATTTCTTTGTAAAGGGAGGGTGTTTGAAGGCTGGAAATATTTGGTCGAAAAAGCGTATCATTACCTACTTGAGCATAATTAACATGTGAACTAAACCCAGTCGGCCGATTGGTGGCAGTAAAATATTTGTATGGGGATACTTGATAGCGGTCTAGCGGCCACCACTCGCCTTATGTTCCTACTAGGGAGTCTTCCTTCTATCTGCATGCAGCTGAGTACGATTGTAGCAAATGGAGTTAGATTCTTGATACAGGGAAGCGGAAAATCTACCAATGTGCTAGCGGCTACCGCGTTCTCCTACGTTTTACGTTTCACTATTCTAATATTTTGCTTCTGGCGCATTCTTATTTTTGCCTCTATCACCTTCCTATTCTTCCTACAAACGCAGCATTATTGACTTAGTGGTAGATTCGGTGCATCGTTCTTCCTGCAAAGACATTTTAACTTAGTAATTAAGATTAAGTAAACCTCGATCAGATAAGCGGGCTTTCTTGCTTGCTCCAACACCTTTCTCCTCTAATGATCACGAAACAGCCTCTATACTCCATGATTATGAATTTGATGTTTTGCAAAAGGACATCTTCCATGTTAAAGGTTCACTTGGAAAAACAATTCATCCTTGTTCTATATGAATGAAGCGATGAAAGTAGTTTAAAACACATATAAAGAGGAAGGAATGCGTGGAGGAATTTAAGATTTCTAGTGACTTCATCACGCAAGAAATGCTTGCGAGAGAGTGAAAAAACTTTCATTGAAGAAACCCGGGTTACGCAAGCTAAAGAAAATTTGGAATGTCAGTGAATATGTTTGGATTGGTAAAACTTATGCTTAATCTTACATTAGCATAAACTTGGCTACTAGTTACAATTTATCGACCCTAAGAAGGCGACTATATAACCTACATCGTTACACAAATCACGAGAGCGAGATGGGACATTCATCAAATGCCACGCGGCTCTTCGCTCCTAAGATAGCAAGGTGCAAGCTTGGATCTCTGAATAAGGCGCTTTAGTTTTTGATCTGTCTTTGCATTGGTATAATCCCTGTGGGCGAGTGAACATCCTCAATTGAACTTCCGGCTTGCCTGTCTTGTTTCCCCTGCGCCCTTGTTCATAAACGTGTCGGACTGCATTACTCTATTAAAGGTCGAATTCCTTTTGTTTTAATTATTTGCTTCATGTGACGATACGACTACATTTTGCTATGAAACGGACAAATAGTCATTCTTATTCCAAAAATGGACACATCGAGAAGGCAAAATTGAATATAAAATACAAGTTGAAGATCTAGAAGCCGGTTATACATCTGTTGTAGAACCCGGCCCGATCATTTCAATCGCCATACCTCCTTGAGCAAAGAGCACGGTTAAGCCGGTTCTAGACTTCTGACTGTATTTTTTCTTTCCCTGTCGGCCAGGCAATTTACAGCCAACAATGGGTTTGGGCGGTTTGTGGCATGATACGGTATATCTTGGATTATCTCTAAGCTCTGAAGCGAGGGTTTGCCCCTTAGGGGGCAACAGGAGGAGGGAAATTTCATCTTCCTTTTAAGGTTTGGATCCATCAATTGAGGGACTTGATGCGGTTTAAGTCATATGGTGCGGGGTCTAGTAATGCTACCCAAAAAAGCACAAAAGGACATAGCATCCACTCTCTAAATGTTTTTTATAATTGAACTTCGATAGGGTAGAATGACCAATGCATATTATGGCAATGTAATATGATATTGATTTTATATTGGATGCTTCTTTCTTTTGAAATAAGTCTCACAATGTGTGATACCATATGGCTTTGGAGTTTGGATATTTCTGCGTAACATGTTAGCTGCTTTCAAATACTCTCATTATTCTAGCATGTAAAGTCATTTCCATACATGTGATCTTCATGTCAATCTTACATTAAATAATGGATTGACATAGATGATTTGGTTTTGTACATGACTATTGAATATTATTGAGTCCGAATGCAGTTAGTTGAATGGGGAGGCTCCTTCAAATTACACTTTCTTTACTATTCATTCGACTCGATTGACTTGAATGCCTTTGTGGATTGCGGCTTTGAGCTTCGGTGTGGATTCCGGTATTGAGATCAATCCTACTTAGGATGATGTTCCTATCCACCATTCGAGGGCGCCCTAAATCAGTACATCGAGCTACGTTTGACTTAAATTCTTGCTGAAGGAAGCATACAATCGCGCATTCTCCTGAAGTTCATTGGAATAGCCGGCTTCTTCTTGAAGAGCAGTTCTCTTGCTAGCGGTCTATGTATTACTACCATAAAGATGTGAGGCTGCGGTGGTGGATATTATCCGGTACCCTCGATGAACTACGCTCGCGACCCCTCACGGTGGAGATTAGTGGATGCTTACTTGGCACCTGTGCAATGCTACACACTCCTTCACGATCGCTTCCTACTATCCCACGGTTCTCTCCGGCTTATCCCTACCCAGTTCTGGCAGCTTCCTACCAATTTCCAAACTACGTCCCCTCCATCCGGCGCCTGTATGGCTATGAGGTGATCGTTTTTGACGAGACTTTTCTAGTTGCCAATGGACAATTGTGGTTGTTTTTACGTTTATATTTAATTTTCTGCGATGTAAGGGCTTTAAGTACTTGTGTATGTACCCAGTTATGATTAATATAATCCTTCTTTCCCTCAAAAAAAAAAAAAAAAAAAACACCTTGAATGAAGCAGTCCCTATGTCCTTTGCTTAGCACCTGATTGGGCAGAATGTTGACACCTCCTGAGGATCCGAATATGTGGACAAGCACATTCAAATGAGGGCATCTGTGAAGAATAATGCCACCAAAACACAACCACCACTAGGATAGCCCAAGTTCTATAGATGTAACTAGGGGTGGGAGTTGTTATTAGGAACTTTGTTGTTTTCCATCAATGGAATTCTATCTTTGATAATGTAAGCATTATTGGTATTCATTGAATGCGTATTTCATAATTAGTTAAAATGAAGCATTGTGTATTCATGTAGATGAGTGTTCACTACATTTACTTTTGATGAACCATTGAGTATTACAGTTTAGGGTTTCCTAAGAGTGGCTGAATTTAGGTTCGGGTGGAATGTGCCATTTTGGTCTTGAAGGAATACAATCCTATCACTTTATATTATATAAGTGTGTGTCTTCCGATCGATCGGTCGGTCGGGATTCGGATGGTCAGAATGGATCATCAATGGATCATCGCGCATCCGGCTTTGCGGCGACATCCGGCATCAGGATCGGGAAAACTCAGATCCATCACAGATCGGCATCCGGCATCCGGATCAGGCGCGAATCGATTCCATATCAGGCGCTGCGCTTGCTTGCGGCATCTTTTGCATGAATCGATCGGCGGCGTCAAATCCGTCAGGTATCCGTCGATCACGGCAGATCATCGAGCAAAATCGAGCGAGATCGAGCGCGGATCTTTAAAATCGGCACTCCGATCGAGCATCGCGCGATCGCGCGCCGGGCCTCGATCCGGCAGAATCAGATCGCTTGCGAACTCTCAAAGAGCAGGCAAAAATCAGGCGTTTTCCGGGCAGATCGAGCGGCATCCTCAATCACTTCCAGATCGGCGGCACGCCAAGGAAGGTAAAAGGGAGGAGAAGGGGTTAGAAAAAGAAAAAAGAAGAATGGAAGAGGAGAATTTAAAAGGTTCTAATTTATGCCAACTGTAGTAGTATATGTCCTAATTTATCCTTAAGGAGGGCCAGTGAGATACCTAGGTCTTTGGCAAAATAAATTCAAATTAAGGTATTCAGAGGATTGTGATGACGCTAAAATACACTTTTGTTAAATACAAGTTAAAATACCCTAGTTTCGGGGGCAAAATCATCTAGCAAACTAGATATTCGCTGAAAACAAGTGGAATATGAGTATTCGACTTTCCAATACCTTGCTGAATATCATTTTTGCAATCCAAAATATGTTTTGGGCTAGTCGACCTTCAAATTCCTGGTTCGTCCTGAAACAGGGAGTATAGAAATTTTGGAAGAAGGCATGTTTTGCGCAGAGAAGCTGTTGCTCAAGTTTATGCTGAATAACAGCAATCAATGGAAGCTATCGAAGACATCAGTTGCTCGGCTACCCTTGGCATGTGTAAGGGAAGTATGGAACTCTTAGAGTCCACCATTTTTAATAACATTGGACTTTTGAGGCATCCTCAGAAAGCTTCAAGG
This sequence comes from Isoetes taiwanensis, assembly GCA_021234155.1. Lineage (NCBI taxonomy): Eukaryota > Viridiplantae > Streptophyta > Lycopodiopsida > Isoetales > Isoetaceae > Isoetes > Isoetes taiwanensis. The sequence goes on from JAJEKV010000031.1 coordinate 10,992,217, forward strand.
CTGCACGGGGCTTCTGCCATCAATTCGCATTTGAAATTTATTAGGGACAGCAAGCTCTTAAGTATTATCAGAACAGCACTTTCTGAGCAGCTGAGTAAGGAAGATGATACTTTGTTGGTAGAAGACATGATAAAGGTTTTGACATTTGTTGCTCTTAGAGATTTTGAAAATAATATGCATAACAATGCCTATGGTGCGACGCTATCTGTAGTGGCGACCCTTGAGACGTGCTTTTTAGAAAAGGTAAATGGAGAGGATGCTGTAAAAATTGAGCTAATGAGATCTTTGTACATTTTGAATCAGCATTTCCCTATTGATATTAGCAGAATCAGAATAGTCCTTCTAGGAGTGCTGAAAGACAATCACCCAAAATGCCGAGAATGGGCATTGAAGCTGTTAGTAAGCACTTTCAAGGAAGGGATGAAATCACCATTGGAGCAGAAGAACACCTGCAATGAGATTAGTTGGAAGGCTGATGCTTTGTTACGTCTACTTGAATCCTTCTTCTTGGATATTCATTCTTCTGTACGGGAAGCGGCAGTTAGATGTACTATATACTTATATACAGAAGGTTTTTGTTTATCATCTCTTTCGTACAGACCAGCAATTGATCTTTTGCTGGATTTTTCAGAGTCTGTACGAATTGCAACAATAGAGCTGGTAAATAACATTTTCTCCTATATGGCTGCTTTACTTCCTTAAGTGTCTTATATATTTGGTGCGAGGCAAAGAATTTGAGGTGCATAGATTATGTAAAAGCTTTTGTGTCTTTGATGTAATAACTTTATCTTATATTGTTAGGATGCCTTCTATCTACTGGTTAAGTTGGTCAATGTCTTTACCAGATAAGTATCTGTCTAGAGAAAACACAGCAACTGGAGCACGGTTGTGGTTCGGTAAAAGATCTTGATGATGTATTTATACAGGTTAGTTGTTTATCATGCAAGATCTTTTCTGCTTATGTTGTATAAAAATGTTGGTCTAATGAAATACCTGAATGGTATAATTAAACCACTTCTTCAAGAGAAGTATTAATGGATGTATAGAACATGTGGAAAACTTTGATCATTGTCATTGGAAGGATGAATAGTTTATGAGACCAAAACATGTCTTTTATTATACAGTATGTCCTTTCAAGATGCACATGGGCATAAAGTTGATCGCAAGAACATGATCACATTTTGCATTATAGACTTCACAGTTAGAGAGTCTCTGTCATGCATCCCAGCTGATATTCCCAATCATTCTACTGGTTATTGTTATGATATTTAACATAGATTGTGGACAAGGAAAAAAACGTCAATGTACGAAAGCAACCTAGGAGGAAACAACGCCTTCTTAATATGGAACATGTCTTGCACTCTTTAGGAAATCAGTAATCATGCAATTGATTTTGAAGACAATATCAATTGGCTTAATGATTTGTAAGATTAACCTGCAACTTGATTTTGTTGAAGGTATGTACTATGCTATCTGATATGAGCATGAAAATACGACAGAAAGCATACCAGAGTACGCTGGTTGCATGACACACACAGGCCAGCGAGGATGTCTCATGCTCAGACCCTGAAAAAATCACAGATAGTGCCTGATGCATCAGCGTTACGTGCGATAACCATGGCATAAATGCAGGCGGTCCGTACGCTTGATAAAATGATAGCGTGAGCTACTATTAAAGTCATTACCGGGGCTTTTATTGCATGCACTTGAAGATGAATTTTATGAGAATTATTTTAAAAAGGAAACCGTTGAAGGTTGGTCTATTCTTAGAACAGTGTTAATCTTTGTTGCTGATTTTATGCAGGTGAGGTTAGAGGTCATAAAGACTTTATCCAAGCTTAGCAAACATTCTGAGAAGATGGCTTTTGCTAGTTTTGATCTGATCCTAGATATGCTTATTGATGATGTTTCTATTGTTCGTCGAGAAGCTGTTGAAGCATTGTTTGTTCTGGCTTCTGAAGGTTATGCTGCAATAGAAGAAAAGCATCTGCAATCGGTATGCTATTAGGATGTTTAGAAGCTGCATCCTTGCACTATTTTTATTGACAAAGTCCTCTGCAGAGTTAATTCCATGCAAGCAGATTACATCCATTATGGTCTTCATAATTTTCTTACCTTGTGATGACAACCTTTGTAGCCCTACTTAAAATCGAGCTAGCTGCACTAAGCTTTGTGTTTTCGATCACATCTAATATAGTTATATTCATTGTTTTCACCATATGCCAAGGAACTAGATATCAGTGCTGCACAAGGAAGTGCAATGGCCACTTGACAATGCTTTATTGCTAGTGCCATGGATGGTCTCTTATTCTAATCGTAGTTTGCGTAGAGCTCTTAATTAAGGCCGGAAGTCCAGACCAAAATATGGAAAAATTATGAGGCTAAATATGGTGGGTTAACTATTGTAATGATGCTTCTGATTTGGTTCTAAATAGTTGGTTTGCTATCAGGTTTTTGGCATTTTGGAAGATGCGGCTGATTTAAGGGATGGTGGATATAAGCTGCTAGCTGCAGTTACTTTTCCAAGTGCAGCTTCTTTTTGCTCAACTATTCAGTTCCTATTAAGGAATGCAGATCGCCACCCTGAGGTTTGTAGCTGGATTGCTTGCTCCTTGAACAGCCATTTTCCACAGTTCCATGATGTCTAAATTTCATAACATTTTCACGTGTCATAAGCTTATGAAGTTGAGAAAGCACTTGTTGACAAGGAAGTAGAATTATTGGAGCTTGCAAAGCTTTTTTTCCAATCAATGGTTTCCATATCCATTAGTCATTCACAGCTTCAGCAGTTGCTATTTATTTCTGACACATTTGATATGTATCTTGACTACAGGATAAAGAAAAGGCATTCAGATCACTTCATAAGCTTGCGACATCACATGCAAGTTATGCAGAATTTATTCTAGATGATCTTCTACAAGAGGTAAAGTTGATAGATGCTGGTTGTGAAAGTTGCTGACTCGGGCACTAAAAATAGGTGTTGTCTAGAACTGCATTGCTGTAGTAATGGATCAAACTACCATCTAAACAATACATTAAAACTGTTGAATATTACATCAGCACTTATTTTTGCTTTGTCATCCTATATTGCAAGTGCGTGCAACTAGCCTCTTCTATTGGACTTTGTCAATCCAGTTATTTGGACCGTTTCTTAATTTGTGCGCATGCTAGTCTTCTTTCTGTTTCAGTTGTTATGGGGGTTCTCAAAAGGCATTTCAGTAATTGTGTGTGTCTCTCTTATGATGTATTATTAAAACTGTAACAAAAATTTATGGATTCCTTTGAGAGCATTCGCCTCAAATATGAATTCTCCCTGTATACATATACCCAAAATGGAATTATCATTAAGTTTAGGTTTAAATGTGCATGATTTCATTGTATATGTAGGATTTGCTATGGTTGACCAAACCATGAATATCAAACACAGATATACACACATGAACTTTTGCTCCTGTCTCCTACTTCCATCACTCATCCATCACTCCTGGTTCAACATTTCTCTTCTGCATTCTGATCTCAGAGTAACAATATCTGAGAGATGCAGAGCATACTCTCACCATATTAACATTTCTGACAAGCTGGCCGGGTTAATCTTGACCTTTTTGCTGTTTGGTTCAATTATGGGGAGTTTGTTAGGATATGGTGGCAATTTTGAAATTGGCAATTTTGAAATTGTTAAGCCATCGAAGTTGCATGGTATTCCGTACTTTTATGCCTGTTTTTGTTATTATTTCTGAATTTGATTTTGTAGAAATATCATTTACTTTTCTTCCGCCGAAGTGTTCACTTTGAAATTTATGCAGATGCGGCTAGTTATAAATGGTGAGAATGGACTTGGTGATCCTAAAGTTGAAGGATTACTTGTATTCTTCATGACTTGTGCAAATGTCAATCCAACTATCATTTCACTACTGCCATCAGACGTGTTTATAAATGCAAGGGTGATAAGGCATAAGCTCCCACCTGACGTGCCAATATTAGAAACTTCTTTTATAAATGGTATGGCAACGACCTATAGACGTTCAAAGGGTTGTACACTGCAGTTTGAAACTAGTTCAGTTGATTCAGATTTTGCTTCTAGCATTGATCAGAATATCATGATGCAAATTGATGAAAAGGCAAAAGTTGAAAGTCAACACTTCTCAAGTGACGTACTATCTGACCTAAATGCACAGATAAGGGCCACAACACATAATGCCAAAATTTTCCTTGAAGCTGGTGCGACATGCGAGGCTCTAAAACTTCTGAGGTAGGTGATATTTTTTGCCATTCAAAGACTTAATTATTGATCAGTGTTTTTTGCATGAATAGGAATAAATACCATCTAAATGCTTGTTCGTGCTTGTCTAACCACAAAACTGCCTATTCACTTAAAATATAAAAAGCTTCTGTATGAGGAGTTGCAAATGCCAACGCATACGAGAACTTTCAGAGCTTGCCAGCACGTGAGTATTGTGACATAGATTTGTGGACAGGACCTATTCTATGAAGTGGAAGTTTCTACTTGAAGATCAAAGATTTCCACACCATACCACACCTTGCCTAGCTAGCGAGCATAGTTAGAAGTGAAAGGAACAAAAGCTGCGTAGTAATAACATGTGTGGTTTCTTGCATATGTGATTTGGAAAACTACAATATGAAATTTGTTGTTTGCAGAGTAGATAACAATTCATATAAACTGTTTATTTTCTAAGTTATCTGTGTGATATCTGCCCATTGATATATCTATATTGGTTTCCAGTTTGTGCAGAAAGAATATCAAATTTTCAAGATCCACAGAAACAGGATATGTTGCTGTTTTGAGTTGGAATTTGTTGTACCTGCAGAGCTTGTCACTGATAGTGAAATTTCGAGATTGCATAATGGCAACCAGAGACCAAGTGAAGACTTTGGCTTCTGGATCATGTCATTACCTGCTCTATAAACTTGGTGAACTCTCATTACGAATGCATTACTGTTTCAATGATCTGCATTCGGACCAAAAAGATTGCCAGTACGAGCTCCTTGCATACAGCCTAATTTGCCGAATGATTTCGACTGAGAAGGAGACTGCCACAGCACAGTCCGTGCAATTATGTGACATTATCCGAGATGCATTGCATATCCATATTTCAGAAGATCTAGGTTTGCCATCTCCACTTCAGGCAGCCAGGAAGTACATTATTCATGAAAGGGAGGAACTGTCAAATGACATAGTAGATATTGCAATGTCATTTTGGCCAGGTGTCCCTTCTGTTTCTTATGGCATAAGGGAAACTCAAGCAGCATTATCTGTACCAGGGTAGCACGAACATACGACTGATTCCTCACAATGTCAATGGCTCAACGAGGATTGTGGTTAAGGATGTGCATAGATGGCTCTCAGCCAACTTACCATTTTTTGGATTATAAAGAAATCAGAGGAATGAGAAACGAATACAAGGAAGTTGTCCAATTACATAATTTGCCTTCTGTTGCCACATGCATGCTAAAACTCACTGTCATGCTGCAGTGTTCGACTAATGAGTTGACAAAATCTGAAAGACGACCGGGAGGGTATGTTCTACCCATATCAGGAGAGAAATACCTACATCTAGCTCAAATGGATGAGAAGGGATTAAGGGGTCCCTGATATAGTGTACATTTGCATCTATTGCTTTTCAAGGATTCCTGTTTTTTATGATTTGTGCATGTTGTGGATAGTGCATTCTGTTTCAGGAATTGCTGGGATTCCTCACAATATCCAATGGCCTTAGCAGTTGTGGTTAAGGAGGTGCATAGATGGCTCTCAGCCAACTTACCATTTTTTGGATTATAAAGAAATCAGAGGAATGAGAAACGAATACAAGGAAGTTGTCCAATTACATAATTTGCCTTCTGTTGCCACATGCATGCTAAAACTCACTGTCTGCAGTGTTCGACTAATGAGTTGAAGAAATCTGAAAGACGACAGGGAGGGTATGCTCTACCCATATCAGGAGAGAAATACCTATATTAGCTCAAATGGATGAGAAGGGATTAAGGGGTCCCTGATATAGTGTACATTTGCATCTATTGCTTTTCAAGGATTCCTGTTTTTTATGATTTGTGCATGTTGTGGATAGTGCATTCTGTTTCAGGAATTGCTGGGATCTGGAGTTTTTGGATAGTAGGGTGTTACAGTGGTACCTGCTCCTCCATGCACTAAACATAGCAGTTGGAATGCTAACCTTGCTATTGCAGCCTCTTGAAGAAATGACGTCCAACAAATTTGAAATTCACGTGAGGATAAAGTAGATGTTATTTAGTTAATGAGACCTTCAAGTGATGATCGGATGTCAAAATCCATCCAAAAAAACTTGGAGATGGTGAGGCACAATGCCAACCATGAGGATCAAATGCGACCTTGAGCTTTATGCGCTAGTCCATCAAGTATGTAAATGCTTATGATTGTGGTGTGCACGTTTTTGGCCTCCAAGTAAAGGGACTCATCTGTGCATCTTGAAACACTTCTGGAATTTAACATGTAGACTGACGGCTTTGGTGTTATGCATGCTGTATATACATAATAAAACTCAAAAGGGAAAATTACCAAAATACCCCGTATTTCTAGTGTTTGCCAAAATTTTACTCGGAAGTCCACGGCTTGCTCTGTGACCAGGAGGAGGTTATTACAGGCATTATTTTGTTGGAATTTATCGTGTAATTGGCCTCTGGGTTTTGCGGAGTGGCACCTCCGCTTGCCCTGTTTCCTCTGCTTGCCCAATCTGTCTATCAATGCTTGTTCTAGCATCTCCGGCTGTGGGTTCCTGTTGCTGTTGCTGGCGCTTATCAATAACCTGGCCAAACCTCTATCGTTGGCTTCTCGTTCCGCTCCTTTTCTTGGCTGCTTCAACTTAGATTTTTGCACTGAAAATTCCCACAAAGCCTTTGTTTTGTTTTCTTCTTCGAAATCGCCAGTATAAGGCAGTATAAGGGTTAAATTTGCATGGCAGCGCGTTCTTTTGAGACGGTTCAAACTTTACCTTTCGATTTGAATGGCAGTTTTTAACGTCGCCAGTATAAGGCAGTATAAGGGTTAAATTTGCATGGCAGCCCTTCACTTCTTTTGAAGTGCAGTTCCAAAACTTGCCTTCGATTTGAATGGCAGTTTTTAACGTCGCCATTCTGCTGCATGGTAAATTTTTTGGCTGCCATTCAATACTATAAATTAACAAATTAACCGAATGGCAATAGCAAACTATGAATTTGCCTTGCTCGAGATGTAATGCCTACATTTCCCAGTATATTCGTGGTAAAAGTTACAATGTAGCTCGGCGTTGCTTTTGGTCCCGTCCGATTACTTGAAAATCCATTCATAATCATCATCTACATAACTAGGTGTTGATAATGACAAAAACATCAAGGTCTCAAGTGTAGTCAGCAATAGACATTCGATGTCTTCATCTTTTATCAAAAATTTATTTAATACATAGTTAGTTAGATAATATTTTGTACATGCACACATTATACATACACGATATGACATATGATATTTGCATGAAAAAATATTTAACATATAAATAATTAGAATAAAATATTATATATATCATATAATGTGCATAAAATTAGAAATTTTAAAAAATGATAGCCATTCAGTTTGAGGAGATGATTTAAGCATTCGGTTTGAATGGCAATTTTTATGTTCTTGCTACTTGCTCGCTATAAAGGCAGTACCATTCTGCATGAACAGAGAGCTCAGATAAATGCTTTACCGGCATTCAAATTGTATACTCATATTTTTCTTGTTGGGTTTCAGCATACTTTCTTAAACCGACTAGGCACAACGGTTCTTGTATGTTCTTAGTGTGATGAGTTACCTTGTGATCCATCCAAACGGGCTACTCAGTGAGCCAGCTGATGCGTGGATGAAAAACAAGAATTGAAGTTTTATAGCGAGAGCTTCTGAAACAAACCAACCCGGTTTCTTCGTAGTATTTCCGGTGAAATGGGCGATCCTTCCGCGATGCGGCAAAAGAATGAACGACCATGCTCCAGAAACTAGCAAAAATACAACTGCCGCTCCATGAACCCAAGGGCGCGGTGGATTAAAGCTTTAATTATTTGAAGGAAAGCAATCTGAAGGATCGAGCGACGGAAGCGTTAGTGGGGGAATTTCAACCTCCTGGTCATTACATAAGGGAAAGTTCACCTCTTAAAGATCCTGGGGAATGCGCCACTTGTGTTGGGGCTTTACCGCTGGCGTACTTCTCTAGATGCGGCTCATGGGAAATTCCTGGGAATCTTCTCGAGTGAACTCCCTATGCATAAATATATAATATATTGATGCACTATACATCATCAAATTTTTGTATTTATCAAAGTACCCCAGAGTTTTGCACCAAAAATGATGGTGGATTGAGACAAGTCGTTGAAATAGCATCTCAAAATTTTACATGGCATTTGGAATCCCTTATTGCTCATGTTTGTTCTTCGCCAAAGGAAAGTACATCTTATGCATATAAGGGGATATTCTCTTCAGGCTTATTGTGATTTTGCACTTGCGCTGCTTCATTCGGAAAAGAACCCATTTGTAGAAGGTGATATGTTGACTCCTTGCGGCTTGCATACTCTACAGACGTCATCAATTTGTTATTACGTACTTACACGCGATCTGTTAGATTACCAATTACTTCATGATTGAGACGAAACATATCTTTAGCTTGTTTGGACAGAAATGTTCCTATCAAGTTGCTGTTTTAAAACACGGTTACACACCCTATGAGGCGGTTAGTAATTCTCCCAAGATCAAATGTAATATGGGAGGTTTTAACTGGTACAAAGAAAAATGTTGAGAATGATTTTCTACAAGTCTTTTTGACACTACAAACAAAGGGGGTGTTGAAACGAAGGTAAGCAATTTAGTCCCGGCCGAGGTTGTGGCGGGGTTTTTGCTCGACAAGGTTGCCATCAAAGAGTGAATGCAATTTCATAGAACGGCCGAGGCATGCGCATAAATCACATAATTGGAAGATGTTGAGGAGCATAACTTAAGACGCTAAAAATGAACTAATTTGTTTATATAAAGGAGATAATGTCTTGAGTTTTGCCCTTGTTTTAGTGATAAGCTAATGAACAAGGATTGCAGACTTGTTGATAAGAAAGATAATCGTTTTTGCAGCCAATAAATTCTAAAAATATACTTGTTTTACCAATTGATGCTTAATCCAATTATTCAAATATGTGTGCATATAGGACACGACTTTGTGAAATAACCAAGTGTCATAACTCTCATAGGCAATAAGATATCCATCCTTTTCAACGCGTAACACATAACAAATAAGGCACATCGAATTTTGGCAAATGGAGAATAGATTAACTATACAAAAAATTTATCGCGGCAGTTTACCAACTTGATGTCGATGGTTATAGAAGGTCCTCAAGTCACTCTTCAACTCAATTCAATTTAGCTTCCTTAATTCATTTTAGCTTATGTCCAACATTTGATAATGGTTCCTTGCTTAGTAGTGAATCTGTACCAGTTCAAAATGCAAGATTTGGACCCATGATTTTCCACAAAAAAAGAAAAAAAAAAGGAAAAGAAAATATTTTTCATTAAACTGCTATGCGCTTTGTTTCAGACATGTGTCTACCAACAGCCGAAACATATTGCAACTTAGCAATATGGTGAACAATTCAACCATACAGAAAAAATTACTGCCAATATTAGAAGAGAACTTCTATGTTCTTGGTTTGTGCTATGGACATAGATCTACGACATTAATAAATAGTACTATGTAATAATGGCAATAAGGGCTCAACCCTATCAAACGAAACATAACATATTGGAAGCAACATATATACCTAGAAAAACTAAATGTAGCAAGTTTATTAAAAAAATGGAGGATATAGGGTAACAATAGACATTGGACAGGAGATCCATTTGTAAGCACAAACAAAAAAGAAAAAGAACAACACAAAATAAGTTCTGGAGACAAGGGGGTGTAAAAAACCTTTGAAGTCTAGAAATCAAAATTATAGATCTGTTTAATTGATGGGTTTGAAGGGAAAATGAGGGGCATCAATGTTTATGGGGCAATGTGAATGTGGATCAACTCTTCCTTTTGTTTGTGTTACACACTAGGGTTTGATATACCTTGTATTCAACTCTTCTTTTGTGATGTAGACTGACCTACTACTTAGATTTAGGTAAGCAAAGCCCGCTGGAGTAAAACAAACTTATTTTTCAATGGAGCTTTTGTTATGCCAGCTGCCCTAGCATATTTTTGAATGGCCCAATTCTGCTGGGTTCTACTGCCCTGAATTTTTTTACTGAACCCAAAAGAACCCAGCTTGGAGATTTTGGACTGGCACAGCTCTGCTGAGCCCCCTTTTTTTTCTGTTCAACATTTCTAGCTTCTACTTATGGAGCATAGAAAAGTGCTTTTTCCAATTGTTGGAAGTAAGCATGTTCGGTCTTTTGTAACTTTTAAAGACCATGGATTGAAGCAGGGTGCAAATATGAGCTCTTATCTAAGAGCTTCTCGCATAATAGCTCCCATACAAATAACAGATTAACCTGTATGTGCTTGGCTGCACTCTGTTAGCCTTCTTAAAACTCCATTTTGCTAGGATATGATGTTTTTCTTCTTTAATTTGTACTGTATATGCTATGCTTCTAAACGTCTTCTTTAGCATTGTGGGAATTATTGCTTTCCTTCTCTCTATTCCAGTTTGCTGCCTGCTTGCCCCAGCTTGCCTCTTGTTTCTGGAGGTGCTTGTTTCCGTTTCCAAGGCTTCTATTCTATTCTATTCTTTTGTTTTTCCAGTTTCGCGCCTGCAAGAATTGTCTTGGCAAGCATCGTCTCGGCAAGCAAGGTATTGTTTCTTGCCTTTCAATTGGTGATACTCAGACCGCTGTTAGAAGAAACCCGCAAATGTCATGAAGCAAATCTGTGACAAAATCGGCCTTTTGCATAACATTATTGGCTGTGATGGCCTACCTGAGTGTTGTGTCCTTAATTGTATATCTTGACGGAGTCCTTTTTTGGAGATTCGATGCCAGAAGCATGTGGGCGATTAAAAAGCAATAGGAAAGGAGAAAAGCAAAGGAACCTTCTTCCCATAGTAATTGTTCTTTGCTAGCGAGGAGAAAGGTTGGTAGTCCCTTTGCTAATACTAATCCAAACCCAGTGGCGCCCATATGGTGCGAAGAAGAGGTTGCGAGGGTTCAGGCACTATAATATTTTGTTATGTGTTGTCTTGTATGTGTTCCTATTGGCCCGATATAGCTCTTCCCTATCTCGACTCATTGAGGAGTCTTGTAACAGGTTTTAGACCACATAAAATATAAATACCTTGCCTTAAAAAAAAAAAACATTAAACATCGCGTTACATATTGGGCTCAATATTTACGTGGCTGAAAAATATCTAATACATATTTACATTGGAATTTGGGATCAGCGAAGATTTTTGGATTGCCCACGATGGGGGAGTGGTCGTTAGAGGAGGGTTGGTTTTGGCATATTACGGCATATCGGTATATCGATAATCGGCGAGCCCGTCGTACTGATTGTTTTTTCGGCGGTGAAAAACTTTTTGGTTTTTGCATATGAATATCACACTAGGTTTTAAAGTGTTTGGGCCTTAAATTATTTTCGTTGATCGGGCTTCGTTTGTGAAAAACTATTGGTTTTAACCTTTGGGCTAGAATTCCTTTTTAAATTTATCTTTGGGTTTTATTTTTAAAACAAACTATTTTTAATGGAATGAACATGGGGTTGATGTGAGTATGGAATCTACGCAATGTCACAAATGCGGGATCACAAAGGGATTGAGCTTAAGAGTGGACTTCCTATCGCGACCTGCCGCAGTTGACTACGATGGTTCAAGGCAAGAACTTAAATGGCTTCAACGAAACCTCAAAAGCGTCTTCTCTAAGTCCCATAAATGCAGGTACTTTGTTCAATGAAATGCGATGTATGTTGGATTCTCGGTACGCCAGCAGGTAATAAGTACGTTACGTTCATTCTTGGAGCTTGCCTCAACTTGGAAGCCTAATCTAACCATGTTTACGCTCGGTTCATCTTCTTCTCCCCTCTTGCTCGGCTCCTTGAGCTATTGTAGGAAAAGCCATTGTAAGTATCACTTTACGGATCTGGCCTTTTTTGGCATTTGATTGGTTACTGCGTTTGTTCTAGCTATAGTGCTTGTCATCTTTGCTTTGGTGGGCTGGAAAAATTAAATGCCAGAAGAACTAGCTCATTTAGATCGGATATGGTTCAAAGGTCCTCAGTTCACTATAAAGATCTCTGCCACCAAGGGCTTTACTAAGGGAATACTTGGGCATGGGGCATTTGGCGGGTGTCTATAAGGGCATCATGCTTGGTCGACCTTATATAGTTCGCGATAAAAAGAGGGAGAGGGGAAGCAAGCAAGGAAAAGTGAATTTGTTTTGAAATTATCAATTATAGGAAGACTTACATCGCCATAACTTGGTACAACGGTTACTTGGAGAGGAGGTGCTTTTAGTTTATGATTTATGCCTAATAGAAACTGGATAGAGCACACACGATACCTAAAAAGCAGTAATATACTAACTTATTATAGCAATACGTAATAACCATA